>OZ038489.1:28289844-28314844 GCA_964036315.1 Acanthosepion esculentum
AAAGAATTTACTAAACATAAGATCAGAAATTGTTTCCAAATGTAGTAATGAAAATAAATATCTATTATCAGAATTTATACCAAATGGTAAAAAAAAAAAGAAAAGAAAACACCACCACGTAAACCACCATTGACCCTATAAACATGAAAAGAGAAACCACTGATACCATAATGCCATCAATTATTCACTAGTTCAAGCTACCATCATAATAATTGCATTCATTGTTATTATCATTCCACCACTATTACTATTGACTCCTACCACTTTACAATAACTATTTGCTACTACAATTGTTATTATCATCTCCCACCATTACTATTACCGTATTAGTCTGCAATCATCAATAACATAAATTACTCCTCTCTCCCCCAGCAAAATTAATACCAACGCATAAAAACTAACAAGTATTACAAATTGAAATTTCTCTTATTTACATATGTGTAATCACCAAAAACAAGCAAATAACCGGCTTTAGAATAATAACAAAACAGACTTAAAAATTAAAAATAATAGCAATTTTTGCCTATCATAGTTTTATACAGACCCCATCATACGTATATATGTGCATGCGAGAAAATATTCAGCAAACAAAAATAGAGAAACGTTCTGTGTGTTGACATTGCTACAATCAAAAAAATATTCGCTACACAATCCATCATTGAATACAGCAATCAAATGCGTACATACGTACACAATGGCACATATATGCATACATATGCCAAGTCCCATACTGTTCACATATGTTTATGTTTGTGTGAGCTCCGGTGGGTGAGTACATGTGTGTGTGTTTGCACATGCCAATGGGTGTACGGAGTGTATATATATTTGCGTAAGTATGAGTGGTGTCATGACAACAATTTTTCCTCCCATTTCCATGAAAACATCAATATACACAACCCTACATAAATCCAAAATTTTAAAAAATTAATCAGTTTGACGATAGCAAAAGCCTGAAACCCAGGGTCATAACTCACATCAATCCAACTGTATATATATATATATATATATATATATATTTCTTTTTTATATATGTCTATATATTTCTTTTATTTATATATATATATATATATATATATATATATATTATTTATTTATTTATATATATATATATATATATTATTTATTTATATATATATATATATATATATATATATATTATTCTTTTATTTATATATATATATATATATATATATATATATATATTATTCTTTTATTTATATATATATATATATATATATATATTATTCTTTTATTTATATATATATATATATATATATATATATATATATTATTCTTTTATTTATATATATATATATATATATATATTTCTTTTTTATATATGTCTATATATTTCTTTTATTTATATATATATATATATATATATATATATATTTCTTTTTTATATATGTCTATATATTTCTTTTATTTATATATATATATATATATATGTGTGTGTATATATATATTTCTTATATATATATATATATATATATATATATATATATATATATATATATATATATATGTATATATAAAATAAATAATTATGTATATATATAAAATAAAACATAATTATTTTATGTATATATATATATTTATTTAATATGTATATATATATATACACATAATTTTCTTTATATACATATATATAATTATTTTTTAAATTATTTATTTTATGTATATATATATATATATAATTATTTATCTTTACTTTGTATTGAGCCCTCTTTTAAGTTAAATGTTACGTACAGTGGAATTATACTCCATTTGTTCTCATTTTACCTGTATATATATATATATATATATATATATATATATATATATATATATATATATATATATATATGTATATATCTCAGTAAAATGAATGTAACACTTTGGCTGATGGGCATTTGTTTACATTTGTAAAAACAATATGCTAGATTTAGTTGTGTAACTCTACCGAGTGAAGATAGCTCTGACTGACACCAAATTAGTTGTGTTTCAATCCTGGCTTGAGGCATTCGGAAGTCTAGTTGCACAGAGGAGCTGTGATAAAGCGAAACAGTAGTGTCTGTGAATGACATATTTATATTTACACACGCTCTATCTCTGATATTGAGCACTTTATCCCATAAATATAGCACACTTTAAGACTATATTTCTTCATATATATATATATATATATATATAGTGATAGAGATTGATGGATATAGATAAGACACAGTGCAAAGAAAGACTCCAAATTCTGGAGGCTGCTGTAATAAAAGAAAAGTATCTAACATTAAATAAGTTATCTTTCTTTACAGGGAAGTGTATATGAAAGTATGTTTAAAAATAAAAAAAAAGAAAGAAAGATACACATAAAAATATCAGACTGACCATTTAAATGATGTCAACTTGACTGACTCGAAATTGGTTCCATCAAACGCGAGAAGGCTGGAATTAAACAAAAACAGTTGTGTAAATATAGACAAAACACAATCCTTGGAAATGAATATAGCAACATTCAAAAATACTCAAAAAAAAGAAAAAATATATAAAATAAAAATAAATATGAACTTTAGTAAGTTTACTGATGACGCAAAACGCCGAATTGGGAAATTTTAAAAATTAAATAAAAAGTTTTGTAGACAGAACTTGTCAATATTATTTAACCAAATATTCACACTATTTATATCGTTCAGACTGTTGGTCTCATCTACATTGCCATATTCATGATGTTTCAGTCATTCTATGCTCTGTTCCTCTTCAGGTGATATGTGTTGGAGTTTGGAACTGAACCCTTTATTTAGTCCATGGGGGTGAATTGTTCTAATTCCACATGCCATGCCACTTTGGATATTTCAGTTTCAGTTAATTCCCTTTAGTAGCTTAACTCTACAAGTTTTTGTTTCTTCTGTTGTAGCCAGGTATTGAACTCACAACTCTTTGGGTCAAGTCACTCTTTGGATTACCCAACTAATACATTTATTCACTCTTTTTATTAAATGAAACTGAGATATCTCTGAGTAAATATGTCTGCTAGGGTGGTTAGCCAATCCCTGCTGCAGACAACTGCTCAGACACATTCATGTTTGTTCAACACCCAAAGATCCCGCCTGTGGTTTATCCTATAACTAGGCTGAGCAGATCTTAGTTACAGTTTTTGGTAAAGTGTGCACGATCTGGTGGGATCAACATTTTTCTTTAACAAGAACAGTACACTCAAACACTCAGCCATGATGACTTGTGGCTTCATACCAACACAAACCATCAACAGCTTTCAAACAGTTCCATCTACACAATTTACAAGACTTGGATCAACTTGTGGTATAGTTTTCAAGAACTTTCCAACAGTGCCACAGCACCGGAATCATTGTTTAGTAATAAAAGTCTTACTAGTTAACCCATAGATGGGGGAAAAGCAGTGGATTCATACTTTTTGCGTATAAGTGAATATAACGAAGACAATGGGAATTGGAACTCAGCTCTCTGATTAACTGTTCCGAGCCATTATCCATTACAGCACCCACACATCCAAGCTTGCAACACCTGATATTCTCAAGTGGTCACCAATCTACGTACTAATCAGGTTCAACAGTGCTTAACTTCAGTGTTCATACGGGAACTGGTGTTTCAATGTTATGTGTCCGTAAACGAGTCCAGGCCGATAACATTAACAAGCTACCTCTCTACCAAATTGACCATGGTGAGATTCAAAAATGGCTCTCGTGGTCAGAAATTGAACATTCTAACCACTCCCCCATTATTTTGATATATATAAGTCTACCTTTTATCCTTGCTTAGAATATTTCTGACACATATAGTCTGGTACTCCTGCTATATATTTAGAGATTCTTGATAAAATACAAAGAGGAATCAGCTACATTATTGGTCCTGACCAGGTATCTCAGCTTCAGTCACTTTTCCATTACCATAAAGTTGCTTCCCTGTGTCTTTTCTATAAACACTTTCATGATAATTGTTCAGATGAGCTCTTCACTATGGTACCTAGACTTGATGAATTTATGCACAGTACGAGATTGGCAAGAAGGTCCCATCAGTTTACACTTGAATTGGCAAGATGTAACCATCAGTTTCTTTTTTTGCACTTCTCACTTGAGGAGCTCTCATCCAGCTCCATGCTTTCCAGTTAACTATAATCTTCAAAAATTTAAATGCAATGCCAATCATTATCTACTGTCTTCCTGATTAATCTTCTAATGTTCTTGTTCCTTAGTAATGTTTCTGCTTTCTAATTACTTCATACCCAGTAACCCCTTGTCGCTTTATTGCCTTAATTGAGGTAAATTCAATAATATATATATATATATATATATATATATATATATATATATATTTAAAGACATTTATGATATGTTTAACGTTTTTTTTATAGATACAAGTATTTAAGCAAATGCTCTGTTTTATAATAAACAGTATTAAATAACATTTACTGGCCTGAATGTCCGAGAAATTTTCATACAAAATTTTCGTTCTCCGACAGAAATTGAATTCAGGCCGGTAAATGTTATTTAATACTGTTTATTATAAAACAGAGCATTTGCTTAAATACGTGTATCTATAAAAAGAACGTTAAACATTTTATAAATGTCTTTAAATAAATTGTCGGACTTTGTCCAATTCAAAAATATATATATATATAGGGAGAGAAGTAGACAGTGGCAAGAAAAAGAGAGGATTTTAGTGTTCTGGTCAAGATGTTTGTATAAACAAAATAAATTTTCCTTGATGCCACTAATTGACATTGTTAAATGAATGAATGAGAATTCATAAAAAGAGAGCTTTATCATTAAGTATTGGTCATTTTGTAGAGGTTAGTTAGTTGGTTGATTTGGTTTAGCGGCATATCAACACCTCTATGGGTTATTAAAAGGCAAAATCTAAATATTTTGAATGCAATTGTATGCCTTCAACTACTGACAAAATGTATCGTTGATCCTTTGGCTATAAAATATATTGCTGGTCATTTTTCTATAAATATGCATTGTTGGTAATTTTTTTTATATAAAAATTTATTCCTGGTATTTTTAGTCATAGTATTTTTTGTGGGGTTTACTATTTGTACTATTTGCCCATAAGTGAAACCCTAAAAGGTGCTACCACCCTAAGTCAGGTTTGGTTTGTTTTGTTTTATGGCATATCAACCTCAATGGGTTATTTAATGCCTATGAGACTTTTATTGCTGGTAATATTTTTTTTCAAAAATGTATTGCTGATAATATTTTCTTTTTCAAAAATATATTGTTGGTCATAATTATTCAAAAAGAATATCGGTGGTATTAAAACCTATTTTTATACTTCAGTGTTTTGACTACTTTTGGGGGTTTAACTATTTGCCCATAGCTGAGACACTGACAGGTGCTACCACCCTGGTTCATGGTGGACCTGGGAACACCAGCAATTAAGAGGTAGTTTCACACTCCTCAAAACCTCTCAATCAGAGGCCTTACTGTCGGATGTGATTATTGTCATATCAAGGACTACTTGTGTAGAGGCAGATAAATCATTTCTTAAAAGTGACTCATTTATAAGTAACTGTAATCAAACTCTACTACTGACATCTATCTGGTTTAAGCAACTTAAGGAGGTAAACATAAAATTAAATAAAAAGAATTATTAAATAAGTTATTATTTTATATTGTATTCAAGAATTCTATCAATTCTACTAATTTAGGTCCATTCAAAATTCTTTCTTTTCTATTGATTAAATTCAAGAATAAAAATATTTAAACTGTCTTTTAAGCAACTGTTATAGACAAACACGGTAGCACAGAGGAACTAACAAAACAACAATATCACTGGTGAGGTGAAAGGAAAACAAGACAAGAATCATAAGTAAAAAAATACTTTTGTATCTAAATGTAGGTGAGGAAGATGGCTTTGAAGGCAGTGTGAAGTTGGTAAGGACTGGAGTTGATGTGTTTCTTGGGTTGGTTGACTGAGGTCATGGTGATGATGTCGAGAGTGCCAGGAGTAGATTAGTGAAACTTGAGGTTTGCTGTGAACCTGTCTTTGCCAATACAGAGCATGTAAGCAGAATGTCTCTGTGGGCATCATGTAGGTTTTTGTAGAAGGGTGGGTTTTGAATGGATATATGTGTGTTGGATCAGTTGACTGAAGTCACAGTGGTGATGTCAGGAGCCTGCCAGTCATCGACAGCTCACCTGTTGGTCATGTTCAATTGCCAGTCATTTATGAGCAACTTTCTTAAAAGCAAATCAGATGGCTCCTGGGCTCCTCTTTTTACTTTGGCAAAGATGATTGGCTTCTTTGATGTTGCAGATTAGATTTTTGTGGGGATTTGTTTTGTGGGCTGGATGTGATGCTCAGAGCCCCTGCACAGAGGACGACTTTTTAATTTATTTTGGTTTTTGCTTCCTTAGCACTCACATTCAACGAATATGTACAGTGAATCAGAAAGATCTAATTTGCAGCAGAGTTTGACACAATTCGATTACTAAGTCTTGTGTAAAATGTAAACAACCCAAGTACTGATCAAAATCCTAAGTTGCTTATAAGAACAAAGTATAGTTCCTCTGTGTTGATTTTATTTACAACATGTCCATGTAGGAAATCATGGCTTTCCACAGATTCCTTTTCGTTATTATCTCTGAATTGGTATGACTTCTTGTGAAAGACTGCAGTTATATTCTGTTGTCTTATCTTTGATTTAAAGTTACAGGGTTGTACTTCTAGACAGGAGGCATAGTGGAGTAATGGATAGCAGCTCGGATTGCAAAATCGGAGAGCCGAGTTTGAATTCCAGTCAGATCCATTACATTCACTTATATACTAATACCCTTGGGAAAGGTATGAATCCTCTTTTTCTCCCTTCAGCTTTGGGTAAATAGCAGGACAGACTGGGTTCTATAGCCTTGGATGGCAACTGGTCTACCACAGAAAGAAATGGCAACCTACTGTGAGAAATAATCTGCTTCGTTGTCATGTATCGAAAGATACATGATTGCCTAAGTGTGTATCACGCATGGCACATAACTGACTGAAATTCACTTACATGCTAATACCCTTGGGAAAGGTGTGAATCCACACCTCTTCTCCGCCCAGCTATGGGTAAATAGCAAGACAAAGTGGGTTCTTTTGCCTTGGATGGCAACTGGTCTACTACAGAAAGAAATGGCTACCTACAGTAGGAAAAAAATTTGCCTCGCCAGCCATGTATCAAATGATACATGATCACCTAAGTGTGTATCACACATGGTACATAACTGACTTTTAGACTGATTGTCACCCAAGGTTACCCTGTTATTCAACCCATAGCTGAACAGAGAAGGAATAAATTTATGCAAGGGCATATGTATGGTATGAATGGTCTGGATTTGATCTTGGTCTGCTGGTACCATTTTTCTGGTTGCTAACCATTATGCTACCTACATATACTTTGTAGTGTTGTAACTAGTTTTAAAAAATCCCCACAAAACCCAGACATCTTCATTGTCTTTGAGAACAGAGGCTGGGAAGTTTTATGAGTAACTAAATCTTGATATACAGCAGCTATAACTGAATCTCCCTTGGCCAAGGTTCTGGTGAGGGAATTATTGCTAATTCATAAATCATGTCTTTCACCAGAAAATAATCTTTTATTGAATGTCATTCATTTTCTCTCTTCATACACTGCCTTGTTTTCAAACTGTGGAAAAATCATGATGTGAAAAATCCCACAAGGTGACTATGGCAAACACAGAGATGAAGATAACTACACAGTCTTGTAGATGAATTGTTCAAGATGTGGATCATACAAAGATTGGTAATTGATGGATTTAAGTACTGACTGAATTTGATATAGTTGGTGCCATAAGGTACAAGCTGTATTAAGTGGGATATTGGTAGAGAAATAGAAGTTCAGTTGCTCGTGATGATGCTGTTAGGGCAGCTTAGGAGTTTCTGAAGAAGATATAATGCTTTATCTCATCGTTTGATTGTTTTTGTTTTATTTGATGACCTGCAGGGGCGTATAACATTGTTATTAGAAACAGTATCCATAAAGTCGAGAGGTTCTTTTATTAATAGTTTTGGAGAGGAAAAAGTGAAAATAAAGCTACAGAATCAAAGATCATTGACAAAATATTTATTGAAACTTATATGGATATTCAGCAAGTCTTTTATAGAAGTTTTTATATATGGATGCTTATATCACGAATCTTATAATCAGAGTTTTGCAAAGCATCATGAAACTCTGAGTAGATTTTTAATAAGTATTGTATTCTCAAGTCTTATACAGAGATTCATATATAGACATTCAGTGAGTTTTATATTGCAAATTTTATACAGAGGTTCATATATCGGCATTCACTGAGTCTTATATAGATTTTTATATAGACATTCAGTGAGTCAGGTAAAAATTCTTACATAGCCATTCAGTAAGTCTTATATAGAGATTCATATACAGATATTCAGTGAGCCTTATATAGCGATTCATATACATACATTTAATGAACCTCCTATAGAAATTATTTTATAGGGATTCAGTGAATTTTATATAGGGAATCTTATAATAAAGCATCATGAAACTCTAAGTGGATCTTTGATAAGTATTGCAAACTTATATTATTCTTGATAAATTAATAATTAATCATATATTCATATACAGTGAGTCTTATATAGAGAATCATGTATATGCATTAAATGAGTTTTATATAGCAAATATTATACAGAGTTCATTATATAGATATTCAATGAGTCATATAGATTTTTATACAGACATTCAATGAGTATATATACAGACATTTGGGCTAGTCTTATATACTGAGCCTCCTATAGAGTTTCATATACAGACATCCAGCGAATCATATAAAGTCTCAGTGAGCCTTATACAGATTCATATATAGACATTCAGTAAACTCTATATAGATTCATATACAGACATTCAGTGAGCCTTATATAGATTTATATATATATAGACATTCAATGAGCCTTGTTGTTGTAACCTAGTGAAGGTTACTGAATAGAATAATCGCATAAAGGTTGGTAATGAATGATAATACTTAGAACATGAAATATAAGATTTGCCAGTGGCAAGTAGAAGTAGTAGTCAACTGCTAGAAGTGATTCAAATAAATTCCATAATGAATCTCCAACTGCAGACCAACATACAGTATTTACTACTGTAAATATGTGAATGGGGACAACCCATTATTTGTAGGTATGCTACAACACTTATACAGATTCACATGGATATTTGACAGCTGCTACTTGATATCCTGCAATACCATTGCTTGATCTATCCTCAAATATTGGTAGTGAGATTTGACTTTTTAGCTTTGCTATGGTCTTACATTCTCTTGCACAGATGTGGCAACACTGGTGGGCATTTGATGTAGTTGTGATATAAATGCCACATAACATATAATAAAAGTCTTCTCTTTGCTACTTAGTTGTCACCCAACTCATTGGGTATGAGATATAGCTATATATATATATATAAGCTATATCTTATGCCCGATGAGTTGGGTGACCAATGAAACTAGAGTTGCACATCAAATGTAGGTATATGTATATTTATTAAAATATATTTGTTAGCTCTGTCTAATCACATTGAGCACTATTATGTCTACACCGCTTGACTAAATTTGGTAATTATTTATTTGCTTACCAGCGTATGCACACCAGCACACACATATACAGTCACTAATATCTGTTGAATATTGGTTAGCTTGCAAGTGGTCTGACACACAAGTAGACTGGTGTAGTCACTTGAAGTTGCCTTCCACCCTGAGTCATTTAATGGAGAGATATATGGGTGAATAGAGTCTACTCATGCAAATATGTTGGGCAGGTTCATTCCAGCAAAGTGGACTAACCCACCTGCTGCATTAGGTACTCTCCTATAAATGAGATAGAATTAGCTGGTTTGCCTTTACAAGGAGATACAAGAAGGCAGCCATGTTAGCAGGTAAGTCATTTGACTTCTACAATATCTAGTTATCTCATTTACCTAACTCTCTCTCTCTCTCTCTCTCTCTCTCTATATATATATATATATATATGAATTACTGAATTATAATTATCAAATCCTTTTAACAATTTCTATCATGTGTATATCATTGCTTGATCCAGCTTCTAATGCTTCAGTTTCAGTTTGTGGCTCCGGGGGCACAGTCCTATGGTTACAGATAATTTCAGTTGAGTTCTACCACAGAATATGTGAACGAGCAGCGCTATATTGAGTCTGATTTGCTACCTCTTCATCACCAAGCCCATTGGAACAGTTGGTATGACGTTTGCTTGATAACCTAACTGTCAGGGTTTCAATTCTCGGTAGTGGATGCGCACTGCTGATGAGTCCCAAATATAGGACAAAATGGCCATCCAGTGCTTTCTGCATTCTGTTGAGGTTTCTTTCAGACTCAATGAATTACTTAATTATATATGAGGAAAAATATGAAAAAACAAAAACCGAATATGCAAGTTTACTGTTTTAATGTTTCAATGTCGACGTCAGACGTTTCGGTCTAGTAGATCTTCTTCAGGACATAGTTATTAAAACATAATTAAACGATATTAAAGTCAACATAAAAAGACGATAGACATAAGAATAGTCAAAACAAAATAACTGAATTTAAGATCAGCGTTCTGTTTCGCAATGCGATCACGTCGCATCTATATCCATATATTTGCTTATATATATATATATATATATATATATATATATGAGAGACAGTGAGGCAGTCATATACACTCTGATTTAGATTATTAGTCTTTTAAGCTTTCCTGATTTTTTTAAATATTTATGAATGGATTTAAGCAGATATTCACATGCTCAATATACAGGATGTATGACATAATATATCACATAACATACATAAATTATAATATAGTAATTTTTTTTTAAGGATTTCATTTTTAAGCAAGGCAAGAGTGTCACTAGCATGCAAGGGGTAACAGAGAGTGAGAGTAAGAGTAAAGAGGGTTGCTTGAGGAAAGGATAAAAGGTGGATGAGGATCAAGATATCAGAAGATGTTGATTGACATTACATTTGAATATTTGAAGATTATAGTTATCAGGGAAGCAAGTAAGAGGAAGGGAGTTCCACTGTCGGGAAGTGCAAGAGAAGAAGCTGTTGGAGTAGAAGAGGCGGTTATATTTAACTGTTTCAACAGTGAAAGGGTGGGACCAAGATGCCAACCTAGTATATAAGATATTGATCTTTTGTAAGACTCTAGTTGATGGACAAAAGTTGTTATGGATGACTAGGTTGATTATATTAAATTTAGTATCGTATATAATTAATTTAATTTCTTTACTTTGAACATATAATGCTATTTATAAGTCTTTTCATAATTTTTTCCCTCTGGCTTATAGTTAGAATGCGTTTGATTACAGTATAGTAGTTTGATATGTTTAGAGTTATTTGATGATGTATTGTATTCATTTTTATTTATGTTAATATTCCCAATAGATCGTCTAATTTGCTTATCAACGATGTAATTAGGAAAGTCATTATTAATGAGGGTTTTTTTTAATATTTTTAATTCAGTATAGAAAATCTTTATTGTTGAAGAGTTTGCTTTTACACGGTTTTTATTGATATATATCTTTGAAAACATTCTTCATGGTACAGAATTTAAGTATTGCTATGAAAACATTAAACTGAATATTACCTAGCATAATTAAAAACGGATGGTAGAAAAAAAAAGAAATGAAAGAAAGGGAAAAACTAACTGGTTTGACTCCTGCTTTTCAAAGTTTTTAATTGGGAGATTTTTAAAAAGGTAAAATACAATAAATATAATTAGCAAATGATCAATGAGGGAGCTGAAAAAGGTGAGCAGGGAGGAAGTACTAGAGATCAATGGTAGCAAGCCCTAGCACACAATCACGCTGTTTACAGAGATATGGTTCATGAGACTTGATATACAATGACACTAGTACTTTAAGGTTTATCTTCAGCTTCTTTTGACAATAGGAATCTCAGCACTTTTACAAACCAGCAAAAGTAGGACTTCGTATACACTGAGGTCAAAAACAATGTTGGAGTACAATGAAGTTTGTTTTATTCAATGCTGAAGCTGAAGCAGATCAATTTCTCTCCTCTTTTAATAGTCTTCATCCAATTTTGAGGTTTATGGTAGAGAAACAGTCCAATTGTGAACTGGCCATTTTGGATGTACTGGTGCATCATATTCTAACTTTGGTTTTTGACCTCAGTGTATAGGAAGTCCTATTTTTGCTGGTTAGTATGAGTGCTGAGTTTTCTATTGTCAAAAAAAGCTGAAGATAAACTTCATCAAAACATTGATGTATAGAGCGTTGATGATTTGATCAGAGATTTTTCTTGATGATGAAATCAATTTTGTCATGAGGACTCTATGTGGCAATGGGTATCCGCCTAACATTGTTCATTCTATCATTCATAACAAAATCGCTAATTTAAAAAAAATCAAGCCCTCTACAGTAGAAAGGTGCCCTGAATATTTGCAATTTCCTTGGGTTGGAGTGTCCAGGATTGTAATTTTTTGGCTAACGTTTGTGTCATGTTCAATACCAGGCCAGTCCTCTCATCTATTCGTAAGGATGTTCTCTCCACTCATCAAGTTAATTCTGTTGTGCATATAATTGTGGTTGTGGAGTCAGCTACATAGGGATGACAACCCAGCAAATGGATATGAGGATAAAACAACACGTGCCTGGTAAGATCAGGAATCACACCTTGGTTTCAAATGGACTAATCCCAAATACCTGGAGATCCTCAATTTGTGAGCACCTTTTAAATAACTGTAAATGTGCTTCTGAATTCAGTGTTGACTTGTTTACTCTTTGGTCCTGGTTGCACTCATTATTTCATCTTAAAGTGTTGGAGTCACTGTATATTAAGTCACGCTAACCATCACTGTAAACAGTGTGATTGTGTGCTAGGGCTTGCTATCATTAATCTCTAATATTCCCTATTCCTCTCTTTTTTTTCTGGCCCCTCATTAATGATTTGCTAATTATATTTATTGTATTTTACCTTTTTAAGAATCTCTCGATTGAAAACTGTGAAAAGCAGGAGAAAAACTGGCTAGTTTTCTCCTTTCTTTCATTTCTTTTTTTCTACCACCCATTTTTAATTATGCTAAATAATATTCAGTTTAATGTTTTCATAACAATATATATGTATGCATGCTTTTGCATGGTATATATATATATATATATATATATATATATATATATATATTACAATGTATCATTCATACAAAAAGTAAATTAGTAAAGTTAATGATATAAAATGGCGAAATCCCTTTGCTAAGTAAATTTTAAAGATGCATTAACCCACTAATGAATGTTACGATCCATGTTTTTTAAAATTATAAATTGTATTAGGTCTTCCTTAAATATGCAAGTACATTTAACAGTTCCTCTGGTCATCATCAGGCATGGAAACCATTTTGTTTTGGGCAAAATTCAGGATTTGGATTATATTTTTTTGTCTCAGATGCTATCTGAATTTTACCAAAAGCAAAATAGTTTCCATGCCTGATGATGACTGGAGGAATCGTCAAAAGTACCTGCATATTTAAAGAAGACCTAATACAGTTTATAATTTTAAAAAACATGGATCATAACAGTCATCAAGTGATTAGTGAGTTTATTCATCTTTAAAGTTTAGTTAGTGAAGGGATTTCACCATTTTATATCATTAACTTTACTAATTTACTTTTATTATGAAAGATTCATTGTAATATAAATTAAAATTCACTGCATATTTGGTGTATATATATATATATATTCCTACATTCCAGTTGCTAAGAACACTCTGTTTTTTATTTTTATTAATTTTCTTTGTTTAATTAAATTCATTTCGTTTCTTGCTTTGAAAAAGTCCACATTGGACGAAACGCGTCAGCAATTACTGTTTTCCTATTGTCATTTATTTATATACATATGTAAATGTGTTTGATTGTGTGTGTGTGTATGCTTTTGCATAGTTTATATATGTGTGTGTATGCATGTAAAAACAAAGAGAAAAAGAAATGGAGAGGTTGATTATCATCTTCCATACCAAGTAATGAACTCATTTTTAATGCCACACTTTTATTCTAAAATTCATGAAAACTAAAAGCCAAAATACATCAAGCATTTTTAATGGATAAATCAAAAAGAAAAAAAAGAAGAGATACGAAATCTGAATCACAATGAAAAAATAACTTTGTAATATTCAACCACTGAAGCAAAGGTTATTCAGAATATCTGAATTGTGAAAATTCGTGTCTATTGTCTTCACTCTGGGAAAACTGTTGCCATGGTCACACAACACATGATTCCTTTGAGTGCTGTTAAATATTTTAAAAAATTATCATTTACTAAATTTCTCAGGTACTTTTTAGGTGCTGAATTTATATTAGAAATGTGCAGACTGTAAATTAAAAAATAAAGTTAATTTTATAAAAAAAAATTTAAAGCACCAGACCAAATGTTGGCACATCAAAATCCAAAGAAGAAATCTGCAATATTATTGGTCCTGATCAGGTGCCTCAGCTCCAGTCACTTTCCCACTGCTGTAACATAGCATTCCTTGTGCCTTTTCTGAAAATATTTTCATGGCAATTGTTTGGATGAGCTTTCTTATTGGGTGTCTTGACTTCATGGCAAGGCCAGAGCAAGTGTCATATACCCCACGACTTGAATCTATGATACAGAGCTTCACGACTCTATTACATCTCAATTTCCATAAGGTAATATTCATATAAATGACAAATTTTATTGCAACCTAATTATGTAAAATAATGGATCATATGCAATATCAGTGGACAATTCAATTAGAAAAATTGAAAATAAATGCAATGTATCTAATTATAAATTAGAAACATGTCATAATAGACCATCTTAAATAAATTAGAGACATGTCATAATAGATTATTCCATGGATCATTTGCAATATAAGTGAACAATTGAACGAGAAAAATTGAAAATAAATCCAATGTATCTAATTATAAATAAGAGACATGTCATAATAGACCATCTTAAATAAATTAGAGACATGTCATAATAGACCATCTTAAATAAATTAGAGACATGTCATAATAAAGCATCTTAAATAAATTAGAGACATGTCATAATAGACCATCTTAAATAAATTAGAGACATGTCATAATAGACCATCTTAAATAAATTAGAGACATGTCATAATAGACCATCTTAAATAAATTAGAGACATGTCGTAATAGATCATTCCATGGATCATTTGCAATATAAGTGAACAATTGAACTAGAAAATTAGAAAATAAATATAATGTATCTAAATACAAATTAGAGACATGTCATAATAGACCATCTTAAATAAATTAGAGACATGTCATAATAGATCATTCCATGGATCATATGCAATATAGGTGAACAATTCAACTAGAAAAATTGAAAATAAATACAATATATCTAAATATAAATTAGTGACATGTCATAATAGATCATTCCATATTAAATAAACCAACAAAATGTTGTGGAAATTTTTAACAATAATTTAATAATTTTCTTGTTAAAAAGTTGAATAATTTTAACAAGTTCAGCATTATGGAAAAAAAAATAATAATGATTTTTATACAGTGTTTTTTCAAGACTTAACAAGAGCAAAACAAATTCACTTGATTTGGACAAAAAAAAAGGAGAGTCTCAGAATCCTGTCCTTTTCATTGTTATTTCATCACAGTAATATCTTCAGAATTTTCATCAAAAAAATAAAACCTGGCAAAATTAAAAGGGGCAAAAAAGGAACATACCTTTGCTAGTTAACAAAATGACAAGAGAATTTGTATTACACAGTTTTTGCCCTACCAAATTTAAAACATATTACACAATTTCATAAAATATTTTTCAATATTTATCAATTTGAGGGTGTGGGATATTATAGGAAATGAACCCTGTTTCCAACACAATTACATACCCACATACATACCATATAAAAACATGCCTGAATTTTATTTTCCACCTAATAACAGATAATATTTACAAACATGCCAAAAAGATTCCACAATACAACAAACTGTTTAAATCAAAGTGTCTATTAGTTAAAAATTAACTTCACCATGTGAAATATTTGATCAGTCAGAGAAAACTAAAACACTATTTTTTCAAGCCTACTTTCAGGAAAAAAATTCTTGTAAAAACCCAGAGACTTCAACTTTGAAATAGCAGAAAAGTGTTTGTCTCTAAGGCAAACAGCATTGATACAATTGCCTCAAAGCTGATAATTGTACATAGCTTTTTCTTCCCTACAGCATGTGCTGAAAGTAATGCATGTTGGTGACTTTAAAATCAGTAAAGGACATTTTCCCCACAAATAAACAAATTGCATCTGAAGATTTGATTTTAGTTATTAGTTTGATATTCAATATATTCAAGGTTTTCTTTATTTCTTCCAGAAATATTCTGAAGAATATCAAATTTTTCATGGAAAACTACAATAAATATTGAACTTTTTTTTATTCAAAAATGTGGCTATTTAATTAATGTTGGAAAAAATATAAAAGGAAGCTGAAATTTTAAAACTTAAACTTTTCAAAATAGGCAAAGTTTAAAAGAGTTTAAATGCTTGTAAGAATAAAAAAAAGAAGATATTCATCATTAAAGAAGTTTAAATGCTGATCAAACCACAAACTTAATTTGATTGTATATTTTATGTTTAAAATGCTACCAATTATACACAATCTATTAGGCCTGTGAAAAACTTCCCTGCATTTTTATTAAAATTAGTTATTACTAACTAGTACATATATTTATCAATCATCAGCTTGAACTTTAATGTTTTTATGCCATTGTTCCAGCTTTCCAATTCTATCATTCTTAAACAACTGGTACTGACACAGTTATCAATAAAATTTTTAACAATGAAGACATCTTTAAATTTTTTACAAGATAAGAAATGCTTCATTGATCAAAATAGTTCTGGTAGTGCCAACTCTGGTGAATGTGTGAAGAAGAATTTATCATCAAAACTTTCAAATGAATCAGCTATAACAACAAAGATGGACAGTAAATCTTCACTAATAATAAGTGTTTTTTTTTTTAACGACAGCTTTTTCTGTGGAAAACTATTTAAGTCTTTTCTAAATGACACCATTTTCAGTGTACAAACTACCCCAAAACTAATTCAACTAAAGAATATTTTTACTCCTTTTTGACTCTTGAATTCAGATACATATGTTTGTAAATACACATTTTATTTAACAGGTATGAGACCATGTTTTCATGATTTTTATTTTATTACTGTTTGGAATTCGGATGTTCAGATTTTTTACATAAAAATCCTGGATGATGGAATTTCCTACAAGTCAACCAGTTCTCACTTCTTTTTCATCAGAACTCAATCGAGGAAAGTAAAATTTTTTTGTGCACAGTGACTGAGAAGAAACAGAAGGGATTTTTGATAGGCCTAATTATGATTTGTTAATAAAAATATACTATTGATATATGTGTATATTCTTTTTCATGTCTGATTTTTAGTTGGTTGTACACAAAAAAATTTTACTTTCCTTGATCGAGTTCGAGTGAGTGTGGAGTGATAACCGGTTGGCTCATTCTATTGTTCTCTTATATTCTTTTTTTGGCTTCAAATTTTGTAATACCAATTACTGTAGTTTTTTTTTTCCTTTTTGTCAATTTTAATCATGTCTTTCTATTGTGGTAATTAAATTTATAGTTTTTTTCTTGTGCCAAAAGAGTGGAATCCATGCAAATGGTTCAATTGAGATTTTCAAATTGTTTGCATGATGACTGAAAGAAACGTATAATACATTCTTCTTGGAGTCTTAATCACATTGAGCAATTTTTATTCCCATTTATTTTGGTATTCATTCTTTTTTTTTTCTTTCTTACCTTCCTCTTTCTTTTCCAAAGAGGGAAAGGAAATCATTGGCTAACTTAGCAATTTTAGAGAAGGAAAGTCAAATAAGTCTCTCAAGCTGCCATGATAAAGCAGAGACTATAAAATCTTCTCTTCCACTTATTCTGCTGACAATTTAGGCAGGCTGGCTGGCAACATATCTCTTATCAGAGTAATCACCTTTGATTTTTTTTTTCATTTTAATACAAACTTCTTTCCATTTTGGTGTCATTACAACAATTTTTTAAGTGCTTTGTCCCTTCCTTTTGAAGAAAATTGTCAGAGATTGTACTAATTTCAAAAATGGCGTGGAAAAATGAGGAAATCAAATATGATTGAATTACAGGCCAAGCAAAGTGACTCTAATTCATAGGAACAGATAGGCTCACCTATCATCTGGTCTGCACGTCTTCCATGTCTATTGAACAAGGGTAGAAGTAGAAGTTCTTCCTTTGTTTCCAGATCAGGATATGGTTTGCTGGTTCTCTTTCTTCTACCAGAGCAATAATAATTTAACTGTCTAAACTTTTTGGTGATCAGACAAACCAGTGGCTGTGACTTTCCATTATGAGGGTACCAGGTTGGCAGTTTGCTGACTGCTGCTTCCGACTGGTTGTTAGGAACCCAAACTCTTTGGTAGTGCTTTGGGAGGCTGCTCTGATCATCAGTCACATAATATTGGGATATCTGTAGTGCAATGTCATGCATGGGTAGGTGTCCCTGCATATATTTCTGGTGGGCAACCCTGAGGCCATATTATGCTCTGCCCTCAGCCACGATACTGGCTGGTCCATGGTGCCATGGACAACAGATAGAAAAAAGACAACCATAATTGTTACTACCCCCTCAAATCAAATCTCATGGAAATCACTACAAAAAGAAATACAACTAAACCAGCAAACAAAAATTCACCTAGCCCCATCAACTTTAATATTTGTGGTATCCATCCCAACTTTTACAGCGTAGAATCTTTTCTCCTGGAACAGTTGCTAGATATCTTCTCCCTTTGTGAAAACAATTTGAATTCTCCTATTGCTTCCAATGAATTTTTGGTTCCAGGCTACCTTCCACTTTGCCAAAGAGAGTCCAGCATTCTCATGCATGGCCTTGGTGTATACATCCGAGATAATCTTCCAATGGCCAGGGAATTGTCTCTCAAGATTTAAGGCTACTCTTTCATGTACTTCCGTCTTTCATTACTAAACTCAGTCAACTATCTCTTTTTCCTTTATCGCTCCCCTCTTAACCAGGACTGCAGTGTATTAGCTGGCAGTGTAGGTAAGGCACATTCTCTCCATCCATCTGTGCACATCTTTGTCTTCAGTGACTTCAATGCTCATTATGACATGTGGCTGAAACATTCCTTGTTTACCGAGAGAATGAAGCACTGCAGAGCCTCTAACAACTTTGCCTGTTGTAATTACTGGTGGCTCTGTAAAAGGGTATTAAATAAGTGCAAGGTCACTACTCCCCACCTCTTCAATTAATTTGAGGTGTTATCATCCTTTGCTGATAAAGATGAAAGCTTTGCCCATAAATTCTCCTCAAACTCTACTCTTGACTCATCTGGAGTATGCTTGCCTAACTTTCCACTTAGAACTGATTCTCTGCTGAGTGATATGCATATAAACCCTTCCATAGTTTCTGCTATCATGTCTAACCTTGATCCCCAGAAACCGTGTGGACCTGATGGCATCACTGTTATTATCATCAAGAAGTGTACTCCTGAACTACTTCCTGCTCTCTCTAAACTATATAATAAATGCCTCACTGCCTCCTGCTTTCTGGAAGTCATTGTCTGTTGTTCCAGTTTTGAAGAACTCTGGTGAACCATCTGACCATTCCAATTATCAGCCTTCTGCCTCTGTTTGGGAAACTCCAAGAGGACCTAATCAACACTGAATTAGTTAATCTCTCATCACAGGGCCTTTTCTCAGACAAGCAATATGGCTTTTGTTTCTCCAGGTCAATTGCTGATGTATTGAGGATAATTGTGGAAAGAGTACATCATGCCCTAGATAAAAACAGTGAAGCTCAAGCAGTAGTATTGGACACCTTGAACGACCATGACAGGGTTTGGCATACAGGTCTTCTCCACAAGCTGAAAAGTTACTGTGTGTCCAGACAAATTTGTGAGGTGATCCAATCTTTCCTATCAAATCCTAAAATGAAAGTAATCCTGAATGGCCACTCTTCCAGTTTCTTTTGTACTAATGTAGGTGACCCCCAGGGTGCCATCCTTGATCCTACTTTGTTTTTAATTTTCATTAATGACCTTCCCGATGGCATCAGCTTTTAAGTTGCTATCTATGCTGATGACACAACCATTTACATCTGTCTTGATAGTAAGTCTGATCAATTCAATAAGGTCAAATTGGCAGCTGATGTCAATGTCAAAAACAACCTTCAACCCTTTGTTGTTAATTGGGAAAAGTATGACTTGTTAATTTTAACACCTCCAAAACTAGACTGCCCTCTATTAATCATTTGAGAGACCCCTTTCTGGCTTCCATCGGTATGGCTGATGCTAACCTCCAGAATTGGTGAAGTATCTCACATTTCAGAGCAGGGCCTTTTTTCAGGCAAGCAATATGGCTTTTGTTACTCCAGGTCAACTACTGATATACTGACGATAGTTGCAGTAAGAGTCTATCAAGCTCTAGACTAGAATGGTGAAGCCCTGACTATAGCTTTGGACATCTCAAAAGCTTTCAACAGAGTTTGGCATACAGGTCTTCTCCACAAGCTGAAAAGTTACTGTGTCTCCAGACAAATTTTTGAGGTGATCCAATCTTTCCTATCAAATCATAAAATGAAAGTAATCCTGAATGGACACTTGTCTAGATCCTTTCATAATATTGTGGATGTCTCCCAGGGCTCCATTCTTGGTCTTACTCTGTTTTTAATTTTCATTAACAACCTTCCTGATGACAACAGTTCTCAACTTGGCATCTATGCTAATGAAACAACTATTTACTTCTGCCTCACTAGTAAGGCTGACAACGTCAAAATGGCAGCCGATGCTCAAAATTCATCATTAATTGGGGAAAATGATGGCTTGTTAATTGTAATGCCTACAATACTAAACTTCTTTCCATTAATCATCTGAGAGACCACCCTCTGCCTTCCATCAGCATGGCTGA
The DNA here is from genome assembly GCA_964036315.1 of Acanthosepion esculentum. Classification (NCBI taxonomy): domain Eukaryota; kingdom Metazoa; phylum Mollusca; class Cephalopoda; order Sepiida; family Sepiidae; genus Acanthosepion; species Acanthosepion esculentum. The sequence continues at coordinate 28,310,789 of OZ038489.1, forward strand.
TGCTAACCTCCAGAAAAGTGACTAGTTACACCTTCCCTGGCTGATGTTCTCAGCTGACATGGAGTGGAAAGACTATATCGAATCTATTGCTTGATCAGCTGCTAAGAAAGTCGGTTCACTGTGTTTTGTAAGACAATTTTTCTTTCCAAATCTATCTTATATCTACCATTCATCCATGCTTAGAATATTGCTACCACATATGGCCTGATTCCCTTGATATTTACCTTGAACTCCTTGATAAGAGCCAAAGAAGAATCAGAAATGTTATCGATCCTGATCTGGTGGCTTGGCTTCAGTCACTTGCTCACTGCTGTAAGGTTGATTCTGTCCCATTTCTATAAATACCTTTGTGGTAATTGTCCAGATGAGCTCTTTGCTATGGTACCTAGACTTTATGAATTTAAGCACAGTACTAGACTGGCATTGAAATCTCATCAATTTACAGTTGAGCTGGCTAGATGTAGCCGTAAGTCCTATGCTAACAGTTTCTTTTCTCCTACTTCTCGCTTGTGGAACTCCCTTCCGGCTCCATGCTTTCTGGCCAACTTTAATCTGCAAAAATTTAAAAGCAATGTCAATTGCTATTTACTGTTCTTCTGATTACTCTTTTCTATTTCTACTGATTATTAATGTTTCTGTACCTGATTCTTTCACACCCTGAAACCCATTGCGTTTTAGTGGCTTTACTGCCTTGCATGGAGTGATACCAATTTTAAAAAAATAAATAAATAAAAGATAAAGTTTTAAAACAGGAATATTTCATTCTTCATCTGTGTCACTTCAGGACATTGGCGATCATGGCTCTCCACAATTTCCTGTCCTTTGTCGCTCTTAACATATTTTGTCTTTTTGCTATCTGTGCTAAACTTTGTTCTGCCAACCCTTCCCTCAGATTTGCCAGGCAGATCATACATGGTTTTCCTACGGTCCCTCTAGCCTTTGTTGCAGGTTGTATATTCGCCTGTAAACAGGTATTGAATGACGGAAGACAACAACAAAATATATTGCCAAGTTTATTTTCATTAAAGAAAATACATCAACAGGAATAAGGTTACAGTGCACTAGGCAAATATTCATGTAGATGATGATATGTTGTCTTGAGAAGGACAGTTTTGTAGTTGTTGAGAAATGTTGTCCTGAAAAGGACAGTTTATCGCATATTTTTGCTGCTGGCAAGGATAGCTTGCCGGAGCGGTTGGTAGTCTGAAGCTCCTAGAACAGATACTACACTTGGTATTTACTTGATCCCCCACTGAGTCAGGTTGTGACACAAGGTCGGTTTTTAACATGGGGACCCGAGTGTTTTCACGTGGGCCTTTGGTCTTGACTGGTCAGAGCTTGTCCAAGCTGGTCTAAGCTAGTCATAGCTGTTCTTAGCTTGTCCAAGCTGGTCATAGCTAGTCTTGGCTTGTCATAGCTGGTCCAAGCTAGTCGTAGCCATGATACTACCAGTGCAGGGACGAATCCCTACACCAGGTAAGTATCAAGTGAGACTCTCAGCCAAAAGGCCGTGGATTTACTTGACCTCCCACAGGGCCAGGTTGTGACACAAGGTTGGGGTTTAATGTGGGAAGAGAGGGGGGTTGACCTGAGTATTTCCACTCGAGTCGCTGGTCTTTAGCTAGTCTTAGCTTGTCCAAGCTGGTCATAGCTGGTCATAGCTAGTCATAGCTGGTCATGGCTGGTCTTAGCTGGTCATAGCTTGTCAGAGCTGGACATAGCTAGTTAGATGTAGCTGCGATACTACCAGTGCAGGGGCGAATCCCTGCGACCGGCGTGTATCAGTGATCGATCCTGGCCTAAAGGCGATCATTCAGCAAGTAATCTGCGAACTGATACTACACTTTGATCTTAGCCAAAAGGCCGGGGATTTACTTGACCTCCCACACGGTCAGGTTGTGACACAAGATCGGGGTTTAACGTGGGACGGGAGGGGGAGTGGACCCGAGTTTTCACCCGGGCCGCAGTGCTTTAGCTGGTCTTAGCTTGTCATAGCTGGTCATGGCTGGTCTTAGCTTGTCCAAGCTGGTCAGAGCTGGTCATAGCTAGTCAGACGTAGCCCCGATACTACCAGCGCAGGGACGAATCCCTGCGACCGGCCTGTATCAGTGATCGCTCCCGGCCTAAAGGCAATCATTCAGCGAGTAATCTGCGAACAGATACTACACTTTGATCTTAGCCAAAAAAGGCCGAGAAGCGACGAAGCTCTCTGCCAGAAGGCCGACCAAGCGAGCGATCTGCGAACAGATACTACACTTTGATCCCAGACTGTTGTTTCTGTCAAGTTGAGGTCATTTTATATGCTGGATCAGTTTTACAACAGTTGCTCTTCCTGGAAGTCAAAGTTTCTTCTTCTGCTTGTTTTTTAAAACGTGGTAGTGCCAACAGGACATGACACCTACAATGTCTTGGGAGTATAAAATTTTCCAAGCCATCTTTACTCATTATGTGCCCTAGAAATTCCAATTTTCTTCCCGTGATGTTGAGTATTAGTGTCTTCTGCTTCCATTTTCTCTGAAACTAGGTATCCACAGCATCCTTCTGTAGAACCACATTTCAAGTGGTTCATATGCTTCAAGTTTCTTCATCTGTAAAGAGACTGTCCAGCATTCACTGACAATGAAAGACTGATATTACATAGAAGTTTAGTACTCTTTTCTTTGTATTTACTAAACATTTTGTGTTTCTTAATACAATTGCTTAGGTTTTGGAAGATATTTTTCACTATCCCAATATAACTTCTGATATATATCCTTGTCTTACACCCCTTTCTATTTTTGTATATTTACTCAATTCATTTTCTATCCCTATTGTAACAGTTTGCAGCCAGTATAGGTTCTGAATTATTCTAACATCCTTCTCAAATATATTAAGTTTTCCTAGCATTTCCAAAAGTGCTTTTGCAAGATTCAACAAACAAAAAAATTTTAATGCAAAAACTCAAATCTTGTTCTTATATAACCATGGCAGATTGAGCCTTTCATATGGATGTCCTTCATGGTGCCAAGCTTGTTCAGAAATATCTAAACTGTCAGTTGTACAAAACCCCTTTTTCAGATCAATGGTTAAAAATTACTTTGAGTGAACCAGGATTCATTATTGGTGGCCACAATCTTCATTCACTAAAAGCAATTTTTAGTCATTGATCTGAGAAAGTTGTTTTGTACAACTGACAGTTTAGATATTTCTGTTCAGGTCTGTCACCATGAAGGACATCCATATGAAAGGCTCAATCTGACATGGTTACATAAGAACAAGATTTGAGTTTTTGCATTAATATTTTGGTTTGTTGAATCTTGCAAAAGCGCATAAAGGACTTTTGTAACTGCTAGGAAACCTTAATATATTTGGGAAGGATATTAGACTCTACATCGAATAAAACACTTGGAAAGAAGCTGCTATATAAATAAGGTAAAATCTGATAACAGTTACTGGAATTGAGAAAACTAAAAGAAAATTCTTTTAATAGAAAGTGTTTATAATTCTCATCTGAAAGTAGCACTAACTGCTTAGTCAATGAATACCAAATATTTCCTTATAAGAAATCGGCTACTGTTACCATTTTTACCGTTTTCACTTGTTTCAATTTTATTGCTTCCCAGAGACCTTTGCTAGAATATTATAATGAATATTATTTTCATCTACCATGAATAGCTTTCAAATGTTTTATCAAAGAACTTACAATAATTCTTCACATTTATCTTGATACTGTCTTCAGCGTTTTTTTTTTTTTTTAATCAATTTATCCCAGACAAGGTGATAATGCCACAAAGACACAATAGGCTGGTTCGAGTAAAAGAGAAGGAGATGATTTTAGAAGAAACTGGAAATCTAATCCTAAACAGGAATCAAGGATTAAACATCTATTCCTGTGCAAAAGACTGTGGTTGGGGGTGAACTGAGCAATAGGTGTACCTATTTACTCATATTCAAAGAGACTTATTTTACTGTCTACAAAATATTGTAGGCTGTAAAATTACAAGTGTTTTCTTGTTCCCATTTTCCTTAAAACTTCCTTGTTGCTTGGTTGGTCTTAAATACTTAGTTTCTAGTAAC
>OZ038489.1:28319844-28407344 GCA_964036315.1 Acanthosepion esculentum
TATCAGACAACATGAAAGGAACTTACTTAAAATAAATAGACAAAACTTGTCTATATTATTTAATGAAACATGCATATATATATATATATATATATATATATATACATATACATATGTATATATATATTAATGTGTGTAAGAAATATTATTAAAAAAAGAAAAACAAATGTCAGTCATTGTATTTTGGGAGGATAATGCTGTCAAATTGAGTGCGATGGATAAATTGTCGTGTAAATTATGTAAAAAAAAAAAAAAAAATATTTAAAACAATGCTGACATCACATTTTAACAGATATATTTACCAAAATTACACAAAAATATTTTTATATACTAAATAGTAAATTTATTTGATAAAAATCACGATTGGCTTCAACCGCAGCCTCCAGATGACTTCAGAATTTCCTGCAACTCTTCTGGACAGTTTACTTGCTTAAGTTGGTGAATGCTACCATAATCCTTGCCTTCAGTTCATCTTTGGTATTACAAGGAGTTTTGTTGGTCTCTCTCTCAACTGCACCCCACACATAATAATCAAGGGGGTTGCAGTCTGGAGAATCATATGGCCTGATGTAGGAGATGATGTGGTCGCTGAAATTGTTTGACTGGGTTCTCCTGCTTGTGTGGCATGGTGCAGAGTCCTGTTGCCAGACAGGGACTTCCAGCAGCCACCTCTTGACCCAGGGCAGCACTAACTCCTCAAGGTACTTGATGTAGGTCTCCATGTTGAGTCTGAAGACGAATGGAGGCATACCATTGTGATCACTCTAAACACCTTCGTAATCACCATTAGACTCATCCAACTTTCTCTGAATCCTCTGCACTGTCCTCAAATTGATCCCACCAAACACTCGGAAATGTTTGCATTGGAGCTTCCGGTGCAAATGCTAAACAGTACAGCATGCCGTTTCCAAATTTCTGGCAGAGTGAATTGCGTTATGGTTCTCTTTTTCTCACAGACTGTGTCAAACTGACCCTACTATACCATGTAGTCAACAAAATCAAAAACAAATGACATGACATGACATGCATGCACAAAATTGAAATATAAAATGGCAGCAATTTATCTATTTCACTATATATTCCATTAAAAACGACTGACAAGGTGCTTTTATTTAGTTTTTTATATAATTTCTCGTGCGATCTAATAAAGTTTTTCTTTTCAGAGGATAAATTATATAAAAATTGTCCGAATGTTCTTTTTTTCCGAGCGCTTTCGGCTATACATTTAGCCATTTTCAAAGATTATATTTCAACTGTTAGAATTAGAAATAGTTTGTTATGTGTATGTTTTACTTGTTGACAACACTAATATAATAGCATCATCCACTTGCAAAAAAAGGCTAAAAATAATGGAAGCCTTACTGATAAAAACAAACAAACCAACACTTAATAATATTAACTTTGAACATGGACATAATATCTTGACCATGTTTTGAAACAAAAAAATGAATCACTTTATAAAACATACACATAACAAACTATTTCTAATTCTAACAGTTGAAATATAATCCTTGAAAATGGCTAGATGTGTGGCCGAAAGCACTCGGATAAAAAGAACATTCGGACAGTTTTTATATAATTTATCCTCTGAAAAGAAAAACTTTATTAGATCGTACAAGAAATTATATAAAAAACTAAATAAAAGCACCTTGTCAGTCGTTTTTAATGAAATGTGCTTGAAAGAAGGATTGCTGCCTAAATACACAAATTCACTATATATATAACATATAAGATCTGTTCAAAAAAGTACTGAGACTGTTACTATAGAAATGGAGCTAATGTACACAGAGTGAAACCATTTTGCACCGATTGATCTTGTACACTGTACACTATGTTATAACAGTCTTGCTTACTAACATTGTTTATAGCAGTGATTGGATGAAAAGTTGTGTAGAGTGTGGTCATCTTACCACACAACAGATATTCCATCTGTGACTTTTTTGCTTTTGGGCAAGTACACCATTCTCCAGGTCTGACAAATCGATCATATATATATATATATATATATATATATATATATATATATATATGTATATATGAAGAAATATAGTCTTAAGGTGTGCTATATTTATGGGATAAAGTGCTCAATATCAGAGACAGAGCATGTGTAAATATAAAAGTGAATATTAAAGTCAACAGGCTGTTTCATGCTAGACGCAATCATCAGGCATCTAGCATGAAACAGCCTGTCGCCTCTAAGTGTTGACTTCAATATTCACTTTTATATATATATATATAAAGGTAACAAATAGGAAATGTTTTGTTACCTTATCATTCTCTTGGAATTCTGATCTATATTTCATCCCAACATATATATATATATATATATATATATATATATATATATATATATATATATCATATTAATCATTTCAGCTTAAACATGGCAATAAAGCCACTAAGATGCAAGTGTTTACTGAGAGTGAAAGAAATAAAGAAAACATTTTTCAGGGCAATAAAAGACCAGGTTTCAAGGAGACAGGTGACAACTCACATTTCATTTAAATTTTTGAAGATTGTAGTTATCAGGATGGTGAGATGCCGGAATAGAGTTCTGCAAATAAGAAATGCAAGAGAAGAAATTATTAGCAAAGGGCTTATGGCCACAACTAGCAATTTCAACAACAAAATGATGAGACCTAACTGCCAATCTTGTACTGTGTTTAAATTCATGATAGAGGTACCAAAATTAAAAACTCATCAGAAAATAATGCCATGAAAAATATTTATAAAAAATGCATAGGCAAACTACGTTACAGCCATTGGAAAGTGAATGAAGCTGAAATGCCATGTCAGATTGTTCTTTGGATTTTGTCAAGAATATCTAGATATATTGCAGATGCATCAGTTCAGATGTGGTAGCAATATTCAATGCATGGATGAATGGTAAACTTATAAATATGAAAGATAGATTTTGGTGTGAAAAATTGTCTAGCATGACACAGTGAACAAATATTCTTAGCAGCAAACCGACCAATGGATTCAATATAATCATTCTACTTCATATTAATTGAAAAATTTAGACAGACAAGGCACAATGCACTACCCTCTTGGAGGTTAGCATCAGCCATGCTGATGGAAGGCAAAAAGGTTTCTCTTAGATGAGAGTAGTTTCATTTCCTGCCCCAGTTAACAACAGATTGGAGGTCATTTTCAAGTTCAGCTGCCAATTTGCCTTGTGTGTATCAGACTTACCATTAAGACATGAGTAAATATTTCTATCATCAGCATAGAGACTAAGTTGGGAACTGATGACATCAGGGAATGTCTTTGATGAGGAACAACATTGGCTCAAGGAGAGGGACCTGACACCGTCATCAATGTAAAAGAATCTAAAAGAATGGCTGCTATGTGATTTGATAAGAAAGAAAAAAAAACCCTTCAACATGTGAAGACCAGCATGCTAAAACCTGTCAAACACGTAAGATATCTCAGGCAGGAAAGGGCTGCAAATGTAACTCTTGACAGAAATTACTTCAGTTTCTCTGTTTTTACGATGATTACTCAACTGGTTATAGAGATAATCAATCCAGGGTTTTGTGATAAAGCACGGGAATAAGAAGTGTGGGAATTTTTCCGCACTCTCATGTTACTACTGAGTGTAACACAAGGTCGAAGTTTAAAGTGGGTTTATTAGCAATACTGTGGAAAAATTGCACAAGCCCCTTTGGCGCTTCCCTTCTGAGGACATCTCAGGTGCCAGGTAATAACTCTAGTTCCCATGCTTCAACATTTTTATCTAAAGCTCTACAGACTCTTTCAGCAATAGTTGTTAAAACATCACATGTTGATCTAGAGAAGTGGCAGCCATATTGTTTGTTTCAAAGAATACACTGCAAGGTAAGATGCTTAACTAACTTGGAGTTGATTAGAGCCACTCATTGTCTTCTACGTACTGTGTCACTTCAGGATGTTGGTGATCATGGCTCTCCATAATTTCCTATCCATTGTAGTTCTTGTTATCTCTACTAAAAATTGTTCTACCATCCTTTTACTCAAGCTTGCTAGGTTAGTTACGCATTGTTTTTCCTTGTCCCTCTTCCCTTCTATCTGTTCTGGGAGTAACAAATTTTCCAAACCTTCTTTCCTCATGTATCCTAGAAATTTCAACTCTCTTCCTGATGTTAAATATAAATGTTCATTTTGTTTCCATTTTCTCTAAAACTTCCTTGTTACTCACATATTCAGTCCATGGTATTCTCAGCAGCCTTCTCTAGATTCACCTTACTGTCAAGTCTCTTCTTCCTCTATCAGAAGATTGTCCAGCATTCACTGCCATATAGGAGGACTGATATTAAATAACACTTCAGTACACATTTCTTTGTTGCTAATGAAATCTGTTTCTTAATACTTTACTTAGCTTAGCTTTAGGAAGGCATCTTACACTATTCCAATGCATTTTTGGATTTCAGTGTTGTATTTCTGTCCTCTGTTAAGTCACTTCTCAAATATTTAAATTGTTGTACTTGTTTTATTTTGGTATCCCCAATTTCGAACTTGCAAGTTGAGCTGTTCCTTTGGCTAACAATTATGCATTTTACCTCTTTGCAATCGTGTGTTAATTCTTTCTTTTTTACTTTCCTTCACTGCCTTCTCGAGGATTTCTTGTAGTTACCGTTCTATGTCTACTATCAACACTTTGTAATCTGCAGATCTCATGTTGTTAAGCTTGTAGCCACTAATAATGAATCTTGGTAGGATTTCTAATCCTGTGGGAATTGCCTGTCTGGGTTGAATAAGTCCAGTGAGTTCACATGCTTCAAGTCTCTTCTTCATTTGTAAGGAGACTGTCCAGCATTCACTGACATATTGGAGGACTGATATTACATAAAAGTTTAGTACTCTTTGTTTTTACTAAAATTTCTGTGTTTCTTAATACAATTGCATAGGTTTTGGAAAATATCTTTCACTATCTTCAATATAACTTCTGATTTTAGTGTCACATTTTTCATCCTTTTTTAAAAAAAATTCCCAGATATCTAAATAGTATTACTTGTCTTATTTTAGTATCTCTAATTTGCAACTTGCAAGTCGAGCTGTCCCTTTTGCTAAAAATCATGCATTCTACCTGCTTGCAATTGAGAGTTAATCCTTTTTTCTTACTTTCCTTCACTACCTTCTTGAGGAGTTCTTGTAGTTTTTCTTTCTGCTATCTACACTGTCATCTGCATATCTTATGTTGTTAAGGTTGTGGCCGGTAATAACGAATCCTTGTTGGATTTCTAATCTGTCTGGGTTGAATAAGTCTAGTGAGAAGATATATCCTTGTCTTACACCCCTTTCTATTTTTGTACCTTTACTGAATTCATTTTCTATCCCTATTGTAGCAGTTTGCAGCCAGTATAGGTTCTGGATTAGTCTAACATCCTTCCCAAATATATTAAGGTTTCCTAGCAGTTCCAAAAGTGCTTTATGTGCTTTATCAAATGCTTTTGCAAGATTCAACAAAATCAAAATATTAATGTAAAAACTCGTCCTGTTCTTATATAACCATGTCAGATTGAGCCTTTCATATGGATGTCCTTCATGGTGACAGACCTGTCCAGAAATATCTAAACTGTCAGTTGTACAAAACAACTTTCTCAGATCAATGACTAAAAATTGCTTTTAGTGAATGAAGATTGTGGTCACCAATAATGAATCCTGGTTGAACTTCTAAATCTCTCAGAATTGTCTCACTGTACATGGTGAATAAGTCTGGTGAGAAGATACATCCTTGTCTTACATTCCTTTCTATTTTTGTATATTTACTGAATTCGTTTTCTATCCATATGCAGTTGGTTTGCTGCCTGCCTCAGTCCTGCATTATCCGAATACCCTTCCCAAATACATCAAGGTTAACTAGCAGTTCCATCAGTTCTTTGCAATGTTCTTTATCAAATGCTATAAGACATAGGTATAAATCCTTTTGAATTTGTAAGATCCTCTTTGCCAAAAAAGGATAGAAGACTAATAGGTTGAAGGATCAGATGGTTTGCTGGAGATATAGGCTTACGGCCATATCATATGATCACTCAGGTTAAGTAACGTTCAGCCTAGACGGGTGACCACTTCTCCACTTGGGAATACCAGGTGCTGTAAGCTTGGATGTGTGGGTAGTGTAATGAATAATGGCTTGGAATTGGAAATTGGAGAGCAGAGTTTCAATTCCAGTTGGGTTTTTGCATGTAAATGCCCTTGACAAAGATATGAATCCACTTCTTCCTCCCCCAGCTATGGGTTAATTAGATTTGTATCAGTAAAAATTATTATCTCCAAAAAAATTGTTACAACCTAAAAATATTTTCTGGCTTTAAATAACCTATAAAAAGTTGATAAGCCATAAAGAATAATTCAATCAATACGGTATCAAAAAGTATTGAGAATGTTGCTATGGTAACAAAGCTAAAGTACGTAGGGTAAAATCACTAGGCAGAAATTGACTGTCGTGCATACACACTAAGTTATAAAGTTGTCCTTCACTTTTATTGTTTATAGCAGTGCTTGGAAGGAAAGTGTGTAGAATGTGGTCATCTCATCACACCACAGAGATTCCATCAGTAACCATGGCTTGTGCAGCAGTTTTTGACTAAGAACAATATTCTCCAGGTCTGCCAACAACCATATTCCCCAGATCTTGCCCCTTGTGAGTTTTCCTCCTCAAAAACCAAATCCCACTGGAAAGAAACAAGATTTTAAGATGTCGAGGGAATCCAAATGCTGGCTAAAGTGTGCGGCTTCAGAAGTAGTCTTCTTCAACAAAGATTAAATGCTGAATTGATAGGTCATGTAGTTTTCTTTTTATAGCACCAGTCCTGATACTTTTTAATCATACCGTGTATATATATATATATATATATATATATATATATATATATATCCAAGTATAGGATTGGTATATACGGAATAAATTCCAATAACCAACAATTATTATTCTTAAAAGAGTGCTCAATACAGAGTAGAGCAGATATAATTATTTATTTAAATATTATAACATAAATATGTTATAAAATCATGACAAAAGTAGCCATTTTGTTTCAACACTTCTGGTGTCTTATCAAGTGATGATGTTGAATGTAGAATAAATGTTTTTTTTCTCTACATTCAACATCATCACTTGATTAAGACACCAGAAGTGTTGAAACAAAATGGCTATTTTTGTAGTGATTTTATAACATATTTATGTTATAATATTTAAATATATATATATATATGTATGTATGTTTTAAGGCATGCTACAGTTATGGGTTAAAGTGCTCAATGTCAGGGATAGAGTGTATGTACATATAAAAGTGTACATTTATGTCAACACCCTGAGGCCTGACTGTTGTCTCCAGGTGTCAATTTCAAAGTACAATTATATATATATATATATATATATATATATATATATATATATATACACACTGATAATTGAGACATTCAATAGATTCTCACAATGGAAAAATATTTTCCATTTTCTTCTGTTTGTAAGTTATGCTTTCAAAAGGCTATAAAATTATTTTCTTTTTCTTTTCATAATTCTCTTTGGATAATTTCAACAAAGAAATCAGAAGAAGCTTTATCATTAGCAGTTGAGTATTTTTCAAGTAATGAAATTTATTCTCAATTAATATCAATTATTAACGGCTTTAATTCAATCAATAGCACAGACCAAAAATATATGTCTTTACAACATCAGAACACAGAAACAATTCAAGTACTTGAAAGATACAAAATCCCAACTCCAGCAGTTTTATAATTTATGTATTTATCATCTTAAACAAAAACAGCATTTTCCTTTATGTTTTCTAGAAAGACAATATTCTTTGTGCCAAAATATTCCTGACTGTTCTTTTCTTTTCATTACTATTATCTTAATTCTTCCATTCTGTAATGTTGTGGCTGTAGAATGAGTTGGATGTGACAAAGAATTAGTTTTAGAAAGTACAATCCAACGTTGTGAAAAGAGTGGCTTCAGTCTTTCTTCACCACTGAATGGCATAGACAAAGTTCATTTTCTTTTATCTTACCAAGAATCGATTAATATGAGGGTGGGCTGAAAAGTTCATAAGCTGACTATGAAAGAGTGATACTAAAGCAACATGTATTAATTTCAACTCTTCTTATTAATAACTGCATTGTTTATTTCCAGGTAAAATTATATCTGACTGTTCAAAGAGGACTTCAAAAGTAACTAGTAGTGACTTTTTTTTTGAAAATTGACAAAATTTGTCATCGTTGTGTTATCAAGTACTTGCAGAAAAGAATTTAGCTCCCAAGGACATTCATGCCAACATGGTTGCTATATTAGGGGATGGCACTTTATCACCAGTGCAAAAGTGAACAGTCCTAAATTCGGACAGTTGTTGTTCTATTGGAACACTGTCCATTCACCCTTAAGTTCAACTTTCTGCCATGCCATCATTCTAAGCCACTGATTTAGTTTAAACTGTTTTTGTTTTAGAGTTACGTCCCTTTGTCAAGTTTCTATTTCTGAGAAAAAGCGTCCAGTCCCAACATTGCCGAGAATTTTTTTTAAAAATTTTTGGAAGCCGATTTTTTTTTTTTTTAATAATAATGGGTATAAAGTAATTAATATTAACAAAACAAAAGTCATTGAAACAAAGCAAGTTCAGTCGACCAATGATGACAATTCCAGAACAACGTAAACAGTGAACAGTTGAATTTAGTGAACAGTTGAATTTAGAAGGCGGGAAGACAGAATCTGGAAGATGACTCGAGCACATCCTACAATTGCAGCTACCACCAAGGAAAACATTGAATAGTGTTCACTACATTTTGATGGATGACAGACAATTGACTATAAATCAAATAGCCAAAGCTATTAGCATATCCTGTGAGAGATTTGAGAATATTCTGCACAATGAACTTGGCATGACAAAGGTTTCTGCAAAGTGGGTACCATGTTTTTTTGGCACCTAATCAAAAGCACACTAGGCTGATCACAACACTGCAAAATCAGACTTTGAGGCAGAACTGGCCAGTTTCATTAAATATTTCCTAACCAAGGAGAGTGTTGGTTTCATTGCTTTGAGCCAGATATAAAGAGACAATGCATGCAGTGGAAACACCCCTTTTCACCTGCTCCAAAGAAGACTCAGTTCTTTGGGATGCAAAAGGCATTGTATTTACTATCTTCAAAAGGGCCACACCATCAATGGATAGTACTATGCCAACTAACTGAGACAGGCTCTCAAGGCCAAATGCCCAGAAAGGGGTTTTGTTTCCTCAGGACAATCCGCCACAAGTCCTTGGTTTCAATGATTGCTGTGCATGATTGTGACTTTGAAATGGTTGATCACCCTCCCGGTTCTCCTGATTTGACTATCATCTGTTCCCCAACATAAAAAGACGTGTGGTTGGAAACCAGTATGGCAGTGATGACGATGTCATATCTGCTGCTTTTGAGTGAGTGCAAAGTGAAAGAAATGACAAAAAGGGGGCAAATAACAATGACATTCTACACATACATACATATGTGCAGACGCACACACAGGAACATGATAAAAAATTACCCCCCTCCAAACGAAAAGTGCATATAAAGAAGAAAAATCAAGAAGTATAAATAGTCAATTACTAATAACCCCTGACGAGTGGATGGAGTGATTCCTGGAGGGTTCATCTATGAAATTATGGATTGGGATGCTGAAGGTAATAACAATAAGCTAAGTGACAGACCTTTTACTTGTATTATATATATATATATATATATATATATATATATATATATATATATATAAATGAATGAGTGTGCGCTGTAAAGTTCTTGCCTATCCAATTATCAGCTTAAGGGCATATTCCAATCCTTATTGAATATCTATACAGATGATACAAATGTTCATAGGTGTACCTACCAAAATCTGGACAACCAGAACATAGCAGCTCATCTCTATTCTGACCCCACCAGGGTGACCCAGTGAGGGAAAGAATTACTTGTAAAATTCAATATGTCCAAAACCAAACTAGTAACGTTCCACCACCACCAAGCAGAACCTGAACTTTCACCCATTATGATGGATGGGTCTTCTTTCAGAAAGGCTCCTTGCCTTGACGTCTACTCAGACTCAAGTGAAATTCCTATATCTGATCTATTACTAAAGATGCTGGAGAAATGGTTGGTTCCTTGTAATTCCCCTCTCTAAGTTCTCCACTGCATTAACTGGGTATTGAACTCACACTCTTTGGGTCCTGTCACTGGATCTAACCAACGCCTTTATCCACTGTGCCATGTGTCCTTGAGGACACATGGTACAGTGGATAAAGGTGTTGGAGAGGGGAATTAACAGGAGATAACTGATAACTGACATCCATTAAACATGGCACGTGAAACTAGAACAGCCTACCCCAGCGAGCGAAATAAAGGGTTCAGTTCAACATTCCAACCACCTGAAGAAGGCCGGAGTGTACAACAGCCAAGATGTTGTGATAAATATGGCAACATAGATGAGGACAATAGTCTGAATAATGTAAATAATATATATATATATATATATATATATATATATATATATATATGCACACACACACACAGAATCTGAAAGTAATGCCTCCTGTGATTTTGTGCTTCCACATGTCAACTCAATAAAAATGCATAAAAAGTAAAGATGAAATAGATATTCTTTACTTTTTATGCATTTTTATTGATTTGACATGTGGAAGCACACAATTTTTTTGAAATCACAGAAGGCATTACTTTCAGATTGTGTGTGTAGATATTTTTCTTAAGATAATGGATTCTTATTTATCAATCCAATAGATTTTTTTATCATGCTATTTTTAGTGGATACTCATATTTGTGTAGACACTCCATTTAATTATTAAACAGCATATTTATTTATCTTCATCCACCGACCTGAATATTCAATAAATCTTATTAAAAAAAAATGTGATCACCAGCAGGATTTGAACCTGTGTCCCTCCGAGCAGTAGGAAACCATTATTAGATCCAATGTGTCTTAGCCAACACTGCCATAAAGTACACACACATGGCTGTCAAGGTAGTGCAATTAAGCTTTTTATTCAATTTTTCTTGCACATTCATGTAAGTGTTCTCTTTTCTGGACAAAAGTGTGTAAAAACTGACAAAATGTTCTATATATCTGAGCACTTTTGGCTATTCTATTTGCCATTATCAAGGATTTTTTTATTAGCTTTAACTGATTATGTACATATGGATTTGTGTATCTATAGTGATGGAAATGGGATTTTATTTTCCAAACATGGTCAGGAAGTAGTGGCCATGTTCATAGTTGATATTATTGAGTGTTGGGTTTATTTTTTTATTATTAATGTTTCAATTATTTTTAATTTTATTTATTCTATGCACTCAGATAAATAGAACATCTGAAGGCTTTATTGGAAGAGAAGAATACAGAGACCTGGTACACATTGTGTGCCACAAGGTCTCCAAACGACATCCACCAGGTTTTGAATTCAGAGTTATCCTTCTCCTAGACCAGTTAACACCAAAGGCTATAGGATAACGGTCTGTTCTGATATTTACCCATAGCTGGGGAAGGAAGAAGTGATGCCTTCATACCTTTCTTAAGAGTATTTGCATGTAAGGGAATATAATGAACTTGACTGGAATTTGAACTCAGTTCTCTGATTCCTCAATTCCTTATATGGACAAATGGTTGAATGATTAGAATCTTAGTCATGAGAATCAGTTTTGAATCTGACCATAGTCAATTTTTCAAGGAGTTGACTTCTTCATAATATGAGCCCGGGGGATTGTGCAGCACAAGACATCATGACCAAGGGTTTGTGCACACTGGCCTTGTTCAACATGCTAAATTATGTACTCTCTCTGTGCATTTCTCACTGGTGGAACTCTTCCGGCTCCATGTTTTTCTGGCCCACTTCAATCTTCAAAAATTTAAATGCAATGTCAATCACTTTCTTTTGTATTCCTGATTACACTTTTGTTCTCACTCCATAGCAATCTTTGTGTTTTCTAATTCCTCAACACCCAGTAACCCTTTGTGTTTCGGTGGCTTCACTGCCTTGCTGGGGTTGAAATTGATTTAATAAAATGTCTGCTCAGCATAGTTGCAGTATGAACCACAGGTTGGCTGTGTGGGTGTTGAAGAAAAATTTCTGAGCAGGCATCTGTAACAGGGATTACCTAACTGTCCCAGCAAACAGGTATACTTGAAAAAAAAAACAAAAAGAAACAAGAACAAAAAAACAGCCAACAATTACATAATTTGTGTATTGATTTTCTCATGTATATTAGAATGTTCCATTTTAAAAACATTTAAGAGTTTTTTTTTTGTTTTTTAGGCACTTTGATGCATTTCTTTTGAAAAAAATTGAAGAATGAAATATCTTAGGAACATCCAAAAGTGGCCATTTTGAAAATTTGTGAAGCATGAAACAGGTTTTAAATGGGTAGGTAAATAAAAAAAAAAATGATATATGTGTGTGCGTAAAATAGGATATAGAATACAAAGTTTGAAGAATATGACAAATGGAAAACCGTTTATACACACACACACACATATATATATATATATATATATATATATGTGTGTGTGTGTGTGTGTGTGTGTGTGTGTGTGTGTGTGTGTGTGTGTGTGTGTGTGTGTAATTTGGCAGCAACTTTTCTTTTAAACATGTTGTGTTGAATGTCAAAGACAACATAGTCCTGCATATTCTCTTTTGAATTTTCTCATATTTTCTAATGAGACTTTTTATTTGAAAATTATATCGAAATAAATATTGTCCGTACGATAACCGAGTACTTTCGAACATCATTTGCAGATATCACCTCTTTGATTGTGATGTGTATACACATTTTATATTAAATATTTATGGACTCCTGGAACATTTATCAAATAATATTGGCAGACTCATGTTTTCTCTTAAGAAACATAAAACAATGAATTTAATGCAAATGACAATGCATGTTATTAACAAAAGGAATGACATCTTTACACAATTGTAATGAAAGGAAAAAATATTAAAATTAGTTATAACAATGTTTTTTATGTGTGTGTGTGTGTGTGTGTGTGTGTGTGTGTGTGTGTGTGTGTGTGTGATTTCAAAAGTCACCAGAGGACCAAGGAACCGAACGCACTCTGTCAGTAGCTTTCTTACTCAATGTTCAATTACAACTGGAAGCAATAGTCAAGAATGGTCAGAGAGAGGATATGATCCTCTCTAAAACCTCATCGTTGCTCACATGTTTGGTCCATGGTATCCTTAGAATCCTTCTGTAGAACTCCATTGCCTCAAATTTCTTCTTCATATTTGAGGAGACTGTCCAACATTCACTATCAATAAAGGAGGACAGATATCATGTAGCAGATCAGTACTCATTTCTTTGTTACCAGCATAATCCTCCTGTTTTGTAACACTATGAATAGCTTTTGGAATGTGTCTTTGGCCATCCCAATACATCTTCAGATCTCAGCATCACACTTACTAGTCCTCTGTCAAAAACACTTCCCAGATATTTAAATTTCTGCACCTGCTTGATTTTAGTGTCCTCAATCTGTAAAGCACATTTTAGGCTCATCTTTTTACTGATGACCATGCATTCTGTCTACTTGTAGTTTATGCTTAGTCTCTTCTTGCTCTCCTTCACTACATTCTGTACAAGGTTTTGTAATTTCCTTTCATTATTAGCACTGTGTCTTCTGCATATCTTATGTTGTTAAAATTGTGGCCACCAATGATAAATCCTGGTAGGATTTTCAGTTCTCTTAGAATTGCCTTACTGTATAGATTGAATAAGTCCAGTGTAAAGACACATCCTTGCCTTATGCGATTACCTAAATTAATGTCATTAACACTGTCATCCTTGGATTACAATATGGGTACAGAGGACATGATTTGTATGACCAAACAATGAGATGAAAAAGTATGTGGAACAAAATTAGGATTTGTTTCAGCATTTTATTTAGATTACTAAGGTCTTCAACAGCATGAACATGGAAGCCATTTGGGTAATTCTTGAATTATCATATATATATATATATTCAAACACGTTTGGTTAAATAATTTACATTTATGTTGATTTATTTTGGTTGTGATCCTTTCAAATTCAGAGATTAATTTCTTGGTAGCCTTAGAAAATTGATTAAGAAAAATACCAAAATTTTCTTTCAAATAATTTTTATTTTCCCCAAGTACTTTCAATCTCCTCTGAGACCATTTTCAGGGGGTTAAATTGTCTGTGAATGCATATATGCTTTTCTGTAAATTCAAAACATTTCAATTGTTTGTTTTACGGTACAATGCAGCATTCTAGATTTCAAATTCAAGATTTACATCTTTTTTCATTTGATTTATTTATTTATTATTATTATAATATATATATATATATATATATATATATATATATATATATAAAAGTGAACATAGAAGTCAACACTTAGAGGCGACAGTCTGTTTCATGCTAGATGCAATCGTCGGGCCACGAGTGCTGTTATTTTTCTCGGCTATTTATATATACGGGTCAGTGGTGCATTGTGGGTAGTCATTTTTGCCAGATATTTTACCGGAAGTCGTTTATTTGTTTATTTATTTATTTGTGTCAAATTATTTTGCTTGTTTTTATTTAATTATATTTTTGTTTTTTATCCTTTATATTTATTTTATTTTTATTTATTTATCTTTATATATATATATATATATATATAAATTTTTCTTTTTTGCTGCTACAAACAATTAAGAACTTTGTTGGTATCCTCATAGTTAACTATTTTCAGCTTTAATTCTCTTATATAAAGGGATTCTAGGAATTATATATAATTATAAATTGTTTCATTTCCCACATATGCATTGCTTGTTTTTGTCGACTGCACAGTATAGTAGGGTCAATTACATACCATCTGTGAGAATAAAAAGTACTATGGCAATTGACTCAGCATCGAAACAGCATGCTGTACTGCTTGGCATTCACACCTGAAGCCCCATTAGAAACATTTCAGCATGTTTGATGGCAATCTGGAGCCAGTGCAGAGGATTTGGAAAGAGTTGGATGAGTCTAATGGTGATTATGAAGGTAAGCCAGCTTGGAAAACTCATTCTGTTCTGATAAGAACTCCCAAATTTGTTGTGTTTCCACAATATGCCATACATGACATCCAACTCTTTCAGAAATGTTTAAACTATCAGCTATATTCAACTGTTTCCTCATATCGATGATTAAAAAATAGCTTTGTGAATGATTCTTTTAGGTCTTAAAGAAGACAATCCTCCAGCAGACACTATAGGCTGGCACTACAGAATTGCAAACAAAGAGCTTTAACTAATTAACATAACATCATTTGAAGACTTCCAACAGTAGCAACAACTAAAATGGATAGCATAAGTAATTAATAGGGAAAATAAGGAAACCATCAAGATGCTGTCTTTTTATACAACTTTAAACAAAAAAGGAAGCACCCATCAGTATTGAGAAATGTGTTATCAGTAGACAGGAGAATCATATTTTCCAGAGAAGAAAAATCTTATAAATTTCAAGTAATAGTAAAGATTGTTTAGTCAAACAATGCCAACTGTTTCCTGTGTTCCGTGGGTGGATTTTCCCTTATATGCAGAGTACGCTATTGACATAATATAAAAAAAGAAAAATTCTTAAAAGTTATGTCATTAGAAGAAAATAAAAATAAAACTGTTTTACCTACAGACTGAATTTAATACACCTAAAGTGAGACCGCTTCAAACTTGTTTTTATAAAAATGGCTTCCTTTATTTATGAAAAGGTGTGGCAAGTTTGATTAATGGGCACAAAATGTGCCAGTTCTCATGATGCACTGATACAAGTCACTGCCTTAAATCTGTTGCCCACGTTTGTGCAACAAAAAAGCAACAAAACCTGCAACAGCTTGGGTTGTTTGAATACTTGATATGAAAGTAAAAGAAAAAAAAAACATAAAACTCTAAACAATGTCACCAGAATCTTCTACAGGTCTTTGAATGTCAGACTGAGAACATAAATCAATAATAGAAAAGTTGTTGCAGAGACCACTGCAAACTAAACATAATGTGCAACCTGACATCTATTACTCTAGGTTAATAACATTACAGGATAGTGTCTCTGCTGGGCTACCATATGTAAACGTTAAATATTTATACCAGAAGACTATAGAATATCTAATAAACTGAATAGCTACAAAAGACTGTTGGAAACAATGAGGGTTATGGATAAAAAAAAAAAAAATTAGAAAACCTACGGAAAATATTAATTTCAAAGGAATGTTTCAAGAATGTAAGTAATATTATTTTAAATATTTTTGCAGGGGTACAAAATTTTATTACAGCAATAAAAACAAACATTAAAAAACATTCATAACAAAAGAGTGAAATTAAAAAATAAATGTTACCATAAATCGGTAATACCAAGATTAAAAACGGCTTAACTGGTTTATCAGTCCTCTCTCATCAGAATCTAAAATTGAGGACAAAAAAAAAAAAAAATCTGCACAGTGACTAATAAAAATTTAAGTCTACCATTAAGTCTACCAAACACTACTTCTGCTTATTGAGAGGTGGTTGGTAGGACTTAATATATACTGATTCAAAAACCTTCAGTATTATTATTAATCAGCACTGAGAACATGTCCAAGCTATAAAACTGAGCAGACTGCTAGTTTTTAATCAAAATGTTCATCTATCAGTTAACCTGATAGATTAACACACCTATGTAAATTGTACATCTTTTCCTTGTGAAAATTGGCTGGCACATGATGGTTGATCCATGACTCCAACCTTTCATCCATTCTTTCTACATTGTCTGCATTGCACAGACATCTGGATTTGTAAATTACAGAACTAATTAAAGGGTTTCATATATTTGTATCCTAGTTTTACTTTGTTGATCTGTATATTGGGCTTCATATATTTGAACCCCAGTTTCATTTTGTTGATCCAAACTGGGGTACAAATATATAAAGCCCAATAATGTACAGACCAACAAAGTCAAACTGAGATAAACATATATGAAGCCCAATATACAGAACAACAATTTGAAACTGAGGTACAAATATATGAAGCCCAATAATGTACAGACCAACAAAGTCAAACTGAGATAAACATCTATGAAGCCCAATATACAGAACAACAATTTGAAACTGGGGTACAAATATATGAAGCCCAAAATACACATCAAGACATCTAGTCAATAAATGTATTTTTTCATGGAAGATGACAGTATAGGTTGTGTTTGGGGGAATTTTTCCAGGTTTAGGAGTGTTTTCAACCGCTTTATTGCCCAGGGGGTGTCCAAGAAATGACTTCTTGTGATTATTTATGATTTGTAGAGAAATTTGGTCATTCATAGGCTGAATGCATTTTTCCTTTTTATTAAATAGATGTGTGTATTGTGGTAAGAGAACAAGAATTAAAAAGAAAGAAGATAGTGATTGACATTGCATTTAAATTTTTGAAGATCAAAGTTGACTGGGAAGCAAGAATCCATAAGAAATTTCCACAAGAGAGAATAACAATAGAAGAAACTGCTACCATAGAACTTAGTTACATGTAGCGATCAGTGGCGACTCTGGGTAATCAATGTTTGTTGGGCTCATTACAATCTTTAACAAAATATACTATTGGTATAACTTGGATTCTAAAATGATTCCTTTACTATAACTGAAATATATGATTTTAAAAATCTCTTTGCTCGAAGTTAAGATAAAAACACATTTCCGTATTTTAATATTTTAAATTTAAAAGCCTCCGCTGGTCATCAATGATCATGGATTTGATCCCACCTATCTGCTCCTCTGGGACATTGCCGCCTGTGGCTGAATAGGCCGATGCGTGAGTGGCAGTCTCTATCACACAAGTTACACATGTGAATTGTCTGTGTGTTGTTGATTCAATACAATTCTTTTTTGCAGGTCTGCTTGTCTTCTGCTGCATTGTTCAGTTTCTCCTCTCCTGACATTAGTTGTCAGGGTGCTTCTCAACCCAGAATGGTCAGATGCAAGGTCCTCCCAGTGGTCACTGTTGATTTTATCCCTCTTACAGTACAACAGAGAGTGACTGTCTCTTTTTGCCATTTGCAAGTTCACCATAGAGTATGTCTTCAGGAATTTGGCCATCCTCCATACAACAAACATGACTCCACCCATCAGAGCCTGTGCTGTCTTAGCAGAGTGAATATGGTTGTTAGGTTAGCATGAGAGAGAACTTCAGTGTTGCACACTTTGTCCTTCAATGATATTTTAATATTAATTGTAATAATTCTATAAAAATAAGCATTTATTTAAAAAATTTTTTCCAGACATGTAAAATGTTTGTATCTATTTCAAGTATCTGCTTGTATATATGTCTATGTGTTAGTGTGCTTATGTATCTGAATTTTTAGTTTAATTTGTACATTTATGATCAGTACTACTGACTAATATTTCCTCAACACTACCCCACTCACACTCCTTCCCCCAACTCTCCAGTTGATGAGTTAAGGCTACCACTTTCTTTGATTTTTACCAACTTTAAATAACTCTAAATTTAATTTGCCCTTTTTCAATTGATGCATTCCACTGAAAAACACTATAGTGTACACAATAAATTATTTAGAAATGGAGATTTGAAAAGAATAAGTTGAAATAAAAATGTGTTTTGGAAAACTGGGCATACAAGTCATTAGAGATTTTTAAAAGGTTATTTATAAAATTAAAGCAAGAAATACATTGCCTATTAAGCACATCTCCAGATTGAAATGACTCATATCTACGTCGCCTGACTAGCCACATTAATTTTATTTAATTCTTTTTTTTTATTCACTTTCTTTTTCTTCCTTCTTTATTATGAACACTATCAACAAAATGCATTTCAGTCAATATTTTGTGGCACTTCGTTAAAACAAATAATTTTGGATTCACTTGAAGTCAAGAATGAAAACGATGCACTACACACTACAAAAGATTTTTGTTGCTTTGAAATCAATATACTTGACTTGCTCTAATGTAGCCACTAAAATACAAATTTTCAAAAATGTATCTGCAAAACAAAAAAGAACTATAAAAATTGAGGATTCATTTATTCTTCCATATACCAAATATAAACTATCTTTTATTTTTAAAATACCAAAATGGTTAAATATATTCATCATAAATCATCTAAAGAATTATTCAGTCAACTTTGATATCATGATTCAATTAATCAAAAAGTACTTTAAATAATATTAAAATAGATACTTAATTTTCTGAGTAAAATTTTTCAGTTAAATTCTATACTTTCCTCGACATCTAAATAATATATAATCATAAATTATATTTTTAATTATAAGTATTCACCATTTTCTTTGGATATACATGTTTAATTTTTCTCACCATAAATTTAATTTTAACTTCTTTTATTAAATCAAAATGTTTGTATTTTATTTTAACGTAATTCCTTTGGACAAATCTCCTTCATTTTTTTCTTGGATATTTATTTTTAATTCTTAACTGTTCATTTTTCAAATTAAGCATTGAGTCTTTAAGTCACATGGTTGCCAAAGTAACAATTTTCTGAAATTTTTTTTCAGTTGCTTTCAGTCTCATAAAGAGTAAAACATTAGCAAGGAAGTAAAAAATTAAACTGGTTCTCATATATTCCATCGTATATTCTTTGTTTGATTATTTCATATCAATCATTTATCAGAAATTGTTTTTAAATTTATTGGTCATCTCTGATTAAGATTGCTTTTTGGGGGAAATTTTAATTGAAATTTTAGCTAAATGTTTGACTTGTATTTTAAATATATGAATGCTTCTTGAATTTTGTCTGCAGGCAATAATAAAGGCAATGACATGAATAGACGATTGTTTTATGGGTGATGTTTTTAACTGATTGGGTTTTATTACCCTTACTGTAGTAAAAAAAAAAATACTAACATCGTAGTAGCTTTGTAGTTTTTCTCTAATAGATTTTTTTATAGCCTTTCCTTTCTTTAGTTCAAAATAGATTTGATATAATTAGACTGAAAATAAAATTCATTGAGGTGTTTGGCTGCAATATTTACAAATGACCAAATCAGCAAATTTCTAGACTGATTCAAAGGGTTTTTTGCTGAAGTTTTATTTTTCATTTTTTTTTTTTTTTGCTTATACAAAGAACTTTGCTGTAGAATGTTTTTTTCCCTTTTTTCTTATTCAAAGAGAGTCTTATCTAAAAATTGACAAGGACTTTTCTTATGACCTCTAGACATAATTGTGTGCTGAATAAAAAAAAAAGCTAAAATGACATTCTTCTTGAACAGTCTCTATGTTCTTAGATTCTTCTCTAATGACATTAAATAAAAACAAAGCCTCAAAAAGTGGACTTAAAAAAAAACAAATGAATATTTGAACTGTATATCTTTCAGTATATAGCAGTGGATGCTGGACAATCTCCTCACAGATGAAGAGAAAAATCTAACAGTTGACAGCAATGTGGTTCTACTGAAGGATGCTGAGAATAAATCAAGTAGTCTTAAGGGAAATTGAAACAAAATGGACACTTAGAATTAGAAAAAGACAGCTGAGATTTCTTGGAAACATAATGAAAAAAAGGCTTAGAGAATTTGACACTCAAAGGATATATAGAAGGAAAATGGGACACAGGGTGGCAGTGGATCACCTACCTAATGAGCTTGTGAGAATGGATTGGGAAACGGGAGAGGTCAGAGGTTTGACAAAGTTATAAATGTTGGTAAGGGCTACAAGGAATAGGAGATTGGGGAGAGTCATGATCACCTTTCATGAAGGGACACTGCATATAGAAGATATTTTTCATCTTATTTCTGTCACTTCTTTACTTAAACTCATAGATTGTTTTTCTATTAGTCAAACTTCATAGATAAAGCATCGTCAAATATTATTAATTTCCTTAGTGTTTTTTCCATTTCAATTGATTTTCATCGCAACTTCTCAGATTGTCATTCTATAGCCATTAGTAAACATCGTCAATTAGAAATATCATCCTATTATAATTGTGCTAATCCTAACCTTCATTAGTTTGCACGACAATTATGCCCTGCCAGTACTTCATGAATAACGGACTATTCTATTTTGATTGTGTAAAAGGAGAGGAAAAAAACATTACTTAGTTTCAGTGAAAAAATAAAAAAGGGAAGATAGAAGCATTTAACAACTGTTTCAGTGAAATGGAAAAAAGTTGTCAATATCAAATCTTTTCATTTGTACCCTCTTACTTCTTAAAATAATGACCAGCATTCCTAATTATGATTGTTATTGCAATATTTTGTTAAAGTTGTTAAGCACAAATATTTCATGATGTGAGAGGGGAATTTCTACGGATATTTTATTGTCATAGAACTTACCATTCATTAATTAAGAATTAAGATTCATCAGAAAATGAAAATAGGAAAGCTAAAATTTTCATGGGTCGTTTAGAAATTCACGTTTTGGCTGTGCATACCCCACCCTACGTCAGGTAAATACTTCACTGTGTGTTAGCAATGCAAACTTTTTTGTTCTGCTGACTTCACTACTAAGGCAGGATGTGACACAAAGTCATTTTTTATGTGGGCATACCAATATGCATGCATATGGGCCAAGGACAAAAATTGCCCAGTCCCCACAACCTCTCTCATGCTAGAGTCGATATTACACTGACCCCCATCTCTCTTAGTGCAATGAGGCAGGTACTGTCACAGAGATGGAATCTTTGGGATCAGGCACCTTCTCCAATCTCAATTAAGATCTCTAATGCAAAATGTAACACAAGGGCTTTTTTTGCATGGGGTGCTTATGCATATAAGCCAAGGACCAAAATTGGTCCTTGTGGTCACTGGCATCGATATGACAACAACCCAATCTCCCTTAAGTGATGCTGCAGGGTTGGTAGTAATCACACGGACTGAGCACCTTCCCAAATTTCAAATAAGTAGAGAACAGTTACTACACATTTACCGGCCATTTTTGCTACTGAATATGACACAAGGTTGTGGTTTAAGGTGGGTTTGATGGTAAATGAAGAAATTGTTTAAGCCCCCTCAGCACTTTTGAGAACAACTCCAAGCCCCCTCAAAAAGGAGAGGTATTGCCTGTGGAGATGGCCTCTTGGGGCTTCAGTTTAATATTATTTTGAAACTTCCCAGCCAAATCCAGGGAAGTATGTACGTGTGTGTGTGTGTGTGTGTGTATATATATTAAAGTGAAGAGAGAAACTGAACGTTTTTGGATGCTTAAAAATATGTAATAAACTTTACTTTCCATATTTTTGCAAAAAAATATAAAAAATAAAGTATAATACATATTTTTTAAAAATCCATATTACAACCAAAAATGTTTGTGGTTCTCTCTTCTCTTTAAAAATATACACTTTTCTGTTGTTGGAACAACTATAACCTTTCCTTTTATATATATATATATATATATATATATATATATATATATATATATATATATATATATATATATATAGAGAGAGAGAGAGAGAGAGAAGAGAGAGATATTTTTACAACATTATTTGGTAATACCTAATTTGCATAACAGTTTTTAAAAGTATATTTTAATAAATTTCTTGTTTTATTTATTTTTAATTCAAATCATAAAAATTCTCATATGAGATAGGTATTGTTTCTGTCAATAATCTTTTTCCCTCATGTTTGTATAGACAGAATTTAAATGCGTCTTTTCAGAAATCAGTAATAAGTCAGCAAAAAATGTCTAATCTTGGCTTCTCAAAATTTTGGGAGAATTTAATTATATTTTTCAATAACTGGACATAAATAGCTGTAAAAAAAAATATTACAATTTTTACAACATTCTATCATTTTTAGCTGAACAACATTAGTTATGAGTATATATTGTTATTAGGTTGGTGCAAAAATAATGTCGTTTTTTGACGTTCAACTTATATATATAAAACGACATTATTTTTGCACCAACCTAATATCATCTATTAGGTTGGTGCAAAAATAATGTTGTTTTATATATATAAGTTGAACGTCAAAAAACGACATTATTTTTGCACCAACCTAAATTTTCAAATTAGTATAAATCAGACAGAAACTCTACCAAATGATTAAAACACAGTCAGTTTGTTGATTATTATTATTTATAATAATACAAACATTCATTACAAGGTATGACAGCCTGTGCAAGACCATCATGCAAGGCACCATTGAAGGTAGACGTAGGAGAGGGCGCCAACACAGAAACTGGTTGGACAATGTCAAACAATAGACAGGTATGACTGTACCAGAATTGCTGATGGCTGTTGTTGATAAACTGTTGTGGAAAATAGTTAGTGCGGCTTCTGCATTCAGATCCACAAAAATCAGGGTGATGATGATGATGAATACAAACATTAGAAAATAATTCAAACATGTTAAATAACATCATCTACTAGATCAGTATTAAGAATGTTGGCAGGATGGCTATTCAGTAAAATAAAAACATATGCTAAAAAAACTCTGTTTTGCTTTTATTTTTTCATTTTGAGAATCAGTAAATATTGAAAAACTTTATTGATTAAATGTGTATTTTTTTCTTTTTTAAGTTTGTGATTTTTGTGAAAGTAAAAAAAAAATCTAACAAACCCCATTTTAAATTTTTGATAAGATATAAGTTTTGGAGATTGCAAATATGTTACTAATAAATTGCTTTTACATTTGCATAATGGGTTTTAAATGCACATTCTAATAAATATTTCGTGGATGTTATTTTTAATTTTTATTATAAAAATTGCCATATTTAAGCAATATTTCTGTTGATAAAGATTTTTTCCCCTTGTTTTGAAAAGAAAGAATTTAAAATTTGCTTGTCAAAAATTAGTCAATAAAAAAGTGTTAGCTTAGTTTTTACATTTGTTTAATTTAATTATTTTTTTCCATAAGACAAATAATTTTAAAAAATATAACTGCACCAAATTATTTAAATAATTTTTTTTTTAAGCTTTTCACACCAAGCAAGGCTGGAAGCCACTAGCATGCAAAGGGTTACAGAAGGTTTGGAGAAACAGATTGCTTGTTTTTTCGTAAAAATAGAGAGTTTGCTTGTTTTTTCATAAAAGTAGATTGCTTGTTTTTTTTCCATAAAAATAGAGTTTCCTTGTTTTTTCGTAAAAATAGAGAGTTTGCTTGTTTTTTTTCCATAAAAATAGAGAGTTTGCTTGTTTTTTCGTAAAAATAGAGAGTTTGCTTGTTTTTTCATAAAAATAGATTGCTTGTTTTTTTTCCATAAAAATAGAGAGTTTGCTTGTTTTTTCATAAAAATAGAGAGTTTGCTTGTTTTTTCGTAAAAATAGAGAGTTTGCTTGTTCTTTCGTAAAAATAGAGAGTTTGCTTGTTTTTTCATAAAAATAGATTGCTTGTTTTTTCGTAAAAATAGAGAGTTTGCTTGTTCTTTCATAAAAATAGAGAGTTTGCTTGTTTTTTCTTAAAAGTAGATTGCTTGTTTTTTTTCCATAAAAATAGAGTTTGCTTGTTTTTTCGTAAAAATAGAGAGTTTGTTTGTTTTTTTTCCATAAAAATAGAGAGTTTGCTTGTTCTTTCGTAAAAATAGAGAGTTTGCTTGTTTTTTCATAAAAATAGATTGCTTGTTTTTTTTCCATAAAAATAAAGAGTTTGCTTGTTTTTTCATAAAAATAGAGAGTTTGCTTGTTTTTTCGTAAAAATAGAGAGTTTGCTTGTTCTTTCGTAAAAATAGAGAGTTTGCTTGTTCTTTCGTAAAAATAGAGAGTTTGCTTGTTTTTTCATAAAAATAGAGAGTTTGCTTGTTTTTTCATAAAAATAGATTGCTTGTTTTTTTTCCATAAAAATAGAGAGTTTGCTTGTTTTTTCATAAAAATAGATTGCTTGTTTTTTTTCCATAAAAATAGAGTTTGCTTGTTTTTTCATAAAAATAGAGTTTGCTTGTTTTTTCATAAAAATAGATTGCTTGTTTTTTTTCCATAAAAATAGAGTTTGCTTGTTTTTTCATAAAAATAGAGTTTGCTTGTTTTTTTGCAATAAATTAGTAGAATGAACATGCATACAATTAAACCATAGAAACAAGTTTATAAAGGTAGGTTTGATGATTTTGATCCCAGAATCCCAAAACAAGAATCTCCCACTTTCTCTAGAAGCAGATATTAACAGATGGGCTCTGTGAACCAAAATATGTATTATGTACAGATTCTCTTTATTCCATTGATGTTTTCTTACTCCTGCTCTCTGAACTAAAGAACTCATCTCCTATCATAAAAAAGCCACGAGAAATCAATTGACTGATCCCACAATTCCAAAACAAGACTCTCCCTCTTTTGACTGTAAACCTATTCTAGGATTGGACATTAGCATATGGGCTCTGTGAACATGTAAACCCTATCATTAAGTATGGACACTTCCCAAAGATCACAGTATAGTGACTAATTGATCTGATATAGATTGGTTAGTTGTTTTTATTTAGCAGCATATCAACACCTCTATGGGTTATTTAATGCCGAAATCTAAATATTTTGTATGCATTTTTATTTTCATTTTTTGAGATAATAATGATTTTATTGATACAGGTCTTACTAATTAACCCATAGCTGTGGGGAGAAGAGGTAGATTAAGCTAAACAACACCGCAACACACAATAAAAACATCACAAAATGGGTAGAAAAGGGTTTGGGAGAAATAACAAAAAACAAAACTTATTAAGAGCTACAAAGCACAGGAAGACATGGAAGGCCATGATTGCTTACATCCTGAAGGAACCTGGCACATGAATAAAGAAAAATGTACTGGTACACTGAACATACATTCAAATAAACTACAGAAATAACTTTGTAAAGGTAGATTCGACCTTTTGCACTGATGCCTCCTATGACTGAAGCTGTAGAGTAACCATTATAGTATGAAAGGCTTCCTGAAGAAAAGTGGGTGTCTAGTGGTGAAATGCTAGAGAACTAATGTTTGAGGCTGCTGCTGGTCACCATTTTTATTACAGGAGGAGTTACCACTTGATATGGCCGAGGATAATGACTTTCAAGAGAAATGAATTCAACATGTTCAAAAGAATTGGATTCAACCCATTTAAGTTTTTTTCTACAAAGTACAACATAGCTCCCAAAAGAAGAGAAAGATAAGAATATATTCAAGTATATACAGATGGCTCAAAAAGAAAAAGAAAAACATTAATGGGATGAGTGGTTATGTGTATGTGATGACTACATGGCTTGTTTGAAATTAAGGAGTTGGTTTGCCATGTAATTAAGTCTTCCTGGAGGGGAAAATTGGAAAGGTTTTCTACATACCACATCCTGGTGCAAAAACGAGAAAGATTGTTTATGTCTGTTGCTTCTATGGCTTTGTTTGATTTTTTTTGTTTTGTTTTGTGGGATATCAATGTTATGCCTATGGGTTATTTAATGTTGAAATGTAAATAATTCGAACTTATACAGATAAAATGTAATACTGGTCATGTTGCTTTAAAAATGTATTGTTGCTAATTTTACTATAAATATGTATGGTTGATATTTTTTTAACATAAAAAAAATGTGTTGCTGATATTTTTAAAAATGCATTTTTATACTTTCATAAGGGTGGGGGGCTCACTATTTGCCTATAGCTGGAACCCTAACAGGTGCTGTCAACCTGGGAACAACGGTAATTAAGATATGGTTCCATACTTTTGCAACTGAATACATGGTAGATGATAATCATCTTTTGTTCATGTACAGGTTTATGTGGATATAATCACTAGAGGTGGTGATATGTGTGTTTTATGGTTAGGTTTGGTTTACGGCATATCAACCTCAATGGGTCATTTAATGCCAACAGCTTTTTTTTTCCTGGTAATATTTTTGTTTTGTCAAAATCTATTTCTGTTAATATTTTTTCCCTCAAAAGTGTATAGCTGGTAATATTATTTTTCCAAAAACATACAGCTGGTAATATTATTTTTCAAAAACATATACAGTATAACCCGGATATAAGAGAGTTGTCGGGACCGGAAACGGAGTCTCTTATATCTGGGTTTGGTTTATTATATATACATTAACACAGGCTCTAATTTGGGACCAGATACAATCTCTCTTATATCCGGGTTTCTCTTATACCAGGGTCTCTTATATCTGGGTTACACTGTAACTGGTAATATTATTTTTCAAAAACATGTAGCTGAAAATGAATTTCTGGTAATAATTTTTACAAAGTATTTCTATTATTAAAACCTATTTTTACACTTTTATAATGCTTTTTACCTCAGTTTTGTGGTTAACTATTTGCCCACAGCTGGGACCCTAACAAATGCTACCACCCTGGGTCAGGGTGGACCTGGGAACACCAGCAATTAAGAGGTGGTTCCATACTCCTCAAAACCTCCTGATCAGAGGCCTTGCAGTTTATTGTCATACCCAGGAGGGTGTGTGTTTTATGTTGTAGTTTTGTTGAAGTTATATTTTGGAATACAGTATGACATCTCTAAGAAATTGTAGGACATTATATGGATTAATGTCATGAAAGAGTTTACTTTGGTTGGTTGTTTGATTTTGTTTAGTGGCATATCAACCTCTATGGATTATTTAATGCCAAAATCTAAATATTTTGAATGCAATTGTATGCCTTCAACTACAGATAAAATGTATTGTTGGTCATTCTACTATAAAATGCATATGTTGGACATTACACTATAAAATGTATTGTTGGTCATTCTGCTTTAAAAGCATATTGTTGGTCATTCTACTATAAAATGCATTGTTGGTCATTCTACTATAAAAAGCACTTTTGGTCAATCTACTATAAAATGTATTTTTGGTTATTCTAATATAAAATGTATTTCTGGTCGTTCTGCTATAAAATGCATTGTTGGTGATGCTGCTTTAAAAGCGTATTGTTGGTCATTCTGCTATAAAAAGCATTGTTGGTCATTCTACTATAAAATGCATTGTTGGTCATTCTACTATAAAATGCATTGTTGGTCATTCTACTATAAAATGTATTTCTGGTCATTCTGCTTTAAAAACGTATTGTTGGTCATTCTGCTATAAAATGCATTGTTGGTCATTCTGCTATAAAATGCATTGTTGGTCATTCTACTATAAAATGCATTGTTGGTCATTCTACTATAAAATGTATTTCTGGTCATTCTGCTTTAAAAGCATATTGTTGGTCATTCTGCAATAAAAAGCATTGTTGGTCATTCTACTATAAAATGTATTTCTACTATAAAATGTATATTCTACTATAAAATGTCATTCTGCTTTAAAAACGTATTGTTGGTCATTTTACTATATAAAAATGGACTATATTACAAAAATGCACTTCCGCACCTTCATAGTGTTTTGTTTATGTTTGGGGATTTACTGTTTGCCCATAGCTGAGACCCTGACAGTTGCTACGACTGTGGGTCAGATTGAACCTGGAAAAAACAGCAATAAAGAGGTGGGTTCATGCTCATCAAAACCTCCAATCTCCCGATTAGATGCCTTGATGCCAGATGTAGTTTATTATCATACCCATGACTAGTTTGGTTTAGTGCAGTACAAAGTCATAATAATAATAATAATTACTAAGATTGAACTCACTACTATAGTAATGATCTTTGAAGACAGCTTTCTAATCACTGTTCCATGGAAAGAAGATTTCTATTTGCAATGAAATCCCACTGATACATTTTTCATCTCAAGGCGAAATAGAAAAAAGAAACCAAGTGTTTCCAAATTTATGAAAACAGTGCGGTGTTGTAAATCAACATATTTTAAAGGTATGACAAAAGCAAGTGTAGAATTCAAAATTGATGTAAAGAGGTTTGTAATAAAACACATTTAAGAGTTATAAAGTTATATAATTATTAAGATTGAAATGTACTGTTTGTGACAAAAAAGTAAAGTTCTACATAAATTAAGATTTGGTAAAGCGAGCAAATGAGATTCAAATTACAGTTGACATATTATTAGAACATATTCAGTCTATCTATAGTCAGACTGAAACCTTCAGTGCAAGATAAATTAGCAGACCCCGCCCAAAACAGATGAAAGCCATTACACAAAATTTATACATAAACAATGATTCTAGTACTGTTGAACTACTCCCTGCAAAAACGCCAAAAAACAAAAAAAAAGACAAAAACAAAAAAAAGACAAAAACAAAAAAAAAGACAAAAACAAAAAAAAAGACAAAAACAAAAAAAAGACAAAAACAAAAAAAGACAAAAACAAAAAAAAGACAAAAACAAAAAAAAAGACAAAAACAAAAAAAAAGACAAAAACAAAAAAAAGACAAAAACAAAAAAAAGACAAAAACAAAAAAAAGACAAAACGCCCAAAAACAGAAAAAAGAAACAAAAACCAAATAAAAAAAAAAAACAAAACAAAAAAAGCCAAAAAACAAAAATAGGACAAAAAACAAAACCTCCAAAAAAACAAAAAAAACTCCCCCCCACCAAAAAAAACAACAACCAAAAAGCCCAAAAATCTTCAATTGGGGAAAAAGTAACATGGTTTGTGAAGAAAAACTTCTATAAAAATCTATATAAATTAAGATTTGGTAAAATGAACAAATTAGATTCAAATTGTAGGGATTAACTCCCTTTGGTGGAGATGAAATTACATGAGTCACATGACAGCTGCTTAGTGATGTCACCTCATACTGTGACAAAAGTGGCAATCATTAAGCTTATTGGAGCCAAGACACACAAGTTGTTTGTCCGGTCCGAAAAAGACAGCTGCCATATGTTGCATCTTACAAATCCATGGTAAGGTTTCACTTTCCCAGATATAGAAAGAAACCTTCTCCAGCTCACAGTCCTCAATTTGGGAAAAACCAAGATTTGCCATTTCATGTTTGTGGAATATGTCCATGCTTGGGACATAGTAGATGAATCCGGAGTCATAAACATGGCTTCTCCAGAAATGCAGATTATATATAAGACACTATCTTTTCTTTCTCTTTTCATTCATCTTGCTGTGTAGATATATGCTATGTTTTTCTCTGCATTGACATGTGTAAATATGTATATATAATTCTGCTTATGCCTTAGCGATATAAAACTCTTTCTTAAAACAAAGTATGTTTGTCATTCATTTTCCTTTCAGCCATTCCATTTCGTCCATGAAATGTGGTGGTGTTATATCAGGGATATAATAATGTACAGAAGAGGGGAAAGTGGGAATAAACTTTTTTTCCATCACTCTCCCATGATAAAATTATCACAAACACATTTGAAACTTTTCAGGCCTTTATAGTTATTTAGCAAATAGATGTTTTTTACCCTTCAATTAACTTACAAACAGCTTGTCATATCACTCAGAGCCAGTGTATACTACTCACAAACACACTGACTGGCAGGAAACAAGAATGATTGGGGGCCCTGGGCACTGCTCTATGACTTTTGCTATCTTATCAACATTTGCTTTTTTTCTACCTAAATTTATATATGTCACAAATTAAACTAATCAAAACTGATTATTACAAGACAAAACCTTTTGCAGATTTTGACGTCCTTCTGAGGTCATTTTTTCATCCAAATCTGTGAATTTGTTTGGCTCATGATAAGTCACTGTATAAAATTCATTATTTTTTTATCCATAATGTTAAAGGTGTTAAAATTATTCAAATTTTAACCAGAAAAATTGTAATTTGATGTTAAAAATTACTGCAAAATATTGATTTATTTAAGATGACATGATCTATTATGACATGTCACTAATTTGTATTTAGATACATTGTATTTATTTTCAATTTTTCTATTAGAATTGTTCACTTATATTGCAAATGATCCATGGAATGACCTATTATGACATGTCTCTAATTTGTATTTAGATACATTGTATTTATTTTCAATTTTTCTATTTGAATTGTTCACTTATATTGCAAATGATCCATGGAATGATCTATTATGACATGTCTCTAATTTGTATTTAGATACATTGTATTTATTTAAAATTTTTCTATTTGAATTGTTCACTTATATTGCAAATGATCCATGGAATGATCTATTATGACATGTCTCTAATTTGTATTTAGATACATTGTATTTATTTAAAATTTTTATAGTTGAATTGTTCACTTATATTGCAAATGATCCATGGAATGATCTATTATGACATGTCTCTAATTTGTATTTAGATACATTGTATTTATTTTCAATTTTTCTATTTGAATTGTTCACTTATATTGCAAATGATCCATGGAATGATCTATTATGACATGTCTCTAATTTGTATTTAGATACATTGTATTTATTTAAAATTTTTCTATTTGAATTGTTCACTTATATTGCAAATGATCCATGGAATGATCTATTATGACATGTCTCTAATTTGTATTTAGATACATTGTATTTATTTAAAATTTTTCTATTTGAATTGTTCACTTATATTGCAAATGATCCATGGAGTGATCTATTATGACATGTCTCTAATTTGTATTTAGATACATTGTATTTATTTAAAATTTTTCTATTTGAATTGTTCACTTATATTGCAAATGATCCATGGAATGATCTATTATGACATGTCTCTAATTTGTATTTAGATACATTGTATTTATTTAAAATTTTTCTATTTGAATTGTTCACTTATATTGCAAATGATCCATGGAATGATCTATTATGACATGTCTCTAATTTGTATTTAGATACATTGTATTTATTTTCAATTTTTCTATTTGAATTGTTCACTTATATTGCAAATGATCCATGGAATGATCTATTATGACATGTCTCTAATTTGTATTTAGATACATTGTATTTATTTAAAATTTTTCTATTTGAATTGTTCACTTATATTGCCAATGATCCATGGAATCATCTATTATGACATGTCTCTAATTTGTATTTAGATACATTGTATTTATTTTCAATTTTTCTATTTGAATTGTTCACTTATATTGCAAATGATCCATGGAATGATCTATTATGATATGTCTCTAATTTGTATTTAGATACATTGTATTTATTTTCAATTTTTCTATTTGAATTGTTCACTTATATTGCAAATGATCCATGGAATGATCTGTTATGACATGTCTCTAATTTGTATTTAGATACATTGTATTTATTTTCAATTTTTCTATTTGAATTGTTCACTTATATTGCAAATGATCCATGGAATGATATGTTATGACATGTCTCTAATTTGTATTTAGATACATTGTATTTATTTTCAATTTTTCTATTTGAATTGTTCACTTATATAGCAAATGATCCATGGAATGATCTATTATGACATGTCTCTAATTTGTATTTAGATACATTGTATTTATTTTCAATTTTTCTATTTGAATTGTTCACTTATATTGCAAATGATCCATGGAATGATCTATTATGACATGTCTCTAATTTGTATTTAGATACATTGTATTTATTTTCAATTTTTTATTTTAATTATTCACTTATATTGCAAATGATCCATGGAATGATCTATTATGACATGTCTCTAATTTGTATTTAGATACATTGTATTTATTTAAAATTTTTATAGTTGAATTGTTCACTTATATTGCAAATGATCCATGTAATGATCTATTATGACATGTCTCTAATTTGTATTTAGATACATTGTATTTATTTTCAATTTTTCTATTTGAATTGTTCACTTATATTGCAAATGATCCATGGAATGATCTATTATGACATGTCTCAAATTTGTATTTAGATACATTGTATTTATTTAAAATTTTTCTATTTGAATTGTTCACTTATATTGCCAATGATCCATGGAATCATCTATTATGACATGTCTCTAATTTGTATTTAGATACATTGTAATTATTTTCAATTTTTCTATTTGAATTGTTCACTTATATTGCAAATGATCCATGGAATGATCTATTATGACATGTCTCTAATTTGTATTTAGATACATTGTATTTATTTTCAATTTTTCTATTTGTATTGTTCACTTATATTGCAAATGATCCATGGAATGATCTGTTATGACATGTCTCTAATTTGTATTTAGATACATTGTATTTATTTTCAATTTTTCTATTTGAATTGTTCACTTATATTGCAAATGATCCATGGAATGATCTGTTATGACATGTCTCTAATTTGTATTTAGATACATTGTATTTATTTTCAATTTTTCTATTTGAATTGTTCACTTATATTGCAAATGATCCATGGAATGATATGTTATGACATGTCTCTAATTTGTATTTAGATACATTGTATTTATTTTCAATTTTTCTATTTGAATTGTTCACTTATATAGCAAATGATCCATGGAATGATCTATTATGACATGTCCCTAATTTGTATTTAGATACATTGTATTTATTTAAAATTTTTATAGTTGAATTGTTCACTTATATTGCAAATGATCCATGTAATGATCTATTATGACATGTCTCTAATTTGTATTTAGATACATTGTATTTATTTAAAATTTTTCTATTTGAATTGTTCACTTATATTGCAAATGATCCATGGAATGATCTATTATGACATGTCTCTAATTTGTATTTAGATACATTGTATTTATTTAAAATTCTTATAGTTGAATTGTTCACTTATATTGCAAATGATCCATGGAATGATCTGTTATGACATGTCTCTAATTTGTATTTAGATACATTGTATTTATTTTCAATTTTTCTATTTGAATTGTTCACTTATATTGCAAATGATCCATGGAATGATCTGTTATGAAATGTCTCTAATTTGTATTTAGATACATTGTATTTATTTTCAATTTTTCTATTTGAATTGTTCACTTATATTGCAAATGATCCATGGAATGATATGTTATGACATGTCTCTAATTTGTATTTAGAGACATTGTATTTATTTTCAATTTTTCTATTTGAATTGTTCACTTATATAGCAAATGATCCATGGAATGATCTATTATGACATGTCTCTAATTTGTATTTAGATACATTGTATTTATTTTCAATTTTTCTATTTGAATTGTTCACTTATATTGCAAATGATCCATGGAATGATCTATTATGACATGTCTCTAATTTGTATTTAGATACATTGTATTTATTTTCAATTTTTCTATTTGAATTGTTCACTTATATTGCAAATGATCCATGGAATGATATGTTATGACATGTCTCTAATTTGTATTTAGATACATTGTATTTATTTAAAATTTTTCTATTTGAATTGTTCACTTATATTGCAAAAGATCCATGGAATGATCTATTATGACATGTCTCTAATTTGTATTTAGATACATTGTATTTATTTAAAATTTTTATAGTTGAATTGTTCACTTATATTGCAAATGATCCATGTAATGATCTATTATGACATGTCTCTAATTTGTATTTAGATACATTGTATTTATTTAAAAATTTTTTATTTGAATTGTTCACTTATATTGCAAATGATCCATGGAATGATCTATTATGACATGTCTCTAATTTGTATTTAGATACATTGTATTTATTTAAAATTCTTATAGTGGAATTGTTCACTTATATTGCAAATGATCCATGTAATGATCTATTATGACATGTCTCTAATTTGTATTTAGATACATTGTATTTATTTTCAATTTTTCTATTTGAATTGTTCACTTATATTGCAAATGATCCATGGAATGATCTATTATGACATGTCTCTAATTTGTATTTAGATACATTGTATTTATTTTCAATTTTTCTATTTGAATTGTTCACTTATATAGCAAATGATCCATGGAATGATCTATTATGACATGTCTCTAATTTGTATTTAGATACATTGTATTTATTTTCAATTTTTCTATTTGAATTGTTCATTTATATTGCAAATGATCCATGGAATGATCTATTATGACATGTCTCTAATTTGTATTTAGATACATTGTATTTATTTTCAATTTTTTATTTTAATTATTCACTTATATTGCAAATGATCCATGGAATGATCTATTATGACATGTCTCTAATTTGTATTTAGATACATTGTATTTATTTAAAATTTTTCTATTTGAATTGTTCACTTATATTGCAAATGATCCACGGAATGATCTATTATGACATGTCTCTAATTTGTATTTAGATACATTGTATTTATTTAAAATTTTTATAGTTGAATTGTTCACTTATATTGCAAATGATCCATGTAATGATCTATTATGACATGTCTCTAATTTGTATTTAGATACATTGTATTTATTTAAAATTTTTCTATTTGAATTGTTCACTTATATTGCAAATGATCCATGGAATGATCTATTATGACATGTCTCTAATTTGTATTTAGATACATTGTATTTATTTAAAATTCTTATAGTTGAATTGTTCACTTATATTGCAAATGATCCATGGAATGATCTGTTATGACATGTCTCTAATTTGTATTTAGATACATTGTATTTATTTTCAATTTTTCTATTTGAATTGTTCACTTATATTGCAAATGATCCATGGAATGATCTGTTATGACATGTCTCTAATTTGTATTTAGATACATTGTATTTATTTTCAATTTTTCTATTTGAATTGTTCACTTATATTGCAAATGATCCATGGAATGATATGTGATGACATGTCTCTAATTTGTATTTAGAGACATTGTATTTATTTTCAATTTTTCTATTTGAATTGTTCACTTATATAGCAAATGATCCATGGAATGATCTATTATGACATGTCTCTAATTTGTATTTAGATACATTGTATTTATTTTCAATTTTTCTATTTGAATTGTTCACTTATATTGCAAATGATCCATGGAATGATCTATTATGACATGTCTCTAATTTGTATTTAGATACATTGTATTTATTTAAAATTTTTCTATTTGAATTGTTCACTTATATTGCAAATGATCCATGGAATGATATGTTATGACATGTCTCTAATTTGTATTTAGATACATTGTATTTATTTAAAATTTTTCTATTTGAATTGTTCACTTATATTGCAAATGATCCATGGAATGATCTATTATGACATGTCTCTAATTTGTATTTAGATACATTGTATTTATTTAAAATTTTTATAGTTGAATTGTTCACTTATATTGCAAATGATCCATGTAATGATCTATTATGACATGTCTCTAATTTGTATTTAGATACATTGTATTTATTTAAAATTTTTCTATTTGAATTGTTCACTTATATTGCAAATGATCCATGGAATGATCTATTATGACATGTCTCTAATTTGTATTTAGATACACTGTATTTACTTAAAATTCTTATAGTTGAATTGTTCACTTATATTGCAAATGATCCATGTAATGATCTATTATGACATGTCTCTAATTTGTATTTAGATACATTGTATTTATTTTCAATTTTTCTATTTGAATTGTTCACTTATATTGCAAATGATCCATGGAATGATCTATTATGACATGTCTCTAATTTGTATTTAGATACATTGTATTTATTTAAAATTTTTCTATTTGAATTGTTCACTTATATTGCAAATGATCCATGGAATGATCTATTATGACATGTCTCTATTTTGTATTTAGATACATTGTATTTATTTAAAATTTTTATAGTTGAATTGTTCACTTATATTGCAAATGATCCATGGAATGATCTATTATGACATGTCTCTAATTTGTATTTAGATATATTGTATTTACTTTCAATTTTTCTATTTGAATTGTTCACTTATATTGCAAATGATCCATGGAATGATCTATTATGACATGTCTCTAATTTGTATTTAGATACATTGTATTTATTTTCAATTTTTCTATTTGAATTGTTCACTTATATTGCAAATGATCCATGGAATGATCTATTATGACATGTCTCTAATTTGTATTTAGATACATTGTATTTATTTAAAATTTTTCTATTTGAATTGTTCACTTATATTGAAAATGATCCATGTAATGATCTATTATTACATGTCTCTAATTTGTATTTAGATACATTGTATTTATTTAAAATTCTTATAGTTGAATTGTTCACTTATATTGCAAATGATGCATGGAATGATCTATTATGACATGTCTCTAATTTGTATTTAGATACATTGTATTTATTTAAAATTTTTCTATTTGAATTGTTCACTTATATTGCAAATGATCCATGGAATGATCTATTATGACATGTCTCTAATTTGTATTTAGATACATTGTATTTATTTTCAATTTTTCTATTTGAATTGTTCACTTATATTGCAAATGATCCATGGAATGATCTATTATGACATGTCTCTAATTTGTATTTAGATACATTGTATTTATTTAAAATTTTTCTATTTGAATTGTTCACTTATATTGCAAATGATCCATGGAATGATCTATTATGACATGTCTCTAATTTGTATTTAGATACATTGTATTTATTTAAAATTTTTATAGTTGAATTGTTCACTTATATTGCAAATGATCCATGTAATGATCTATTATGACATGTCTCTAATTTGTATTTAGATACATTGTATTTATTTAAAATTTTTCTATTTGAATTGTTCACTTATATTGCAAATGATCCATGGAATGATCTATTATGACATGTCTCTAATTTGTATTTAGATACACTGTATTTACTTAAAATTCTTATAGTTGAATTGTTCACTTATATTGCAAATGATCCATGTAATGATCTATTATGACATGTCTCTAATTTGTATTTAGATACATTGTATTTATTTTCAATTTTTCTATTTGAATTGTTCACTTATATTGCAAATGATCCATGGAATGATCTATTATGACATGTCTCTAATTTGTATTTAGATACATTGTATTTATTTAAAATTTTTCTATTTGAATTGTTCACTTATATTGCAAATGATCCATGGAATGATCTATTATGACATGTCTCTATTTTGTATTTAGATACATTGTATTTATTTAAAATTTTTATAGTTGAATTGTTCACTTATATTGCAAATGATCCATGGAATGATCTATTATGACATGTCTCTAATTTGTATTTAGATATATTGTATTTACTTTCAATTTTTCTATTTGAATTGTTCACTTATATTGCAAATGATCCATGGAATGATCTATTATGACATGTCTCTAATTTGTATTTAGATACATTGTATTTATTTTCAATTTTTCTATTTGAATTGTTCACTTATATTGCAAATGATCCATGGAATGATCTATTATGACATGTCTCTAATTTGTATTTAGATACATTGTATTTATTTAAAATTTTTCTATTTGAATTGTTCACTTATATTGAAAATGATCCATGTAATGATCTATTATTACATGTCTCTAATTTGTATTTAGATACATTGTATTTATTTAAAATTCTTATAGTTGAATTGTTCACTTATATTGCAAATGATGCATGGAATGATCTATTATGACATGTCTCTAATTTGTATTTAGATACATTGTATTTATTTAAAATTTTTCTATTTGAATTGTTCACTTATATTGCAAATGATCCATGGAATGATCTATTATGACATGTCTCTAATTTGTATTTAGATACATTGTATTTATTTTCAATTTTTCT
This sequence comes from Acanthosepion esculentum, assembly GCA_964036315.1. Taxonomy (NCBI): domain Eukaryota; kingdom Metazoa; phylum Mollusca; class Cephalopoda; order Sepiida; family Sepiidae; genus Acanthosepion; species Acanthosepion esculentum. Next base: position 28,358,080 of record OZ038489.1, read on the forward strand.
ATTTGAATTGTTCACTTATATTGCAAATGATCCATGGAATGATCTATTATGACATGTCTCTAATTTGTATTTAGATACATTGTATTTATTTAAAATTTTTCTATTTGAATTGTTCACTTATATTGCAAATGATCCATGGAATGATCTATTATGACATGTCTCTAATTTGTATTTAGATACATTGTATTTATTTTCAATTTTTCTATTTGAATTGTTCACTTATATTGCAAATGATCCATGGAATGATCTATTATGACATGTCTCTAATTTGTATTTAGATACATTGTATTTATTTTCAATTTTTCTATTTGAATTGTTCACTTATATTGCAAATGATCCATGGAATGATCTATTATGACATGTCTCTAATTTGTATTTAGATACATAGTATTTATTTAAAATTTTTATAGTTGAATTGTTCACTTATATTGCAAATGATCCATGGAATGATCTATTATGACATGTCTCTAATTTGTATTTAGATACATTGTATTTATTTTCAATTTTTCTATTTGAATTGTTCACTTATATTGCAAATGATCCATGGAATGATCTATTATGACATGTCTCTAATTTGTATTTAGATACATTGTATTTATTTTCAATTTTTCTATTTGAATTGTTCACTTATATTGCAAATGATCCATGGAATGATCTATTATGACATGTCTCTAATTTGTATTTAGATACACTGTATTTATTTAAAATGTTTCTATTTGAATTGTTCACTTATATTGAAAATTATCCATGGAATGATCTATTATGACATGTCTCTAATTTGTATTTAGATACATTGTATTTATTTAATATTCTTATAGTTGAATTGTTCACTTATATTGCAAATGATCCAGGGAATGATCTATTATGACATGTCTCTAATTTGTATTTAGATACATTGTATTTACTTTCAATTTTTCTATTTGAATTGTTCACTTATATTGCAAATGATCCATGGAATGATCTATTATGACATGTCTCTAATTTGTATTTAGATACATTGTATTTATTTTCAATTTTTCTATTTGAATTGTTCACTTATATTGCAAATGATCCATGGAATGATCTATTATGACATGTCTCTAATTTGTATTTAGATACATTGTATTTATTTAAAATTTTTCTATTTGAATTGTTCACTTATATTGAAAATGATCCATGGAATGATGTATTATGACATGTCTCTAATTTGTATTTAGATACATTGTATTTATTTTCAATTTTTCTATTTGAATTGTTCACTTATATTGCAAATGATCCATGGAATGATCTATTATGACATGTCTCTAATTTGTATTTAGATACATTGCATTTATTTAAAATTTTTCTATTTGAATTGTTCACTTATATTGCAAATGATCCATGGAATGATCTATTATGACATGTCTCTAATTTGTATTTAGATACATTGTATTTATTTAAAATTTTTATAGTTGAATTGTTCACTTATATTGCAAATTATCCATGGAATGATCTATTATGACATGTCTCTAATTTGTATTTAGATACATTGTATTTATTTTCAATTTTTCTATTTGAATTGTTCACTTATATTGCAAATGATCCATGGAATGATCTATTATGACATGTCTCTAATTTGTGTTTAGATACATTGTATTTATTTTCAATTTTTCTATTTGAATTGTTCACTTATATTGCAAATGATCCATGGAATGATCTATTATGACATGTCTCTAATTTGTATTTAGATACATTGTATTTATTTAAAATGTTTCTATTTGAATTGTTCACTTATATTGCAAATGATCCATGGAATGATCTATTATGACATGTCTCTAATTTGTATTTAGATACATTGTATTTATTTTCAATTTTTCTATTTGAATTGTTCACTTATATTGCCAATGATCCATGGAATGATCTATTATGACATGTCTCTAATTTGTATTTAGATACATTGTATTTATTTTCAATTTTTCTATTTGAATTGTTCACTTATATTGCAAATGATCCATGGAATGATCTATTATGACATGTCTCTAATTTGTATTTAGATACATTGTATTTATTTTCAATTTTTCTATTTGTATTGTTCACTTATATTGCAAATGATCCATGGAATGATCTGTTATGACATGTCTCTAATTTCTATTTAGATACATTGTATTTATTTTCAATTTTTCTATTTGAATTGTTCCCTTATATTGCAAATGATCCATGGAATGATCTATTATGACATGTCTCTAATTTGTATTTAGATACATTGTATTTATTTAAAATTTTTCTATTTGAATTGTTCACTTATATTGAAAATGATCCATGGAATGATCTATTATGACATGTCTCTAATTTGTATTTAGATACATTGTATTTATTTAAAATTTTTATAGTTGAATTGTTCACTTATATTGCAAATGATCCATGGAATGATCTATTATGACATGTCTCTAATTTGTATTTAGATACATTGTATTTATTTAAAATTTTTCTATTTGAATTGTTCACTTATATTGCAAATGATCCATGGAATGACCTATTATGACATGTCTCTAATTTGTATTTAGATACATTGTATTTATTTAAAATTTTTCTATTTGAATTGTTCCCTTATATTGCAAATGATCCATGGAATGATCTATTATGACATGTCTCTAATTTGTATTTAGATACATTGTATTTATTTAAAATATTTCTATTTGAATTGTTCACTTATATTGAAAATGATCCATGGAATGATCTATTATGACATGTCTCTAATTTGTATTTAGATACATTGTATTTATTTAAAATTTTTATAGTTGAATTGTTCACTTATATTGCAAATAATCCATGGAATGATCTATTATGACATGTCTCTAATTTGTATTTAGATACATTGTATTTATTTTCAATTTTTCTATTTGAATTGTTCACTTATATTGCAAATGATCCATGGAATGATCTATTATAACATGTCTCTAATTTGTATTTTGATACATTGTATTTATTTAAAATTTTTATAGTTGAATTGTTCACTTATATTGCAAATGATCCATGGAATGATCTATTATGACATGTCTCTAATTTGTATTTAGATACATTGTATTTATTTTCAATTTTTCTATTTGAATTGTTCACTTATATTGCAAAGGATCCATGGAATGATCTATTATGACATGTCTCTAATTTGTATTTAGATACATTGTATTCATTTAAAATTTTTATAGTTGAATTGTTCACTTATATTGCAAATGATCCATGGAATGATCTATTATGACATGTCTCTAATTTGTATTTAGATACATTGTATTTACTTTCAATTTTTCTATTTGAATTGTTCACTTATATTGCAAATGATCCATGGAATGATCTATTATGACATGTCTCTAATTTGTATTTAGATACATTGTATTTATTTTCAATTTTTCTATTTGAATTGTTCACTTATATTGCAAATGATCCATGGAATGATCTATTATGACATGTCTCTAATTTGTATTTAGATACATTCTATTTATTTAAAATTTTTCTATTTGAATTGTTCACTTATATTGAAAATGATCCATGGAATGATCTATTATGACATGTCTCTAATTTGTATTTAGATACATTGTATTTATTTAAAATTCTTATAGTTGAATTGTTCACTTATATTGCAAATGATGCATGGAATTATCTATTATGACATGTCTCTAATTTGTATTTAGATACATTGTATTTATTTAAAATTTTTCTATTTGAATTGTTCACTTATATTGCAAATGATCCATGGCATGATCTATTATGACATGTTTCTAATTTGTATTTAGATACATTGTATTTATTTTCAATTTTTCTATTTGAATTGTTCACTTATATTGCAAATGATCCGTGGAATGATGCATTATGACATGTCTCTAATTTGTATTTAGATACATTGTATTTATTTAAAATTTTTCTATTTGAATTGTTCACTTATATTGCAAATGATCCATGGAATGATCTATTATGACATGTCTCTAATTTGTATTTAGATACATTGTATTTATTTTCAATTTTTCTATTTGAATTGTTCACTTATATTGAAAATGATCCATGGAATGATCTATTATGACATGTCTCTAATTTGTATTTAGATACATTGTATTTATTTAAAATTTTTCTATTTGAATTGTTCACTTATATTGCAAATGATCCATGGAATGATCTATTATGACATGTCTCTAATTTGTATTTAGATACATTGTATTTATTTTCAATTTTTCTATTTGAATTGTTCACTTATATTGCAAATGATCCATGGAATGATCTATTATGACATGTCTCTAATTTGTATTTAGATACATTGTATTTATTTTCAATTTTTCTATTTGTATTGTTCACTTATATTGCAAATGATCCATGGAATGATCTGTTATGACATGTCTCTAATTTCTATTTAGATACATTGTATTTATTTTCAATTTTTCTATTTGAATTGTTCACTTATATTGCAAATGATCCATGGAATGATCTATTATGACATGTCTCTAATTTGTATTTAGATACATTGTATTTATTTTCAATTTTTCTATTTGTATTGTTCACTTATATTGCAAATGATCCATGGAATGATCTGTTATGACATGTCTCTAATTTCTATTTAGATACATTGTATTTATTTTCAATTTTTCTATTTGAATTGTTCCCTTATATTGCAAATGATCCATGGAATGATCTATTATGACATGTCTCTAATTTGTATTTAGATACATTGTATTTATTTAAAATTTTTCTATTTGAATTGTTCACTTATATTGAAAATGATCCATGGAATGATCTATTATGACATGTCTCTAATTTGTATTTAGATACATTGTATTTATTTAAAATTTTTATAGTTGAATTGTTCACTTATATTGCAAATGATCCATGGAATGATCTATTATGACATGTCTCTAATTTGTATTTAGATACATTGTATTTATTTAAAATTTTTCTATTTGAATTGTTCACTTATATTGCAAATGATCCATGGAATGATCTATTATGACATGTCTCTAATTTGTATTTTGATACATTGTATTTATTTAAAATTTTTATAGTTGAATTGTTCACTTATATTGCAAATGATCCATGGAATGATCTATTATGACATGTCTCTAATTTGTATTTAGATACATTGTATTTATTTAAAATGTTTCTATTTGAATTGTTCACTTATATTGAAAATTATCCATGGAATGATCAATTATGACATGTCTCTAATTTGTATTTAGATACATTGTATTTATTTAATATTCTTATAGTTGAATTGTTCACTTATATTGCAAATGATCCATGGAATGATCTATTATGACATGTCTCTAATTTGTATTTAGATACATTGTATTTACATTCAATTTTTCTATTTGAATTGTTCACTTATATTGCAAATGATCCATGGAATGATCTATTATGACATGTCTCTAATTTGTATTTAGATACATTGTATTTATTTAAAATTTTTCTATTTGAATTGTTCACTTATATTGCAAATGATCCATGGAATGACCTATTATGACATGTCTCTAATTTGTATTTAGATACATTGTATTTATTTAAAATTTTTCTATTTGAATTGTTCCCTTATATTGCAAATGATCCATGGAATGATCTATTATGACATGTCTCTAATTTGTATTTAGATACATTGTATTTATTTAAAATTTTTCTATTTGAATTGTTCACTTATATTGCAAATGATCCATGGAATGATCTATTATGACATGTCTCTAATTTGTATTTAGATACATTGTATTTATTTAAAATTTTTATAGTTGAATTGTTCACTTATATTGCAAATAATCCATGGAATGATCTATTATGACATGTCTCTAATTTGTATTTAGATACATTGTATTTATTTTCAATTTTTCTATTTGAATTGTTCACTTATATTGCAAATGATCCATGGAATGATCTATTATAACATGTCTCTAATTTGTATTTTGATACATTGTATTTATTTAAAATTTTTATAGTTGAATTGTTCACTTATATTGCAAATGATCCATGGAATGATCTATTATGACATGTCTCTAATTTGTATTTAGATACATTGTATTTATTTTCAATTTTTCTATTTGAATTGTTCACTTATATTGCAAAGGATCCATGGAATGATCTATTATGACATGTCTCTAATTTGTATTTAGATACATTGTATTCATTTAAAATTTTTATAGTTGAATTGTTCACTTATATTGCAAATGATCCATGGAATGATCTATTATGACATGTCTCTAATTTGTATTTAGATACATTGTATTTACTTTCAATTTTTCTATTTGAATTGTTCACTTATATTGCAAATGATCCATGGAATGATCTATTATGACATGTCTCTAATTTGTATTTAGATACATTGTATTTATTTTCAATTTTTCTATTTGAATTGTTCACTTATATTGCAAATGATCCATGGAATGATCTATTATGACATGTCTCTAATTTGTATTTAGATACATTCTATTTATTTAAAATTTTTCTATTTGAATTGTTCACTTATATTGAAAATGATCCATGGAATGATCTATTATGACATGTCTCTAATTTGTATTTAGATACATTGTATTTATTTAAAATTCTTATAGTTGAATTGTTCACTTATATTGCAAATGATGCATGGAATTATCTATTATGACATGTCTCTAATTTGTATTTAGATACATTGTATTTATTTAAAATTTTTCTATTTGAATTGTTCACTTATATTGCAAATGATCCATGGAATGATCTATTATGACATGTTTCTAATTTGTATTTAGATACATTGTATTTATTTTCAATTTTTCTATTTGAATTGTTCACTTATATTGCAAATGATCCGTGGAATGATGCATTATGACATGTCTCTAATTTGTATTTAGATACATTGTATTTATTTAAAATTTTTATATTTGAATTGTTCACTTATATTGCAAATGATCCATGGAATGATCTATTATGACATGTCTCTAATTTGTATTTAGATACATTGTATTTATTTTCAATTTTTCTATTTGAATTGTTCACTTATATTGAAAATGATCCATGGAATGATCTATTATGACATGTCTCTAATTTGTATTTAGATACATTGTATTTATTTAAAATTTTTCTATTTGAATTGTTCACTTATATTGCAAATGATCCATGGAATGATCTATTATGACATGTCTCTAATTTGTATTTAGATACATTTTATTTATTTTCAATTTTTCTATTTGAATTGTTCACTTATATTGCAAATGATCCATGGAATGATCTGTTATGACATGTCTCTAATTTGTATTTAGATACATTGTATTTATTTTCAATTTTTCTATTTGAATTATTCACTTATATTGCAAATGATCCATGGAATGATCTATTATGACATGTGTCTAATTTGTATTTAGATACATTGTATTTATTTAAAATTTTTCTATTTGAATTGTTCACTTATATTGCAAATGATCCATGGAATGATCTATTATGACATGTCTCTAATTTGTATTTAGATACATTGTATTTATTTAAAATTCTTATAGTTGAATTGTTCACTTATATTGCAAATGATGCATGGAATGATCTATTATGACATGTCTCTAATTTGTATTTAGATACATTGTATTTATTTAAAATTTTTCTATTTGAATTGTTCACTTATATTGCAAATGATCCATGGAATGATCTATTATGACATGTCTCTAATTTGTATTTAGATACATTGTATTTATTTAAAATTTTTCTATTTGAATTGTTCACTTATATTGCAAATGATCCATGGAATGATCTATTATGACATGTCTCTAATTTGTATTTAGATACATTGTATTTATTTAAAATTTTTCTATTTGAATTGTTCACTTATATTGCAAATGATCCATGGAATGATCTATTATGACATGTCTCTAATTTGTATTTAGATACATTGTATTTATTTTCAATTTTTCTATTTGAATTGTTCACTTATATTGCAAATGATCCATGGAATTATCTGTTATGACATGTCTCTAATTTGTATTTAGATACATTGTATTTATTTTCAATTTTTCTATTTGAATTGTTCACTTATATTGCAAATGATCCATGGAATGATCTATTATGACATGTCTCTAATTTGTATTTAGATACATTGTATTTACTTTCAATTTTTCTATTTGAATTGTTCACTTATATTGCAAATGATCCATGGAATGATCTATTATGACATGTGTCTAATTTGTATTTAGATACATTGTATTTATTTTCAATTTTTCTATTTGAATTGTTCCCTTATATTGCAAATGATCCATGGAATGATCTATTATGACATGTCTCTAATTTGTATTTAGATACATTGTAATTATTTTCAATTTTTCTATTTGAATTATTCACTTATATTGCAAATGATCCATGGAATGATCTATTATGACATGTGTCTAATTTGTATTTAGATACATTGTATTTATTTAAAGTTTTTCTATTTGAATTGTTCACTTATATTGAAAATGATCCATGGAATGATGTATTATGACATGTCTCTAATTTGTATTTAGATACATTGTATTTATTTAAAATTTTTCTATTTGAATTGTTCACTTATATTGAAAATGATCCATGGAATGATCTATTATGACATGTCTCTAATTTGTATTTAGATACATTGTATTTATTTAAAATTCTTATAGTTGAATTGTTCACTTATATTGCAAATGATGCATGGAATGATCTATTATGACATGTCTCTAATTTCTATTTAGATACATTGTATTTATTTAAAATTTTTCTATTTGAATTGTTCATTTACATTGCAAATGATCCATGGAATGATCTATTATGACATGTCTCTAATTTGTATTTAGATACATTGTATTTATTTTCAATTTTTCTATTTGAATTGTTCACTTATATTGCAAATGATCCATGGAATGATCTATTATGACATGTCTCTAATTTGTATTTAGATACATTATATTTATTTAAAATTTTTCTATTTGAATTGTTCACTTATATTGCAAATGATCCATGGAATGATCTATTATGACATGTCTCTAATTTGTATTTAGATACATTTATTTATTTTCAATTTTTCTATTTGAATTGTTCACTTATATTGCAAATGATCCATGGAATGATCTATTATGACATGTCTCTAATTTGTATTTAGATACATTGTATTTATTTTCAATTTTTCTATTTGAATTGTTCACTTATATTGCAAATGATCCATGGAATGATCTATTATGACATGTCTCTAATTTGTATTTAGATACATTGTATTTATTTAAAATTTTTATAGTTGTTGTTCACTTATATTGCAAATGATCCATGGAATGATCTATTATGACATGTCTCTAATTTGTATTTAGATACATTGTATTTATTTTCAATTTTTCTATTTGAATTGTTCACTTATATTGCAAATGATCCATGGAATGATCTATTATGACATGTCTCTAATTTGTATTTAGATACATTGTATTTACTTTCAATTTTTCTATTTGAATTGTTCACTTATATTGCAAATGATCCATGGAATGATCTATTATGACATGTCTCTAATTTGTATTTAGATACATTGTATTTATTTTCAATTTTTCTATTTGAATTGTTCACTTATATTGCAAATGATCCATGGAATGATCTATTATGACATGTCTCTAATTTGTATTTAGATACATTGTATTTATTTTCAATTTTTCTATTTGAATTGTTCACTTATATTGCAAATGATCCATGGAATGATCTATTATGACATGTCTCTAATTTGTATTTAGATACATTGTATTTATTTAAAATTCTTATAGTTGAATTGTTCACTTATATTGCAAATGATGCATGGAATGATCTATTATGACATGTCTCTAATTTGTATTTAGATACATTGTATTTATTTAAAATTTTTCTATTTGAATTGTTCACTTATATTGCAAATGATCCATGGAATGATCTATTATGACATGTCTCTAATTTGTATTTAGATACATTGTATTTATTTTCAATTTTTCTATTTGAATTGTTCACTTATATTGCAAATGATCCATGGAATGATCTATTATGACATGTCTCTAATTTGTATTTAGATACATTGTATTTATTTAAAATTTTTCTCTTTGAATTGTTCACTTATATTGCAAATGATCCATGGAATGATCTATTATGACATGTCTCTAATTTGTATTTAGATACATTGTATTTATTTTCAATTTTTCTATTTGAATTGTTCACTTATATTGCAAATGATCCATGGAATGATCTGTTATGACATGTCTCTAATTTGTATTTAGATACATTGTATTTATTTTCAATTTTTCTATTTGAATTGTTCACTTATATTGCAAATGATCCATGGAATGATCTATTATGACATGTCTCTAATTTGTATTTAGATACATTGTATTTATTTTCAATTTTTCTATTTGAATTGTTCACTTATATTGCAAATGATCCATGGAATGATCTGTTATGACATGTCTCTAATTTGTATTTAGATACATTGTATTTATTTTCAATTTTTCTATTTGAATTGTTCACTTATATTGCAAATGATCCATGGAATGATCTGTTATGACATGTCTCTAATTTGTATTTAGATACATTGTATTTATTTTCAATTTTTCTATTTGAATTGTTCACTTATATTGCAAATGATCCATGGAATGATCTATTATGACATGTCTCTAATTTGTATTTAGATACATTGTATTTATTTTCAATTTTTCTATTTGAATTGTTCACTTATATTGCAAATGATCCATGGAATGATCTGTTATGACATGTCTCTAATTTGTATTTAGATACATTGTATTTATTTTCAATTTTTCTATTTGAATTGTTCACTTATATTGCAAATGATCCATGGAATGATCTATTATGACATGTCTCTAATTTGTATTTAGATACATTGTAATTATTTTCAATTTTTCTATTTGAATTATTCACTTATATTGCAAATGATCCATGGAATGATCTATTATGCCATGTGTCTAATTTGTATTTAGATACATTGTATTTATTTAAAATTTTTCTATTTGAATTGTTCACTTATATTGAAAATGATCCATGGAATGATGTATTATGACATGTCTCTAATTTGTATTTAGATACATTGTATTTATTTAAAATTTTTCTATTTGAATTGTTCACTTATATTGAAAATGATCCATGGAATGATCTATTATGACATGTCTCTAATTTGTATTTAGATACATTGTATTTATTTAAAATTCTTATAGTTGAATTGTTCACTTATATTGCAAATGATGCATGGAATGATCTATTATGACATGTCTCTAATTTCTATTTAGATACATTGTATTTATTTAAATTTTTTCTATTTGAATTGTTCACTTATATTGCAAATGATCCATGGAATGATCTATTATGACATGTCTCTAATTTGTATTTAGATACATTGTATTTATTTTCAATTTTTCTATTTGAATTTTTCACTTATATTGCAAATGATCCATGGAATGATCTATTATGACATGTCTCTAATTTGTATTTAGATACATTGTATTTATTTTCAATTTTTCTATTTGAATTGTTCACTTATATTGCAAATGATCCATGGAATGATCTATTATGACATGTCTCTAATTTGTATTTAGATACATTGTATTTATTTAAAATTTTTATAGTTGAATTGTTCACTTATATTGCAAATGATCCATGGAATGATCTATTATGACATGTCTCTAATTTGTATTTAGATACATTGTATTTATTTTCAATTTTTCTATTTGAATTGTTCACTTATATTGCAAATGATCCATGGAATGATCTATTATGACATGTCTCTAATTTGTATTTAGATACATTGTATTTATTTAAAATTCTTATAGTTGAATTGTTCACTTATATTGCAAATGATCCATGGAATGATCTATTATGACATGTCTCTAATTTGTATTTAGATACATTGTATTTATTTTCAATTTTTCTATTTGAATTGTTCACTTATATTGCAAATGATCCATGGAATGATCTATTATGACATGTCTCTAATTTTTATTTAGATACATTGTATTTATTTAAAATTTTTCTATTTGAATTGTTCACTTATATTGCAAATGATCCATGGAATGATCTATTATGACATGTCTCTAATTTGTATTTAGATACCTTGTATTTATTTTCAATTTTTCTATTTGAATTGTTCACTTATATTGCAAATGATCCATGGAATGATCTATTATGACATGTCTCTAATTTGTATTTAGATACATTGTATTTATTTAAAATTTTTCTATTTGAATTGTTCACTTATATTGCAAATGATCCCTGGAATGATCTATTATGACATGTCTCTAATTTGTATTTAGATACATTGTATTTATTTAACATTTTTCTATTTGAATTGTTCACTTATATTGCAAATGATCCATGGAATGATCTATTATGTCATGTCTCTAATTTGTATTTAGATACATTGTATTTATTTTCAATTTTTCTATTTGAATTGTTCACTTATATTGCAAATGATCCATGGAATGATCTATTATGACATGTCTCTAATTTGTATTTAGATACATTGTATTTATTTAAAATTTTTCTATTTGAATTGTTCACTTATATTGCAAATGATCCATGGAATGATCTATTATGACATGTCTCTAATTTGTATTTAGATACATTGTATTTATTTTCAATTTTTCTATTTGAATTGTTCACTTATATTGCAAATGATCCATGGAATGATCTATTATGACATGTCTCTAATTTGTATTTAGATACATTGTATTTATTTAAAATTTTTCTATTTGAATTGTTCACTTATATTGCAAATGATCCATGGAATGATCTATTATGACATGTCTCTAATTTGTATTTAGATACATTGTATTTATTTTCAATTTTTCTATTTGAATTGTTCACTTATATTGCAAATGATCCATGGAATGATCTATTATGACATGTCTCTAATTTGTATTTAGATACATTGTATTTATTTTCAATTTTTCTATTTGAATTGTTCACTTATATTGCAAATGATCCATGGAATGATCTATTATGACATGTCTCTAATTTGTATTTAGATACATTGTATTTATTTAAAATTTTTATAGTTGAATTGTTCACTTATATTGCAAATGATCCATGGAATGATCTATTATGACATGTCTCTAATTTGTATTTAGATACATTGTATTTATTTTCAATTTTTCTATTTGAATTGTTCACTTATATTGCAAATGATCCATGGAATGATCTATTATGACATGTCTCTAATTTGTATTTAGATACATTGTATTTATTTAAAATTCTTATAGTTGAATTGTTCACTTATATTGCAAATGATCCATGGAATGATCTATTATGACATGTCTCTAATTTGTATTTAGATACATTGTATTTATTTTCAATTTTTCTATTTGAATTGTTCACTTATATTGCAAATGATCCATGGAATGATCTATTATGACATGTCTCTAATTTTTATTTAGATACATTGTATTTATTTAAAATTTTTCTATTTGAATTGTTCACTTATATTGCAAATGATCCATGGAATGATCTATTATGACATGTCTCTAATTTGTATTTAGATACCTTGTATTTATTTTCAATTTTTCTATTTGAATTGTTCACTTATATTGCAAATGATCCATGGAATGATCTATTATGACATGTCTCTAATTTGTATTTAGATACATTGTATTTATTTAAAATTTTTCTATTTGAATTGTTCACTTATATTGCAAATGATCCCTGGAATGATCTATTATGACATGTCTCTAATTTGTATTTAGATACATTGTATTTATTTAACATTTTTCTATTTGAATTGTTCACTTATATTGCAAATGATCCATGGAATGATCTATTATGTCATGTCTCTAATTTGTATTTAGATACATTGTATTTATTTTCAATTTTTCTATTTGAATTGTTCACTTATATTGCAAATGATCCATGGAATGATCTATTATGACATGTCTCTAATTTGTATTTAGATACATTGTATTTATTTAAAATTTTTCTATTTGAATTGTTCACTTATATTGCAAATGATCCATGGAATGATCTATTATGACATGTCTCTAATTTGTATTTAGATACATTGTATTTATTTTCAATTTTTCTATTTGAATTGTTCACTTATATTGCAAATGATCCATGGAATGATCTATTATGACATGTCTCTAATTTGTATTTAGATACATTGTATTTATTTAAAATTTTTCTATTTGAATTGTTCACTTATATTGCAAATGATCCATGGAATGATCTATTATGACATGTCTCTAATTTGTATTTAGATACATTGTATTTATTTTCAATTTTTCTATTTGAATTGTTCACTTATATTGCAAATGATCCATGGAATGATCTATTATGACATGTCTCTAATTTGTATTTAGATACATTGTATTTATTTAAAATTTTTCTCTTTGAATTGTTCACTTATATTGCAAATGATCCATGGAATGATCTATTATGACATGTCTCTAATTTGTATTTAGATACATTGTATTCATTTTCAATTTTTCTATTTGAATTGTTCACTTATATTGCAAATGATCCATGGAATGATCTGTTATGACATGTCTCTAATTTGTATTTAGATACATTGTATTTATTTTCAATTTTTCTATTTGAATTGTTCACTTATATTGCAAATGATCCATGGAATGATCTATTATGACATGTCTCTAATTTGTATTTAGATACATTGTATTTATTTTCAATTTTTCTATTTGAATTGTTCACTTATATTGCAAATGATCCATGGAATGATCTGTTATGACATGTCTCTAATTTGTATTTAGATACATTGTATTTATTTTCAATTTTTCTATTTGAATTGTTCACTTATATTGCAAATGATCCATGGAATGATCTATTATGACATGTCTCTAATTTGTATTTAGATACATTGTAATTATTTTCAATTTTTCTATTTGAATTATTCACTTATATTGCAAATGATCCATGGAATGATCTATTATGCCATGTGTCTAATTTGTATTTAGATACATTGTATTTATTTAAAATTTTTCTATTTGAATTGTTCACTTATATTGAAAATGATCCATGGAATGATGTATTATGACATGTCTCTAATTTGTATTTAGATACATTGTATTTATTTAAAATTTTTCTATTTGAATTGTTCACTTATATTGAAAATGATCCATGGAATGATCTATTATGACATGTCTCTAATTTGTATTTAGATACATTGTATTTATTTAAAATTCTTATAGTTGAATTGTTCACTTATATTGCAAATGATGCATGGAATGATCTATTATGACATGTCTCTAATTTCTATTTAGATACATTGTATTTATTTAAATTTTTTCTATTTGAATTGTTCACTTATATTGCAAATGATCCATGGAATGATCTATTATGACATGTCTCTAATTTGTATTTAGATACATTGTATTTATTTTCAATTTTTCTATTTGAATTTTTCACTTATATTGCAAATGATCCATGGAATGATCTATTATGACATGTCTCTAATTTGTATTTAGATACATTGTATTTATTTTCAATTTTTCTATTTGAATTGTTCACTTATATTGCAAATGATCCATGGAATGATCTATTATGACATGTCTCTAATTTGTATTTAGATACATTGTATTTATTTAAAATGTTTATAGTTGAATTGTTCACTTATATTGCAAATGATCCATGGAATGATCTATTATGACATGTCTCTAATTTGTATTTAGATACATTGTATTTATTTTCAATTTTTCTATTTGAATTGTTCACTTATATTGCAAATGATCCATGGAATGATCTATTATGACATGTCTCTAATTTGTATTTAGATACATTGTATTTATTTAAAATTCTTATAGTTGAATTGTTCACTTATATTGCAAATGATCCATGGAATGATCTATTATGACATGTCTCTAATTTGTATTTAGATACATTGTATTTATTTTCAATTTTTCTATTTGAATTGTTCACTTATATTGCAAATGATCCATGGAATGATCTATTATGACATGTCTCTAATTTTTATTTAGATACATTGTATTTATTTAAAATTTTTCTATTTGAATTGTTCACTTATATTGCAAATGATCCATGGAATGATCTATTATGACATGTCTCTAATTTGTATTTAGATACCTTGTATTTATTTTCAATTTTTCTATTTGAATTGTTCACTTATATTGCAAATGATCCATGGAATGATCTATTATGACATGTCTCTAATTTGTATTTAGATACATTGTATTTATTTAAAATTTTTCTATTTGAATTGTTCACTTATATTGCAAATGATCCCTGGAATGATCTATTATGACATGTCTCTAATTTGTATTTAGATACATTGTATTTATTTAAAATTTTTCTATTTGAATTGTTCACTTATATTGCAAATGATCCATGGAATGATCTATTATGTCATGTCTCTAATTTGTATTTAGATACATTGTATTTATTTTCAATTTTTCTATTTGAATTGTTCACTTATATTGCAAATGATCCATGGAATGATCTATTATGACATGTCTCTAATTTGTATTTAGATACATTGTATTTATTTAAAATTTTTCTATTTGAATTGTTCACTTATATTGCAAATGATCCATGGAATGATCTATTATGACATGTCTCTAATTTGTATTTAGATACATTGTATTTATTTTCAATTTTTCTATTTGAATTGTTCACTTATATTGCAAATGATCCATGGAATGATCTATTATGACATGTCTCTAATTTGTATTTAGATACATTGTATTTATTTTCAATTTTTCTATTTGAATTGTTCACTTATATTGCAAATGATCCATGGAATGATCTGTTATGACATGACTCTAATTTGTATTTAGATACATTGTATTTATTTAAAATTTTTCTATTTGAATTGTTCACTTATATTGCAAATGATCCATGGAATGATCTATTATGACATGTCTCTAATTTGTATTTAGATACATTGTATTTATTTTCAATTTTTCTATTTGACTTGTTCACTTATATTGCAAATGATCCATGGAATGATCTATTATGACATGTCTCTAATTTGTATTTAGATACATTGTATTTATTTTCAATTTTTCTATTTGAATTGTTCACTTATATTGCCAATGATCCATGGAATGATCTATTATGACATGTCTCTAATTTGTGTTTAGATACATTGTATTTATTTTCAATTTTTCTATTTGAATTGTTCACTTATATTGCAAATGATCCATGGAATGATCTATTATGACATGTCTCTAATCTGTATTTAGATACATTGTATTTATTTAAAATTTTTCTATTTGAATTGTTCACTTATATTGCCAATGATCCATGGAATGATCTATTATGACATGTCTCTAATTTGTATTTAGATACATTGTATTTATTTAAAATTTTTCTATTTGAATTGTTCACTTATATTGCAAATGATCCATGGAATGATCTATTATGTCATGTCTCTAATTTGTATTTAGATACATTGTATTTATTTTCAATTTTTCTATTTGAATTGTTCACTTATATTGCAAATGATCCATGGAATGATCTATTATGACATGTCTCTAATTTGTATTTAGATACATTATGTTTATTTAAAATTTTTATAGTTGAATTGTTCACTTATATTGCAAATGATCCATGGAATGATCTATTATGACATGTCTCTAATTTGTATTTAGATACCTTGTATTTATTTAAAATTTTTCTATTTGAATTGTTCACTTATATTGCAAATGATCCATGGAATGATCTATTATGACATGTCTCTAATTTGTATTTAGATACATTGTATTTATTTTCAATTTTTCTATTTGAATTGTTCACTTATATTGCAAATGATCCATGGAATGATCTATTATGACATGTCTCTAATTTGTATTTTGATACATTGTATTTATTTAAAATTCTTCTATTTCAATTGTTCACTTATATTGCAAATGATCCATGGAATGATCTATTATGACATGTCTCTAATTTGTATTTAGATACATTGTATTTATTTAAAATTTTTCTATTTGAATTGTTCACTTATATTGCCAATGATCCATGGAATGATCTGTTATGACATGTCTCTAATTTGTATTTAGATACATTGTATTTATTTTCAATTTTTCTATTTGAATTGTTCACTTATATTGCAAATGATCCATGGAATGATCTATTATGACATGTCTCTAATTTGTATTTTGATACATTGTATTTATTTAAAATTCTTCTATTTCAATTGTTCACTTATATTGCAAATGATCCATGGAATGATCTATTATGACATGTCTCTAATTTGTATTTAGATACATTGTATTTATTTAAAATTTTTCTATTTGAATTGTTCACTTATATTGCCAATGATCCATGGAATGATCTGTTATGACATGTCTCTAATTTGTATTTAGATACATTGTATTTATTTTCAATTTTTCTATTTGAATTGTTCACTTATATTGCAAATGATCCATGGAATGATCTGTTATGACATGTCTCTAATTTGTATTTAGATACATTGTATTTATTTTCAATTTTTCTAGTTGAAAATAGTTGCTATATTGTATATGATCCATTATTGTACATAATTAGGTTACAATAAAATTTATATTTTATATGAATACTACCTTATCAAAATTGAGATATACCCTACATGCAGGCCACTAATGGCCCACTGACAGTATACCAATGGCAACAGCAGCAGTCCTCTGGTGGCAGCCACTGGCAGACATATAGTGGTCCGCCAGTTGTAACATTGCTGAGTTGAACATGGCAGCGTTTCGACTGTGGGCCACCAATGGTAAGCGCTTTTGGCATGCCATCCAGTGGCAGGGTAGTTTGAGACAGGGGCTCTATATTAATGTTTCAATGGGAGGAGGTTTGGAACATATTATAGATTGGGTGTGGGGGGTGGCATGAGACCCTTGCACTGGCCCTGATGTTACTGTAAATATTTACATGGAACCTGGTGTCTACACCTCGGTCCAGACTTTTAATATAAATAGTAGACAACAAATCAAATATTCAGTCATTTGAAGTTGGGTCATTAAAAAAAAAAAATTCCATTGTTCAGTCTATTTCCAGTTGCATGAAAATCATCTTTAAAAAGAAGAAACTCAACTCAGAAACATTTGTAAAACACCTCAACAATTCTTGAATATAAAATTTTGCTCCATTTGCTTTCTTTTTGGTATCTTTTGCTAAATAAATAATTTAGCAGACTATTATTTTTAGGGGAAGTGTATCTCGGCTCTGAATTCTGGAGATTGGCATTCAAGGTCAGATGTGGGCCATAATAGGGAAATCAATTTTGATTGGCTGAGCTAGTGTGGGAAAAATAGATAGGAAAAAGGTTTCAGAGAGTTGGCTCTTACCCATTAAGCAATGTAGACATGTTCTTTTACGTGTTTGAAATGGCATCCCAGTGAGTGAGGGGGGGGGCGACTCCCACTGGGTAGTAAGATAATGTACATGTCGACATGAGGAATAAAAATAGTTAAGTTCAAATTCTCTGTGTTTGAAGTCTTTCATTGCTGAACCAAAACAATTAGCAATCACTGGCTGAGATGAGACCATCCCCACCTGTGGGCTATACAACACTTTGTGGACATGTTTAACATTTTCACAAAATTAAATCTTTTCACCCCAATCAACCTTCCATAGAAGCATTTGCTGAGGAAATAAGATAATATTAGAAAGGCTTTGCAAAGACACAAACATTAGGTGAAGACTTTGGTAAAATGGAAGTAAATAGTAAATACGTTCTGTAGGTGGTGAAAACTTGTAAAGACTTTATGATAAAAGCAATCTGCAAGGCTTTATTTTTTAAAGCAGTCCATGAAGGTCATGTTCTGATGAATACGAACTTTAAATTCAAAGGATACACTACCTGTATAGGATTTCTTAATGTGAAAGCAATCTAAACTCTTTAAGACGAAAGCTATAAAGCTTCATTATGGCCAATGTGATCAGCAAAGGCCACATTAAGGCAAATGCAATCAGTAAAGGCTGCATTAAGGCAAACACAATGAGTAATTGACTTGCTAAGACAAATGCAATTGAAAGCAATCTGGTTCTTTTCTTTTTTTTTGCATGATGGGAGAAGTGTTGTTTTTCCAAGTTTTGATGAATACAAACTTAGGAAAATTAATGACAAAGTAGAAAAAATTTTGATGCGTTTTGTCATTTAGGAGTTAATCAAACTCAGGGTGGTAGCACCTGTTAGGGTCCCAGCTATGGGCAAATTGTGAACCACCAAACAAAAATCAACAGTACATTTTTATAGTAAAATTACCAACAATATAGGTTATGATGCATAGAATATATATCTAAAAAATGTACATTTACTATGAAAGTATAAAATTATGTACAAAATATTTAGATTTTGGCATTAAATAACCCATAGAGGTCGATATGCTGCCAAACAAAATCAACCAACTAACTTAATGAGACTTAAGTGATATTTCTGTTGAGGTGACTACACATGTG
Source organism: Acanthosepion esculentum (assembly GCA_964036315.1). Classification (NCBI taxonomy): domain Eukaryota; kingdom Metazoa; phylum Mollusca; class Cephalopoda; order Sepiida; family Sepiidae; genus Acanthosepion; species Acanthosepion esculentum. The sequence continues at coordinate 28,378,384 of OZ038489.1, forward strand.
CATGAAGGGAAGGGGATGCTGAAATTTTAAACTTTTAAATTAATTTTTTTTTTTTAATATGCATCTCCAGCCAATTTCATTAAATTTCTTTTTCTTTGTTTTATCACTTTCATTATTAAATATCCCACATTGTAATAACAGAAAATCTGCAAAGAGAAGTGAAATGTTATAAGCACCTGGATGCAAATTTACTGTGAATTATCTAGCAATTAAAGCACTTTCTATACACTTTCATCTTAGATTTCTTAATTAAATTCCTTCAGGTTTCTCCTATGCATTTTTTGTGGCAATAATTACAGGGGATAAAGTTAATTTATTCAAGTTTTAGCTTATTATTATTTTACTTTATAATAATTAAGTTTTTGTTTTAGAAGCAGTTGGAACAAATTTTAAGTTTAGCTTAGATAATTTCTTTTCAATTGTAGCTCTTGTTGAGATGAACATGACTGTCAGTGACCCCGTTAAAATGAGCGCGACTGTCCGCGACCCTGTTAAAATGAACATGATTACCAGTGCCCTCATTAAAATGAACGCAATTGCCACTGCCCTCATTAAAATGAACACAATTGTCGATACTCTGTTAAAATGAACATAACCATTAAGGCTTCATTGTATAGTAATCTGTAATGGCTTTGTTAAGCAATCTTTAAAAGTTTTAATGAGAAACCAATCTGTACAGCTTTGTTAAGAACTTTATGTTGGATACATAATGGGAAAGGATTCTTGGGGTGAAATAATTTTTCAGTGATTTAAAATGGAAGTATGTTATCAAGTTTCTAACACAGAAGCACATTATAAAGACAGGTGTATGCTATAGGATAGCTAGAAGAGGGTGGTTCTCTCTGGGCAACACTTTTACGGGTCCAGCACTTATACAACAGCACTTTTAGGTCTGCTGTATAAGACTGGATTGAAATAAAGGTGGTTTTCATGTCAGGACACTACTCACCGTTAAATGATCTTTTTGACTTTGACTAACTTAAGCTATAGCATTATGTATTTAAGCAATTGTTATCTGACTGAACAACAAGCATTATCCAGTGATATATTCAAAGCTGTTTTATCATTGTTGACAATATGCAACCTGTGAACAGATCCAGGGTGCATTCTTTTAACTCAACAGTGTGTGGGAGACAGGTTTTGGTGGTTGTTATATTAAATCTCAGTTATTTTTATTGACAAAAATTAATTTGAAGGTATGTGTTGCTCTGTTTTTCATCTTTTGGGTCTTTTAATAGTTAAATCTTAATAAATATATATATATATATATATATATATATATAGGTAACTATACTTGTGTAAAAAACCTTCAAATTCTTGATTTAACAATAGCCAAATCAATCTCGAAGGGAAAAAAAGGTTTTAAAAAAGAAAGAGCCAGGAACATGAAAGTCTGTCGAAAATAATCGCACAGATACAGGTTCAAGGCCCAAAGAAAAAACCCCGATACGAGTAAACAACTAACTAAAGAGCTTGATACAAACGTAGAGCAAACCTAGTCAAACCTAATGAACCAAACAAACCTACCAAGGTTTCACTTAGGCAGATCTGCCTAAGTAAAACCTTGGTAGGTTTGTCTGGCTATTTAGGTTTGACTATATATATATATATATATATATATATATATATATATATATATATATATGAAGAAATATAGTCTTAAAGTGTGCTATATTTATGGGATAAAGTGCTCAATATCAGAGATAGAGCGTGTGTAAATATAAAAGTGGACATGGAAGTCAGCACTTAGAGGCGACAGTCTGTTTCATGCTAGTGCAATCGTCAGGCAACTAGTGCTGTTATTTTTCTCGGCTATTTATATATAAGAGTCAGTGGTGCATTATGGGTAGTCTATTTTGGCAGTTACTTTTACCGGAAGTCGCTTATTTGTTTATTTATTTATGTCAAATTATTTTGCTTGTTTTTTTGTTTTTTTTTTTTAATTTTATTTTTATTTTTTATCTTATATATTTATTTTTTATTTTGATTGGTGTTTTTTGTTAACGTAGTAAAGATTTGTTTATATAGCTTATTGTTGGTAGTCTATTATGGCCGTCATTTACCGGAAGTCGATTGTTTGCTTATTTATTTGGGTCAAATTGTTTTGCTTGTTTTTATTTATTTTCATTTTTATTTTTTATCTTATATATTTGTTTATTTGTCATTGATTAAATCTATTTGTTGAATTTTGGGGTGGGATGTTGTGGTTTGTTCTTACTATTATTTGGTCGGAACAGTTTTTAATTTATCTATTTGAGTTGATTATCTTTATTTGTTTTTGTTTTTTTTCTAAACGGCTAGTTTATCGTAGTCGGTTGTTAGTTTATTTATATATTTGGATGTATTTAGATCAATTTATTATACTTGTTGTTATTTATTTGTTACACTATATATTTTTGGCTTTCGATTTTTAAGTAACGTAGTATATTATCTTTTATTAATTTTTTTATTTTTTATCGTTATATAACAGTTATAACTTTCGTCCGTTCTTTTGTTTTGGTTTTATTTCGCATATTCTAACAGGTGTGGTTTTGTAATTTGTTTGGAGTAATTTATTTTGCTTATTTTATTGTTGTTTTGTTTGTTTATATATTTATTTATTTTTCTATCTTAATTTACGTAGTAAAAATTTGTTTTCATGTCTACATTTTGAGATTAGCTCGGATCTTTTATTTAATAATTTATTTTGATCTGGGAAGGTAATGATAGCTATGTTTTCCTCGAAGCAAAGTTTGCAAGGTTGTTGTAGGCTGATGACTTTTTCCTTATTTTCCAAGATATTTTTGGTGTGGTGTGTGTTTTGCTTTTTATTTCCCAGATATACTTAGAAAGCATTGTGCTGTTCGCATATTTACTATTTGTGAAAGACATTTTGTGTACATAATTTCTTTGTTTCCACGGTCCTTCGGTTACTCCTATGTATACTTTTTCTTCATTATCTGCTGATTTTGTCGTGGCTTGGTAGATTACGTTGTTTTGTAAACAATTACCGTTTAAGGGACATTCTTTTTTATTCTGCAGTTGCACGTGGGTTTAATTTGTTCGTGTGGTTTGTTAATAATTTTCCTGTTGTGTTTTTTTATTATTTGTGCCATGTTCTCGGTGCAACTGTAGCTGATTTTTACTGTGTTTTTGTTGAATATTTTGTGTAGGGTGCTTGATTCCAGGAAGTGTTTGTATAGAAGTTTGAAGAATATTTTTCCTATGTTTGTTTTTACGTTTTTGCTGTACGGTGGGTTGAACCATATGATATTTCTTTTCCTGTTGGTCTTTTTTGTGTTCTGTGGTGAGTATGGGAGTGTTGCTGGGAATCCGCTATCTTTTAGGGCTGTTTCGTAGTCTTTCTTAGCTTTGTTAAATATAGATTCATCGGAAGAATTGTCGGAAAGCCTGTGATTAATCGATTTTGGTATCTGTTTGATTATAGGAGGCGGGTGGTTGGAGTATATGTGTATGTACTGTGGTTTATCATTCGGTTTTCTGTATGGTTTGTGTGTGCCTTTTCTTAGGTTGAAGGTAACATCTAGAAAATCTACTTCGTTTAGGTTAGTTTTTATATCTATCTTGAATCTGTTATTTTTGAAAATTTTAATTATTGCTTTTCTAGTTTTATCTGTGTTTTGTTTGTTGCAGTTTCTTAAGATTATGAGACCATCATCCCTGTAGAGCCCTGTGTCATTTCTATCTATTATTTTGCTTAGTTCGTGTAGTAAGTAAATACTTACGATTTCGCATGTCTCTGCACCGTCAAAGCTTCCCATTGTAGTGTCAAATATCCCATCTTTCTTTATCCATGCTTCTTCGTGGTGAAATAATAATGATTTACGTGAGTGCTTAATGATGTCGATTTCGTTTGGTTTTATTATTATTTGTTCCTGAGCTAAGTTGATGGCCTTATCTAACATACGTTCTGTTATGGATGGGTAAAATTCTTTTATGTCTAATTGTAGGAAGTGGCAATTTTGCTTGTTATTTATGCTGTTGAACCAGTCAATGGTTGCTTTTGTGTTTTTCCACTGGTTTACTCCTGACTTCTTCCTAAGTTCAGAATTAATTCTTTCTAGTAATGTTTTACTTATTTTACCTAGTTCGCTTTTGGCTGGGTTTATGAGTCTGCATGCAGGGTTGGTTTTGAAATTTTCTTTGTGGTCTTTTAGTGTGATAAAGGCTTGCGTCTACTCATGCAACTTATTCGGTCATCTAGGTTTATTTTTTGAGCGATTGCTTTAGCTTCTTTATTTATATCGTGTTCTATTGTTTTGGGTGCTTTTTTGTAGGTTTTGGTTATGTTGTTCTTTAGTAATTTATTGTGCGTAGGAGGGGTTAGTTTGTATAAATTTCTCGTTTTGTCAGCTGCGATAAATACATTTGCTGAACTGTTTATTTTGGCTATATCTTCTTTTAGCTTTTTTTGGAATGCATCTTGTTTTTTATGGAATTTTATGTTTCTAACTAGGTCAGTTAAGTCCTTCTCGAAGTCATCTAATTCTTTTTGTTGCGGGGGACATTTTTTTGTTTTGAACCCGTATTTTTCCTTGAGTGTATTATTATTATTGTGAAGATCTTGGTTTAAAAAATGTGCTTTCCATCTCATTCTTTTTATGAAACTTTCTGTTTTTACAAATAATTTTAGTTTATATATGTAAGGGGAAGGGGTGGGTATGTTTTTTAGTGAGTAGTCGAGGCTAAATTTTTCTATGTCCATACTGCGTTATAAATGTAGCAAAAGTGCTCTACTGATGATCAGGAGCTGAATATGAAGAAATATAGTCTTAAAGTGTGCTATATTTATGGGATAAAGTGCTCAATATCAGAGATAGAGCATGTGTAAATATAAAAGTGGACATGGAAGTCAGCATGTTTATATATAGATATATATATCTATATATAAACATATATAGATATATATATATCTATATATAAACATGCTGACTTCCATGTCCACTTTTATATTTACACACGCTCTATCTCTGATATTGAGCACTTTATCCCATAAATATAGCACACTTTAAGACTATATTTCTTCATATTCAGCTCCTGATCATCAGTAGAGCACTTTTGCTACATTTATAACACAGTATGGACATAGAAAAATTTAGCCTCGACTACTCACTAAAAAACATACCCACCCCTTCCCCTTGCATATATAAACTAAAATTATTTGAAAAAACAGAAAGTTTCATAAAAAGAATGAGATGGAAAGCCCACTTTTTAAAACAAGATCTTCACAATAATAATAATACACTCAAGGAAAAATACGGGTTCAAAACAAAAATATATATATATATATATATATACCCAAGTATAGGATTGGTGTATACAGAATAAATTCCAATAACCAACAAATACTATTCTTAAAAGAGTGCTCAATACAGAGTAGAGCAAATATAATTATTTATTCAAAAATTATAACATATGTTATACTATATATATATTTTATAACATATTTATGTTATAATTTTCGAATAAATAATGATATATATATATATATTAAAAGGGAGTCACTGTGCAATATGTTGTATTTTTGTAGGGGGCATAGATGAAGGGGCAGCAAACACAAGCACTGCTCTAGGAAGCATACACTCTAGCTACACCACTGAGAGTCTGTTATGAAATTGTTTTAACAATCTACTTCTATATGCTGTGTCCTTTCTGGATACGAGCAATCATGCATCTCCCCAACTTCCAATCATTTGTAGCTCTTAATAAGGTTTGACTTGTCGCTATCCCCACCTTTTCTATTCTATCATCCATTTGCACAATCTTGTTAGGCAGGTTACACGCTGTTTTTCTACGTGACTCTTTCCCTCAATATTTGCTGTGAGTCTTGACATTAGTGCATCATAAAATGTCAGGTTTATCTAATTTTTGTGTACCGATTTCCGTTTCTGAGGCCCATTATGCATTTCTTTCTTCCATTTCTGTCCTTTTTACAATAACTTCTCACAATTAGTCTTCATCACCAAATTACATTTTGTTGAATTGTCAATTGTCATGGTTGAATTTGTTTCTCTTGAAAAGAACAAAGTACTATTTTGAAATTGTGTAACCATAACTCACTGCTTTCAGTTCAGCGTTATTCAAATTGGAGAATTATAAATCAGTTTTGTGAGGGGGGGGGGGCTTGATGGGAAGGGCGTTGAATTCTTGCTCAATATTATTGGAAATGCGACTACCACAGCTACAAATGGAGACATCAGCCGTGAGAAAGTTAGAGTTTTGTGCTATTGCAACAGCACAAATTGCATTAATGTGCAGGTTTTCGGGATTTTTTTAATCACTTCACCCCAAGCAAGACAATAAAGTCACTAAGACACAAGGTGGGTAATGAGTGTGAAAGACATAAGAGAGAACAATAAAAGAACAGGAATTAAGATAGAAGATAATGATGCACTTAAATTTTTAAAGTTCAGAGTTAACAGGGAAGCAAGAATCTGGAAGAGAATTCCACAAGCAAGAGGTCTGAGAGAGGAAACAGTTAGTATAGAATTGACAGTTACATCTCGTAATATCAACAGTAAAATGATAAGACCTAGCTGCCAATCTAGTATTGTATTTGAAGTTGTAAAGTGCAGTACTAGCTTGGCAGCTAGGTCCCATCATTTTGCAGTTATAGGAAAAATATATACACTGGATTTAAAGAAAAACTAAAGGCATCAACAGATGGAAAATTTCTCCTAAATTTGTTAACAAATCCTGAAAATTTATTCTGTAGAGTAATTGGCCATAGTTAAATGTAATTAGCAGAAATGTTCAACAAACAGAATTGAGAAAGTTTGCAACAAACAATAACAAGAGAAAGGAAATAAAAAGAATGTTAAGAATAAGCAAGCAAACAATATATGCAAGGGAAATAGTAATAATGCAAGGTGTAGATTGAGTGGCCATGATTAAATGTAAAATAAATGACAGCACTGTCCAACAAACAAAATTGATAAAGTTTGCAATAAACAATAACAAGAAAAAGAACAGGGCAAAAATAATATAAAGCAAGCAAACAATATATGCAAGGCAAATTAACAGTAATAAGGCAAAACGTTCACAAACTAAGAATTGGGGTTGACATACAAGAGAAAATTTGGATAAACAAATGTAGCATTTTGACTTCAAGCCAAGACAGACTGGGACTGAGTTGTATGAAACTGAGAACTGGCCTGTTTTATTCACGAGGAAGAAATCCCAGCATGCATTTGTGTGCTTCTGCATATCAATTGGGAAGGGGAAAGTGTTTTGCAGTCATTTCGAGCCAGGATTGGAACCAACATAAGGCAACAGTAGACAGACAAATAGTTCACAAACTAAGAATTGGGGTTGACACACAAAAAGAGGAGTGATTGCAGCATTCTGGCTTCAAGACAGAAAAGGACAGAGCAAAGTCAGATGAGACCAAGAAGTAGCCTAATCTTATTGGCTAGTAAAAAAATCCCAGCATGTATTTGTGTGGTTTTGTCTATAAATTAGGAAAGATGGTCCTAATTTTTTACACTTTAAAGTATTTTGCAGTCATTCCCTGATTGGAACAAACAGATTCCATACAAAAATAAATTTAAATAGAAATAAATATAAATAAAATAAATAAATAAAATAAAAAATAAATAAAATAATAAAATAAATACAAATAAAATAAAATAAATATAAATAAAAATAAAAAATAAATATTAATAAATAAATAAAAACAAAAGTAAAATATAAATAGTAATAAAAAATATGACAGAATTTGGCCAAATAAAAGTAATTTTTAAAGTGAGAGTGAGAAAAAACTCACACACAGTGACATAGCTAGAGTGTGTGCTGCGAGGAAAACTTTTGAGTTTTCCAACCCTCACCAAAAATACATATTGCACAATGACTCACTCTTAAAGTTATAAAACTAGTTGGTGTACCATTATACTATTACTTTCACATGCTCAATTATAGTATGCTTTAAATACACACTAAATATACTTATACTTCATCAGTAACAGTTAAAAAGCAAAATAACATCTGGGGAATAAAGTGTAAAAAATTAGGACCATCTTTATTTTTGAAATGAAAATTACAAGTTTTTACAAAGTAACTTTTCTTGCTTTTTTCTTGGCAAATTCTTCAATGACATCATCAAAAACTATTTCATCTGTCAATTGTCACTCTATAGACAGTAGATAAGCCAATGTATAGTTTAAGTTACTCAAAATTGAAAAGATCCTTCAACAGTGTCCTGACATTAAAACCATTTTTATTTCAATGCAGCCTATACAGGCTTATAGAATACTGCAGACACAAAAGTGCCGCCCCGATAAAAATGACACCTGGGGCAGACTGCTCACCTCTAGCTATATCACTACACACACACACACACACACAAACTAAACAGTCCAGGTGAAGATGTCCTCAATGTAATGCAGTTAATGAACCAACAATAGGCTTGATACTGGGTAAAAGTCTGCCTGGAGAAGCACAGAAACTGAAGTAGTAAATATGTCAGAAAAATAACCAGACAGACAATAAGTAAATCAAAATGAATATTAATAATATGTCTAATTCTCAGACAATTTGCTTAAGAAAGTAAAATTAATAAGAGACAAATATTACCTGGCTAGTTTAGCCATGCCTGCAAAAATGACACCATTTATTAAAAAGTTTTAATATTGAGATGCAATGAAACCAAGGTTTTGAAACAATGTACTGAGATTCAATAGAGCAGACATCCAGAGTTCACAACTAAAATAGAGGCATGACTAAGGGAAGTAATCATCATAAATTTACTACCTTAAGTTGATTTACCTCCCTTTTCATCATAGAGTATGACACAAAAGATATAAATAAATAAACAGAAAACAATAATTATTCATAATGTTGACTATAAAATATACTGAAATATTTTGCATATTTTATGTTTGGTATCTCAATTATAGAATAAGTTTCAACTTGATTGCAATGTTTTCCTATGCAAGCCCTTACTTTTTTCGCCCCAAGCAAGACAATATAGCTACTAAGACACAAGTGGTTACTGAGTGTGAACGGATAAAAAACAAAACATTATTAGGGAACAAGAACAATAAAAGAAAAGGAATCAAGAAGACAGTAGATAAAGACTGGTATTGCATTTAAATTTGTGAAGATCAAAGTTGACTGGGAAGCAAGGGACTGAAAGAGAATTCCACAAGTAAAATATAAATATTAATAAAAGAACATGACAGAGATGTGCAAGAGAAGGAACTGTTAGTAAAAAACATATGGTTACATCTAGTTATTTCAACTGTAAAATAATGAAACCTTGTTGCCAATCTAGTACTGCACTTAAATTAATAGAATTTAAGTACCATAGTGGAAAGTTCATCTGATCAATTACCATGAAAGTATTTAGAAAAGAGGTACAGGGAAGCTATATTACAGGGAAAGTGACTCAAGTTAGGATGCCTGGTCAGAACCAATAACATTGCAGATTCTTTGGATTTTATCAAGAATCTCTAAATATATAACAGGAACACCAGACCATATGTGGCAGCAATATTCTAAGCATGGACAAATTGTAGACCGATAAATATTTAAGATAGATTCTGGGGAGAAAAATTGTCTCACACAACACAGTGAATCAACTTTCCTCGCAGCAGACCTAGCAATTGATTCAATATAATCTTTTTCCACTTCATGTCAGCAGAAAATGTTAGCCTGAGAAGGTGCAAAGAGTCATTTTCCTGGAGGTTAGCATCAGCCATGCTGATGGAAGGCAGAAAGGGGTTTCTCAGATTATTAATAGAAAGCAGTTTTGTTTTGGAGACATTAAAATTAACAAGCCATTCCTTGCCCCAGTTAACAGCAGATTTTAGATCACTTTTGAGATCATCTGCCAATTTGACCATATCAAACAAATCAGACTTATTAAGAAAGCAGTAAATAGTTGTATCATCAGCAGAGACATAGAGTTGAGAGGTGATGCCATCAGAAAGGTCAGTGACAAAAATTATAAGATTTCTGTAGAATTGGCCTTGTGTCACACTTACCTCTGTCTGATAAATACTTATGGCGTTTTGATTCATTTTGTTATATTTAAATGAAAACGCCTTTCCTGTTTTGCAGGTGCTTAAGTTCTTTGCTTACAGGGGGCTCTGTGAATAAAGCCTAGTAGCAGATTTACCTAAGGATCCCGAATCTGTGCACATATCCAAAAAGATTCAGAAATCACTCCATCATCATTAGTCCTATGATTGGGTGTGGTTGTAGGGTCACTATACATTTCTTCTATATATCTGAATTGACAGCCAGGGGAAGTATTCGTCCATGCATAGTGTATCTTGGACAATTAGATCTGGTGAAGTCCATCTCTCTCCAGGTCAAGCCACAGCCAATGTCTTCCAAACTGAAAGCTTGCCTCGGTCATACACACGTGGCCATGGATTCCATTGCGGGAGACCTCCACCCTGGCTGCTGACTTCCTAACAATGCTGTATTTTTACTACACTGGTGGCACACATAACAGCATACCCCAATCTACCCACACTGCATTATATGGTCATTAACCTGACAAGGCTCATGCACCATTTGACAAATTTTGTTTTCAATCCTGTTGGATGTCTAGCCATCCTTTTCACCAGAAAAGCCTGCTGGATAAAGTGGTTTAGTCACCAATGACCTAACCATGCAGTACGTAGTTCCATAATACTAGTAACACTCACACTGGCATCAAGGTAATGCTATTAGTAACACTAGCTGTTTCCTTACAAGAAAATATTCAGCATTCATTGACAGAACAGCCAGTATGACTTGAGTTATGCTTAGCTTCATTCCCTGGCCATTAGGCTTGAATCAAAGTGTATTATCTCCTGATCGCTAATGGTAATAGTAAAATTAGCCGTTTCCTTACAAGGAAACATTCAGCATTTATTGACCGAGCAGTTTGTATGGCTTTATTTTGAAATTTATAAAATCTTTCTCTTAAACCAATTTTTCAGAAAAATAGGTTTTTTAAGTTCAGTAGCTGTTATCAATCTTTCCAGTATTGATGGAGGTTTCCTTCCTAACCTTTTATTTGAAGTAGTGTGGAAAGTCAACAATTTGATTATGTCATTTTCTGTTTGAGTTACATTTGATATCCATTTCAGTTGTTGCTACTGTTGGTAATCCTCAAGTGAGGTTGTTTCTTTTATTTGGTACGGTTCTTTGTTTGTGATTCTGTAGCACCAGTCCATGAGGGTTGAAGAAGTGTGCTCTTCACCAAGACCAATAAGCTTCAAAGTCATTTTTAATCATTGAGTTTGTGGCATCTGTTATCAAGCAGGAAATCTTTCTGTTGAATTCTGGGAGAAATTTTCTGTTTTATTTCATTTATTTTAAACAAAGTTTTAATTTTATTTGTTTTATTTTATTTATGATATTCTTTATTATTATTATTATTATTTTATATTTTTAATAATAATAATAATGTCCCTGCAAGTTACAAGTAGTTATGTCAGATGGTTTATTATATACTATACTTGAAAAGTTAATCTGTTCAATTTGTCTTTTAAATGACTTTCAAGATACAATGGGTTATTTTTTACAATGATATTCACCCTGTACAAGGCCCAAGAGCCACTCAAGGTAGCAGGTTAGAGAATTATGTGAAAGGCATGATAGAATCTTACTTTATTCTAGAAGTTCCTCTAAACAATAAAGAAAACACAATTTTTTTGGCTGATGGTCTGTGAAATTTATAAAATTATTTAAAGATATCTGAAAATAATTTTATTCAAAATGGTTAAGTAATATTAAACCACAACTTGAAAATGTAATTTACAAATTTCTTCTTTCTTGTTGAACAATGACATCTACATTAGTCTGACTTTGGTATGGTGCCAACAAGTTGATATATGTTGATTCTTTTAGTTTTCTCATTTTCCATTGGTATTAAATTCTTTGTTTCACAAGGAAAGGAACCGAAAACACCTTTGTGTATAAAATATGGAACAAGTTTTGCTCTATTTGTTGCTAAAAGCTGGATCTAGTTATTACAATTATTGCACACTATTTACATTATTCAGACTATTGTCCTCATCTTTGTCGCCACATTTATTACAACGTTTCAGTCGTTATACACTCCAGCCTTCTTCAGTTGGTTGGAATGTCGAACTGAACCCTTTATTTCGCTCACTGGGGTAGACAGTTTAGTTCCACATGCCATGTCTAATGGATGTCAGTTATCAGTTATCTCCTGTTAATTTCCCTCTCCAAGTTCTCCACTGCCTTAACCGGGTATTGAACTCACTCTCTTTGGGTCCTGTCACTGGATCTAACTAATGCCTTTACCCACTGTGCCATGTGTCCTTGAGGACATCTGTGTATGAATTTCTGGGTATTATAAACCTAATGTCTTCAGCAACCATTTTTTAATAGTGCTCATATTGCAATTTTTGCTGTTATCATCACATGTTTTTACCAGAGCTCATATTGCAATTTTTGCTGTTATTATTGCTTTTCTCTGGCACTCCTTATTACTGGTTCCCCATTGTATTCATTTCTATGCTTGGTCGGCTCAGGAGATTAATAATGTAATAAATATAGCAACAAAGATGAGGACAATAGTCTGAATAATGTAAATAGTGTCCATAATACCTCATCTCAGAAATATAGACAGATACAATTATTGCTGTAAATGTCTTTGCCCTGCCAAAAAAAAGAGACCATCTCTTTTAACATGGTGAGTGCATCAACCGAAGATCAGAGAGTGGACTGGCCAAAACATAGTGAGAAATAACAAAGAACATGTTTCATTGTCCAAATACCTCTTGGAATGATGACTTCTCTTAAAATTATGGACAATGCTCACAAGATGGTGGTACGTGACTATTGCTGGTTTCAAAGAATCTATCCCTTAAGAAATCTCAAAGAATATAATTCCAATATCAGAAGTGCTGGTTTTCTCATAAATCAGGTGGGGACTATTTAACTTAAGTATTAAGAATAGCGACTTCTGCCCCATCATTAAAGAAATGAAGACAGAATTAATCATGTTTAACCACACGTTGTTCAATTTGGCTGTCACAGATTATTTGCAAGAGATTGATCTGCTGATCATAACTTGTCCATGAAGAAATCCATTGGAGGAGATTCACAAGATCAAAGATTAGAAAATCATCCTGATTAAAATGGCTGATAATTGACATGGAAACGTTTCTCTTCTTGAATCTCAATTATGAAGTCTTCAATATTGAGCTCAAATGAATCCACCTAAATCTGATAAAGTCTGGCTGGTGATGTTAATCATTCAAGACTTGATCATGTTTACATAGATCAGCTATTCTATATAACAAGACACGCAATTATGCCATGCACTTGACAACTTGTGTATGTTCAGATTTCAAGATAAAAAGAATATCAGAATATGATTCAACTATTTAATATATTTGAATAGAAAATGAAAAAAAAAAGAAGCCTATCTAGGGGAATGGTGCCCAAGTCCATTTCAAAGTGCTCCTGCTTTTAGATTATATTTTTTTTTTTTTTTTTTACAAGCTAATCCCCATGTTCCTTTCGCTTTTTCAGTCTTCAGAATCAATTTTTAGGATTGTCATCAGCTACCTCACTGTATTCTCCTTAATCTCGACCATAGTCTAAAATCACCATTCCACTGGTGACAGTTTAATGTCACATGGAGCCAAATCTCAGATGAAATGAATAACAGAATTAGGGGATGCAAAATTTTGCAAAAAACAAAAAAAAATCCCCCCTTCAAAAAACAACTCCCTCCCCACCAAACAAAATAAAAAAAAAACAAAACAAAAAATATCAAAAAAAAAAAAAAAAACTCTGCATGATATATCGTTGATCTACTCACATGGTCATTTTGAATGGAATGGTCACACAGTGCACAAACTCAATGTTATCACACTGGTGACAAGCAAAATAAGTAAATGGCTCATAAGAATATGTGACATTGTCACAACATCATATGTAGCTTGAACTGGTATTTAGCAACTATGGTCGTTGGGCCCACTTGGTTGTATTGCTGCATTAATCTCCACAACTGTCTTCAGGCTAATATACTAAAGTCTCACTCTGTCTGTTCCTTAATGAAAGTCAAATGCACCCCCCCCCCGCATCAATGGTAAAGATAGGTATCAGTGGAGTACCTGAAATCAATCAAAGTGATTCCGGAACAAATTTATAAGGGAAGAGGTTGCCTTATCTTGAGGAAACAAACTATTCCCACCTAGAAACATGAGCATTAACAGATGCAAATGGTTGGCAACAAGGCTAGTTATAATGAAGGCAGCTCAACAAATGAGAGAATTATATATAAAAAAAAAATATCCCACATATTTGTTTATATATACAGGGTGCAATAGATAAATTGTCTTCTGAATTATACAAAAAGGAAAATAACACTGACATCTCATTTTAATAGATAAATTTATCAAAATTACACAAAAATATCTTGAAATACTAAGAGTAAATTTATTCAATAAAACCACAGACTCCAGATGACTTTGGAATACCCTGCAGCTCTTCTGGACAGTTTCTTTGTTTAAGTTGGTTAATGCTGCCATAATTCTTGCCTTCAGTTTATCTTTGGTATTACAAGGAGTTTTGGTCGTCTCTTGCTCAACTGCACCCCACACATAATAATCAAGGGGGTTGTAGTCTGGGGAATTAGGTGGCCAGATGTAAGGGTGATATAGTCACAGAAATTGTCTCATAGCCATGACTGGGTTCTCCAGTATGTGTGGCATGGTGAAGAGTCTTGTTGCCAGACATAGGGTCTTCCAGCAGCCACTCTCTTGGCCAGAGCAGCACTACCTCATCAAGGTACTTGACGTAGGCCTCATGTGTTGTGTCTGAGGCCCTGTGGGGAGATGAATGGAGGCATAATGTCACCATCACTAGTGATCTCTTTAAACACCTTTTTAATCTGCAATAGACTTTCTGAATCCCCGGCATTGTCCTTTTTTTTTTAAATAATGAAATGAAATCTAGAACAGCAAAACTTGAGCTGTTTCTTCAGATATTTCGAATGTATTTGACAAAGTCTGGTATGGTGATCTTTATGGTGTTTCTGGCCATTTCTTTGATTTGATTCAATCTTTAACAAACAGCATGATGAAAGTGGTCTTGAATGACTACTCCTAAAGATCATTTTTCACTAATGCAGGCACCCCTTCAAAAATTATCAATTAAACAAAATACATAAAAAACAAGTAGTATGAATGAATATGTATCCACAAAGATTTACTACTAAATAAACTTACTAATAAATAGTACAAAATAATAAACTTACTAATAAATAGTACAAAATAATAAACTTACTAATAAATAGTACTAAATAATAAACTTACTAATAAATAGTACAAAATAATAAACTTACTAATAAATAGTACAAAATAATAAACTTACTAATAAATAGTACAAAATAATAAACTTACTAATAAATAGTACTAAATAATAAACTTACTAATAAATAGTACTAAATAATAAACTTACTAATAAATAGTACTAAATAATAAACTTACTAATAAATAGTACTAAATAATAAACTTACTAATAAATAGTACTAAATAATAAACTTACTAATAAATAGTACTAAATAATAAACTTACTAATAAATAGTACTAAATAATAAATGAATAACATACTAACAAAGTCTACTTTGGTATCTCTTAAGATGATCCTGCACATATTGAGGTCACCACAGATCAATCTCTCTTAGAATGAATGTTCCTTACTGACATCAAATTTGATTCAGACTATCTGGTATTTCCTAGCATAGAATGGTCTGCAATGTTATCAGTCCTGACCTAGCATCTCAACTTCAGTCACTATCTCAACCACTATGACATGGCTTCCCTTTGTCTTTTTTATGGATAATTTTATAGCAGTTCAAATAAACTCTACTCCTTGGTACCTTGACTGCATGAATTTAAGAGTGCTACTAGATTGGCAATTAGGTCTCATCGTTTTACTGCTAAAATAGCTCAATGTAATCATAAGTTCTATTCTAATAATTTTTTTTCTTGCACTTCTCACCTGCGGAATTATCTTCCAGTTTCTTGCTTTCCTGCCATCTACAATCTACAGAAATTTAAATGCAATGTCAATCGCCATCTTCTGTCTTCCTAACACCTATTCTTTTGTTTTTTTTTCTCATTACTGAAGTCTTCTCATTCTCTTCCACTCAACCCATCTTAGTGGCATTATTGCTTTGCTTGGGGTGAAATGATTAAAAAAGAAATTGCTTTGACACCAAAATATATACGCGGGTCATTCAATAAATAAGGTGAATTTTTTGGTATAAGGACTTCTAATACAGATAGAAGCTTACTTTTTTTAAATTTTTCAACATAGTCTCCCAGCACTGTTACACACTTTTCCCATCTGTGCACAAGCTTCCATATTCACTCAGCATAAAAATCTTTGGACTGATGTCTCAGCCAGTCGCTCACAACACTTTTGACTTCATCGTCACTTTTAAACTTTGTGCCTCTTGTGAATGCTTTCAATGGACCAAACAGGTGAAAGTCTGAAGAGGCAAGGTCTGGGCTGTAAGGGGGATGAGGGAGCAGTTCCCAGCCCAGCTCGTTGATGGTCTGCACCGTTTGGGCTGCTGTGTGAGGCCTTGCATTGTCATGATGCAAGATGACTCCTTCTGACTGATGACCCCTGCATTTGTCCCAACAGATAAGCTCAAAGTCCTTGCAATATCATCCACTGTCACCCTTCTGTCAGACTGAATGAGGTCATTGACTGATTCGATCACCTCAGGAGACCTCACTTCTGTAGGCCTCCCAGGCCTGTCTTCATCCTCAACACTGCTCCGTCCTTCTTTAAACAATTTAGCCCACTTGTAGACATTTTTTGGCTGAAACATGTGGCACCATACACAGTTGACATTCTCCTATGAATTTCAACTGGTTTGCACCCTTCAGCAACCAAAAACTTGATAACTGACCGCTGTTCAATCCTGGAGCATGCTTCTTGGTCGGCCATCTTTGTTAATCGCCAAAACTCTCAAAATCTTTTTTTTAATCTGCAAAAGAAATTAAATCCATGTGAAAAAGAAGTAAAACAAAAAAAGATAAAAAAAGATAAAAAAAGAGTAAGCTTCTATCTGTATTAGAAGTCCTTATACCGAAAAATTCACCTTATTTATTGAATGACCCACGTATATGAACACTAAGAGGTATTTTATAGAGACAATATGTGAACAACAAGGAAAGCTTAAGAAAAGTAGAAACAAGGAAACAATTTCATCTTTCTCTTTCTGACTGTATAAATCAGAAAGAGAAAGATGAAATTGAAGACTAATGAATGTTACCTGGATTGAACTCAAGTTAAAAAAAATGTGTGTAATGCACTTGTAATAAGCTATCTCACCTCATTAAAATTAACCCTTCCAGTTTAATAAAAATGCACTTTATGTTCGTTTGGAGAGAGAACTGTCTGGGGCACACCATGAGAAAAAAGGCTTGGAGAATTTGATACTCACAAGAGGAGCAAGGAGAAATAGCAACTATTTTTAGTGAATAAATGGCAAAAAAGTAAAGCATATATCACTTTCAGCAACAAAAAACAGGTAGTTGTGAAGAGCTATGATTGCTCACATCCTAAAAGTTTATGGTAAATAAGAAGATCCTAAATAGTGCAAGAGTAATGTTCAGTGTCTGGATGTGCCACAATTAATACTTACTTACAACTTGGTTAGTCTTGTGAGTAGCTATGTGTGTGGTGTATCAAGTGAGGATTTTTATTTTCTGACTATAATCCTGAATAATAGTTTTGGTTGTTTTTCTCTTCAAGAAACTGTGTCTGGTTTCAAAGAACAAACAGCTTGTATTCTATCAGTACATCTCATATAGAAAGTGTTTTAACAGACGATACAAAATTTGCTGCGATTTAAATCTGCATTGAACTAGTGAAAGAAGCATTCCAAAATCGAAGCAAGGTGCTGAGAAATAAAAGAATTTAATGAGAAACAAAGAAAAGAGTGCTGGATTGTTATGTTATATCCTTATTCTTATATGGCAATAAATGCTGGACAATCTCACCACAGATGAGGAGAAAAATGGAGGCAATTGAAATGTGGTTTTGCAGAAGGATACTGAAAATTCCATGGATGGGTGAATTAAGGACGTCTTAAAGAAAATGACCCCAGAGAGAATTCTTGTACTCAGAATCAGGAAGAGATAGCTGAAATTCTTTGGATACATAGTGAGGAAGAAGGGCTTGGAAAACTTAACCTTCACAGGGAATATTGAAGCTACGAGAGATAAGGGAAGGCAGCAAACTATTTACCTGATAAACTTGTGTGAATGGATGGTAAAACAGGAGTTGGAAGTCTTAGCAAAGGAAAAAAACAAACTTAAGCATCAAAATGGATAGGAAGTTGTGGAGACTCATAATTGGTCTACATCGTTAAGGGACATGTCACATAAAAGTTGTCTCATCACTCAAAATGACATTTGACAGAATCCTGGGACATTTCTGTTGTTTCTTCCTGTCTTCTCAGAGTGACAAGATTGCCTTCTGTCAGGAGGTTTGGTTTGTTTTACGGCATATCAACCTCAATGGGTTATTTAATGCCGACAAAATTTTTATTGCTGGTAATATATTTTTCCAAAAATGTACTGCTGGTAATAATTTCTTACTTCAAAAATTTATTTCTGGTAATAACTTTTTTACAAAAAAAAGTATTTCTGGTATCAAAATCTATTTTTATACTTTCACAATGCTTTGACCCCAGTTTAGGGGTTAACTATTTGCCCATAGCTGGGACCCTAACAGGTGCTGCAGACCTAGGAACACCAGCAATTAAGAAATGGTTCCACAATGCTCAAAACCTCCTGATCAGAGGCCTTGCTCTGTCTATATTTCTGAGATGAGGTATTATGTACACTATTTACATTATTCAAACTATTGTCCTCATCTTTGTCGCCATGTTTATCACAACGTTTCGGCTGTTGTATGCTCTGGCCTTCTTCACGTGGTTGGAATGTCGAACTGAACCCTTTATTTCGCTCACTGGGGTAGACTGTTCTAGTTCCACGTGCCATGTTTAATGGATGTCAGTTATCTCCTGTTAATACCCCTCTGAAAGTTCTCCACTGCCTTAACCAGGTATTGAACTCACACTCTTTGGGTCCTGTCACTGGATCTAACGCCTTTATCCACTGTGCCATGTGTTGAGGAACAGTATACTTATAAAGTGAACAACAGTTGAGTACTGTGATGGCTTGAGTAACGTTTCAGGGGAGGTGACTAAGTTATGGTGTAACTGAGAATTTTTTTAGAAGCATTACTCAACAATTTTGTCTTTGAAAATGATGAACATTAAAATATTTGTGTTGAAGTAAATGACACTCTGATGATGACTATGTCGTAAGTACTCGAAATAAATTAATATGTATCAACACAGTAATTTTCTCTCTTCCTTTAATAATGACACCAAAAAGCTTGTCCATGAATATGAAAGGATCCAGTTGAAAAATAAGTAGAGTTATTAAGTTTAAAGAAAGATTGCGGTAGATAGTGCTGTGTTGTCACGTAGACTAGGTTACATTTGTCATTCGTGTATGTTTGTGGCTAGTCTGTAGTCAAGGTTTAATGTGCACAGTAGTGAGTTAAATGAGAAATGTTTCTTTTAACAATGGCAGGATATTCATATCGTGAGCAGGAAGATATGATTTTTATATATGGCTGTATGAATAGTAATGGACGTTAGGCTTCACGCCTGTATTAGATTGCATTTCCAGCCCAAAGGCAGCCAAATTATACAACCTTTGCTGCTATTTATTATTGCATTTGCTGAGACAGGATCTGTGGCACCACAACAATGGATCAATGAAGACAGATTTGCTCATATGCCCAACATGAAGAACATATTCTACAAGCCGTTGTAGACGATCCAGATATTAGTACATGTCAAGTGGCTGTAGCATATCATACATCTCATAGTACTGCATGAAGGATACTTCAAAAGCAACTCCTGAATCAGTATCATTTGCAACGTGTGCAATGTCTTTCACCCTCTGATCACTCACCACAGGAGAACTTTTGCTGATGGTTTATTGCACAAATTTGCTGATCCATTGTTTATCTCTTCAGCCTTGTTTACAGATGAAGTAACATCTGGTAGAGATGGAATAACAAATTTACACAACCAATATCTGTGGGTGGATTGGATTCCCTAAGGTACCATGTAGGCTAGATGCCAGCATCAGATTACGGTTAATGTGTCGGCTGGAATTGTAGGTGACTGAGAGAACCTATGGACCTACCAGATTCACAGGTTCTCCTAGCACATCTTACAGGACCTATCTACGGGGTGTTTATTTCAAACACACT
The DNA here is from genome assembly GCA_964036315.1 of Acanthosepion esculentum. NCBI lineage: Eukaryota > Metazoa > Mollusca > Cephalopoda > Sepiida > Sepiidae > Acanthosepion > Acanthosepion esculentum. The sequence continues at coordinate 28,398,676 of OZ038489.1, forward strand.
TCCGAACCTGCTAGGGGATGTACCCCTACTAACATGAAGACACATGTGGTTTATGCATGATAGGGATCCAGCACATTCTAATCACATTGTTTGCAATGCACTGGTTGATATCTATCATAAAAGATGGATAGGTAGAGGAAGACCGGTCCCATGGCCTGCACATTCTCCCGACTTCAATCCTTTGGGTTTTTATATGTGGAACCACCTAAAGCAATTGGAATATGTAGCAGACACGAATAATGAGGAGACACTTCATTATGTCATGGCAACCTGCAAAACCACTTGACATCGTGTGGGAGGATGTGAAAGTGTCTGCCAGTCAATGATCCAAGTGCATGTGCGTGTAGAAGCAAGTGGAGGACAATTTGAACATTTGTTATGAATTACTTTGCCGAGGTACAATGATGGCCTTTTTAGACATGCAAGTGCTGGGCAAAAACAATTGGACCCTAAGATAATATTTAAAATAATTGTCTCTTTTTTTTTTCCAGATAATCAACAAATCTTAATTAAACCACATATTAAGAAAAAAACTTTACTAAATGAATTACAACCACTTTCAAAGATTTTTATCAAGCTGGAATAAGAATATTAATTAAAAATTAAAATGTGCAAAAGTGTTTGTGTGGCATGGTGCAGAGTCCTGTTACCACACAAGCAAGAGAATGGCTGTCAGACAATTTCTGCAACCACATCACCGCTTACATCTAGCCACCTAACTCCCCAGACTGTAACAAAACCACTTGGGGCACAGTTGAGTGAGAGAGCAACAAAACTTGAAACAACATAGATGAACTGAAGGCAAGGATTATGGAAGCATTCACCAAATTAAAAAAAAAGAGACCCTCCAGAAGAGTTGAATAAATCTACTCTTTAACATTTCTAGATATTTTTGTGTAATTTTGGTAAATATATCAGTTAAAATGAAATGTCAGTGTTATTTTCATTTTTGCATAATTTAGACAATTTATCCATCGCACCCTGTACAATATCCAGAGGATCTTGTTCTTCCTCCCAGCTATGGGTTAAATATTAAGACTTGTATCTGGAACGTTTGTTATCTCACAAAAAGAAAAAATATTGTTAATGCAATATTCACTTGAGAAAAAAAAAATCCCACTGGACCAATTTGAACCCATTGCCTCCACCAAGCAACAGAAAAAAGAAAAGTTAATTCGATTATTCGGCAGGATGAAGCCTGAGGATTCTTTTTCTTTTTCCCCAAAAGAGGATTGCAACATTATTTTTTTCTTTTTTTATTTAGGAAGAATTATGGATGACCTGTACTTAATGTTAGAAAATGGTTGGCAAAACAAAAAAATAACAGGATTGAGCTCAAAGGAAATAGAAGCTTCTGGGAAGGGGAATCAAGGACACTGGATGGCATCTAAAACAGAAGCCAAGCTCATAGGAATCTATATCAGATGAATAAATAAAGTCAAAGAGAAATTTCATACAAAACACAATAAAAAATAACTACTTTGAAGTGAACAAAAGAGGAGGAAAATATTGCATATGGCTGATACATGTCAAACTTGACAATGGGTGTAGCAGATTTTTACTTTTTCAAACTCTGTTTATGTATGCAAGTTACATGAGATTGGTCTAAGAACTTATTCAGCTACACAGACACAACATTGCTACTTCCATGGCAAATATTCAGACAAGTTCCATTCTTTAGTTTTATCAGTTCAGACCTGACTTGCTACATACACAGAGTTGAATCACACTCGTTCTTTAAAGAGTTGAAACATCCTTTACTTTTGTATTCCATTGATAAGAAGGATGTACACGCAGACGGCTTTTTCTTAAGAATTTTTTTAAATAGACTTCCACATGGATTCTTTATTAGAAATTCTCTGGCAGACAAATGGGATAATACTACAGTTTCTCCAGGATCTTTTAACTCATTTTAGACCTCTTTTTATTAGAAAATCAGTGGGTTCTCTTAACTTGAATGATAAAAATGCAAAAAGTATCTGTACATAGGCATTCCACGCTGAAGTAGAAAACAAAAGGCTTGGATGTAAAGAAAATTCTGGTAAAATTGCAAACACAATTCTCAGAGGGCAAATTGTCAGTGCCTTCAACTATAAATGGTCCTGTGGTCATCACATGTCAAATAAGGCAATACTTTTTGCAATGAACTTTGCCTATAAATCCACATTAGATGACAAGGACCATTCCTTACCTGATTTCCCCCACCTTATAGAGAACAAGCTTTGTGATATCTACTTTGGCTTGGGAAGTTTCCAGACTTCTCAAGAGCCTTGATTCTACAAAGTTTACTGGTCTGGATAAAATCCCTGTGGTTATCCTGAAGAACCTTGCCTGAGAACTATCTTGCATCTTGGAAAAAATGTTTAATCAATACCTGAAGTAGAAAAGCTCATGGTAGTTTATGCTCTGTTTGCAAAAATACAAGTGATCCCACATCCCTGTCACAATATTGCCCCATCACCCTCCTTAGTGTTATCAGCAAACATTCTGAAGCTATCATCAACAACCTCCTGAGCAACAAAGTGTATGGTTTTTGCTCCTCTAAGTCCACTACTGAGGTTTTAATTATCATTATACACAGGATCAGCAAAACACTTGATATTAATCATATCTAAATAGTGACTGCCATAGCTATCTCTAAAGCCTTTGACAAGGTATGACATAGAGGGGTTACTACACAAACTGTCCAGCTACATAACCTCTTGAACAGCCTTCTCCATTATCAAGTCCTTCATATCAGGTAGATCTATGAAGGTTATTACCGATGGCCAATCCTCTGAATCATGAAATCAATGTGAATATATGCTTTATATTTACGACTCTCAGATCTTTAGTCAATATACATGGTGTATCAAAAATTCTCTCACAAGCTTTGGAAGTGGGTTACTCACACCAAAACAAAGACAAAAGTCTACATAAGCATATGTCCACAAATCATTCATTTTTGAGTTAAGTTTAAAGAAATTTTACAGTAGATGGCACAGTGTTGTCATGCAGACTAGGTTACATTTGTCAGTTATGTACATTTGTAGTTAGTCTGTCTTTAACATTTAATTTAAAACAATTTTACCTTGTTTTAGTGTCAGGAACCCACCCCCAAAGTTTGTCAAAGTATTTTTGGATTGTATCTTGGATTATACATTTAACAGTGTCTACAATAAACTTTAAACTCAACTCAAAAATGAAGTATTTGCGGACATATGTCTAAATGGACTTTTATCCTTGTTTTGGTGTGAGGAATCTGCCCCAAAGTTTGTAAAAGTATTTTTGGTACACTATATATATGCTGATGTTCCCATGGTGTATGGGTATACTGCCAAATATATGATCTCTTGACTGACCTAGCCATAAGAGCTCAAAGGGGGAAAGACTGGCTTGTATCATTCAAAATTTCCAAAACGAAGCTAGTAATATTTCATCACCCATGAACAGACCCTAAATTTACTCCAATCCTGGAGGTTCCTTGCCGTGAATGTCTCTTGTCTGAAGGTTATTCCAGATTTAAAATGTAAGTCATATATTTGTACCATAGCTGAAAATGCTAGAAAAGTGGATGGTCCTTTGTATTGTTTCAGAAAATCCTGAAATCTGACTACTAGGTTCTAAGCACAATATGGAGTATTATTGTCATATCTAGACTGGTACTGTCCAGTCCACACTGTCCAGCCTCGACAGAATTCAAAAGCATTGGCATGGCCTTGTGGATAATGAAGCATTTTCAACCCTGCAACAGTTTCCTATAGATGAAGCCTTGCTAACCTCTCTCTACTCCATCACTATTACAATGACAAATGTTGAAACAATCTACATTCTTTACTGTCATCAGTTCAGACCTTCACAGCTAGAATCCACCATTTTGTATACAAAGAGTCAAATCATTCTGATTTCCTTTGCATTCTTTTGGTAAAAAACTAAGTTCCACTCAGATGGATTCTTCCCCAGAACTGTTACTTTGTGTGACCGACTGCTGAGAGAATGTTTCTCCAGCCAATACAATCTTTATGTCTAGAATCAACTGATATCTGCCTACATATCCTCATAATATGCACCCCCTTCCTCGTTCACCCTCCCTTATGCCCTTCCAACTTTTAAGTGACCATTTGCTTCTATTTTCATTAAAACTTCATTGCTTACATGCTCCACCCATTGCATTCTCAGCATCCTTCTGTAGATGCATATTTCTTTTGCTTCCAGTTGTGAGATACATATTAGAGATGTCAAAATTAGGTAAGTTAAGAAATTTATCTCTATGGCTAGTGTAATAACAGACAACAGTGTAGAAGTCAAATGACTTACCTGCTAACATGGTTGCCTTCTTGCATCTCTTTGTAAAGGCAAGCCAGCTCATCTAACTCATTTATAGGAGAGTACCTAATGCAGCAGGTGGGTTAGTCCATTTTGCTGGAATGGACCTGCCCAACACATTTGCATGAGTAACCAATATTCTACAAACAGCGAGTGGGACACATGTGTAGAAATGGTGACAGTAGATATTTTCACAATAAAATTGGTATCAACCAATGATAGAAAGCTTTTCAAGACATATATCTGTGTTGAATATTAATGTTTCTACTGGACATAAAGTGGGTGATTGGTTTTCTATTTCTTTTTTAGGGTGTCGTCATTTTCAATTTCTTCTGATGAACAAAGTGAGAGTTCTGGGCATTTTATTACTCCTTTTGATGAATTAAGAAATTGATGGGGGTAGGCCTTGGACTTTATTCTTGACAATTTGCTTGATTTTTAGCAATTTCTCTGCATCTTTTTTGGATATCACTTGAATTAATAGAGTATAATTTTTCTTTATTTTTTTAACAGATTGTTCTACCCTAGAATTACAGAATATTTTGAAGAGACATGATTGCTTATACACTGAAAGGACTTGAAACGAAACCCAGAAATAGATGACCAGCAGTTTTGGTTATGACTCATTGAAAGGCAAGCTACAAATGACTCCCCACAGCCAATACTCAAGAACATTTAGAAGAGGAGCTTGGATCCCTGAAGAAAACCATTTATACTGAGCATTATAACTGCTTCATAAAACAAAGTATCATAAAAAAGAAAAACACTGTTTATCCAACCCAACATTGTAAACTAGTCATTTTATGTAAGCCATATATTACAGGTAGGATTTATTAAACAAATATGTCAAAACTTTCACTCACTCTCAGAAATATATTGGAAATGATTTTACTACAGGAATTCATTAAAATTATTTTTAAAAAAATCTCAAAACTTACATCGTCCTGGGTAAGACAATAAACTACATCCGGCAGCAAGGCCTCTGACCAGGAGGTTTTGAGGAGCGTGAGACCACCTCTTAATTACTGGTGTTCCCAGGTCCACCCTGACCCAGGGTAGTATCACCTGTTAGGGTCCCAGCTATGTGTAAATAGTTAACCCCCAAGCTGACTTCAAAACACTATGAAAGTGTAAAAATAGGTTTTAATACCAGAAATACTTTGTAAAAAAATTATTACTAGTAATACACTTTTGAAAAAATATTACCAGTAATACATTTTTTTTAGAAAAAAATATTAGCAGCAATAAAATTTTTGTTGACATTAAATAGCCCATTGAGGTTGATATGCTGTAAAACAAAACAAACCAATCAAAACTTACATTCACCAAAATGATTACATATATAGTGACAACAAATACTAAAAGCATCTATAGAAACGCATGTCCTACCATTATAAGAGTCAGATCAGGCTGAAAAATGGTGTACTACTGCCGGGTCTTCACTTTCCAGTCTCAATAGAGCGTGAAAGTATCTCCGCATCCTTGTGGGTGATGAATTATGTTCCACACTTTCTCACAGATGAAATGTCATAAGTCTCTTTCTACTTTATCGCTATTTCCATGGAAAGTGTTCAGACAAAGTATATTCCTTAGTTCTGCCATGGCTAAGACCTGCTATGTCATTCACATTGTAGTGAATCACTCTCATTCCCTTTGTATTCTAATGGTGAGATATAAGTTCCACTCAAGTAGCTTCCTTCTATGGACTTCTGCTTTGTGGAATCAACTCCCAAGAGGATGCTTCCCTGATCACTACAACCATAACCTGTTCAAGTCAAGTGTCTACCATATCTTCCCCACATATCCCCATAAACTTATATTCTAACTCGAGTGGCTCTTGGGCCTGGTAGAGAGTGAACATCATTGTAAAAAAACAAAAATTTTGAAAAAATTTTGCAAGAATGCATGAAAATTATTTATTAAACAACTACATCAAAACTTTCATTCACTCTCACTTACATATATAGTGATACAACAGATACAAAAAACATTGAAATGCATTGGAAATGATTTTGTTATAGAAATACATTACAGTTATTCAACTAACAAATATGTTAAAACTATTACATATATTGTGACACAACAGATACAAAAAAACATTGAAATGCATTGGAAATGATTTTGTTATAGAAATACATTACAGTTATTCAACTAACAAATATGTTAAAACTATTACATATATTGTGACACAACAGATACAAAAAACACTGAAATGCATTGGAAATGATTTTATGAGCAGCATGTATTACAATTGTTTTATAGAACAAATAAATGAAAATTTTCAAGATTTTCCTGGCATTAGGAGAAAAAAATCGAAACAATTACATATGCATATTATTGCTGACTGTATTTGGACTCTGAAAAAGTAGGCAAGGTTTCACCAATTTGTTTGCTGTCTACTGACTTGATACAAAACTACTGTTTAAATTTTAGATCACTTCTGCATGAAATATTTCTCATGTTCAAGGCTGAGGGTATAAAAGAGATGAAGAGTTTCATTGACACTAGAATGATTGCATGAAGAACACAAGACATTAGACTAAACAAAGCAACAAACGTATTAAAACCAGACCAATTGGGTTATTAATTTAACTGGAAGAAAAAGAAAAGTGACATTTTTGTCAAATGACTTATGATTATTGCACCAAAGAGTACTTAAAACAAATTTTAGTAATGTTTTTTTTTGGTGGGGGGGGGGAGGCATAATATGATCACATTAATCTTGATCAGCTGAAAACACATTTGCACTTAAAAAGAAAAAAGTGATAGAGACAAAAATATTGATTTAGATATAGAACATATTTTATTAGTCATTCAAAATAAATTACTTCTTTTGTTTTTGAGCGGAGAAAATTCATTCAAAACTCCTTCCTTTTTTTCCTTTGTATTCTTTTAAAATCTTTTATTATTATTATTATTATGAAATCTTTCGGAAAGAGATCTGTATTGATTTATACCCCAAATAGAAGAAATACGGTCAGCCTAAATTGTCTTTATTTATGTAGAATATTTGTGTAGAATGCTGGGAATGGTAGGACAGACATTAAATGCTTACAGTCTGAAGATCGGTTTATTATGTAAATACAAGTTGACACAGGTCATATAAAATGGACAGCAACATTAAAGTAATCTTGCAATTGCAATGTATTTATAACATATCAAAAACTTAATGGTGTTTTACATTTTCTGTTTTTTTTTTGTTTTTTTTTTGTTTGTTTTGTTTTACAGCATATCAACCTCAATGTGTCATTTAATGCCGAAAATTTTTTTTTTCCTGGTAATGTTTTTGCTTTGTCAAAAATCTATTTCTGTTAATATTTTTTTCCTCAAAAATGTATAGCTGGTAATGATATTTTTTCAAAAACATATAGCTGGTAATATTATTTTTTACATTTTCTGGGAAAATTATGATATAAAATCTACATATCAGACTAATGATGGGTAATAGAATGACAAAATGGGGAGGGTACATAAGGGGTACATTTTGTCCTTTAAAAGGATTTCATCACAGGAATCACAATTCATACATTGAGGAAAAAACCAATAAAGAGAATGGGAAAATTATTTCATTGCAGCTTGAAGGCTGCTAACCAGGAAATGACAAATCAAATCATGTCTAATTAAAGCAGATAAATCAGGCTTACCAGGTTGTTTTAAATCTTAGATTTACCAGAATACCATTCTGCCTAGAATTATTCAGCCCCTTATGTTGTATGAAATGTATGTTGTATGAAATCATGACAACAGTGGTGTCACTGGAAAAGATTAGCTGAGGATTGCCAAGAAGTCTAACCAATGCGTACTTGTATAGATTGACTAACACATTACAACTCCCTTCCAAAGGGTTAACAAAGGTTACTAGAACAAGAGAGACCATGTGCTAGAGGGACTCTAATGACCCTAAAGTGGTTGAAGCTGACATAGAAGTACACACAGGCAGAAAGTGGGAGGCATCACGAGAGCTGCAGATTGCAGAGGAACATTTGAAGCACAAATCTCTCGTAGGGACAGTAGCAACAGATCTAACAGGGTTAGGCTATCATCACAACCCTAGAAGACACAGAATTACTGACAAAGAACACCAACATCTCCTCCAGAAAGAAGTAAGAGCAAGTGAGGAAGAATTAAGGCTATGTAAAACGGTTGCACTGGGACAACAAGGTACCTGTATGAAACAGGAGAACATGGAAAAAAGAAAGGTTAGCTGGTCAAATATGAAACATTCAAACACTAACTTTATCCAGATCAGGTTCCTCACCCAGGCAGTTTATGATACATTATTGACCCCAGCTAATCTGTACACATGGGGTAAGACAGGAAATCTGCAATGCCCAATGTGCACAAAAAAAAATAGGATCACTCCA
>OZ038489.1:28412344-28519844 GCA_964036315.1 Acanthosepion esculentum
TACACAAACTACTCAGAAACGTTAAAAACGATATAAAAACAATAATAAATAGGTTTAATATCATTTTCGAATTTTATTTTTTGAATTTTTTTTTTTACAAAAAATCGAAAATCGGCGCTTCGATCGTTCAATATTAACGCTTACCACCGCTACGCGTCTGACGGATTCTGACAGCCACGTAGACGACCGCCACACACAGAGTACGATCCACGCCCACAATGAGCGTCTGATTGCGAGCAGAGAGTTGCCACGCAGTTCTTGGGCTTCGAGCTTTTCGGTTTGGACGTTTACCACCGCTCTGCGACAGACGGCCGCGAGCAGAGGATGACCTGTGCACACGAGGACTGTCGGATTGCGCGCAGAGTCGCCACGTAGTTCTTGGACTTTGAGCTTTTCGGGTTAAACGCTTACCACCGCTAGATGGTCGACGGCCGCCTGCTTGAGCGGTGAATCCATTTCGTATAAAATCTTTCGGGTTTTCCATACTTTCTTCGAACGAGCAAACGCATGACGTCGATACCTTGCATGCGCAGACAAAAGACAACGGAGGATGGCGAAACCATCATTGACAACGATTACGTAAAAGGCGCGGAGAGAGTCACCATGCAGTTCTTGGACTTTTCGGCTTGGCTGCTTACTACCACTACGCAACAGACGGTCGCCACACATCGAGGACAGGCTGCGCGTACGAGGAGCATCAGACTGCATCGTAGTCTGCTGGGAAGGCTGTTGATCATGTTCGCCATAGTCTATGAATATAGAATCCAGCGCAGTACGTAATCTCTTCAATGAAACATTAAAGATTAACACTCACGAGTCAGACATTACTGGATCTGACTATATTGCCAATAGCAGCAGCAGCAGCTGTTCCGTAATTCTTCGATATCAGAGGTTGGCAGTGATTCATTCGGAAAAACATGGCTGCCTTTATACACGTCGTATTGAATATTTTGAGTCTTCTGATTGGTTATCCTCCTACTAGTGAACTATAAAATGAGTCAGTTCATTTTGGTTGGCTCACTAGTACATAGAGTACCCAAAAACTGTAACAAAGGCTGCCGTTCTTGTTCAGTGTGTGTCGAACACGTACAATTCCGAATCGCGTGTGGCCGGTGGGCAAGTGATATCCGCGGAACCACCGATTCGTTCGTCGCTGTGAAAATGGAAAAAGAAACCGACAAGTGGAAGACGAACGAACGGACCAGTGCACGGAGAATTTTTTTTATGTCCCTTACTCTTTCAACAAAAGTGTCGATGTTAGTTGTCCCTCAAGGAGGACGAATCGAGTTGGTCGAGAGCTTAGTCTCAATAGATCGCAGTGTGGTGGCTGCTCTACTGAGTACGACACCGCGAGCCTGAAGTCAAGTGGTCTACGAGCGATCCCTCGTCTCACACTTCACGGGAGGGGGGGGATAAGACGGCAACGACAAAATCCCGCCTGTCGTGGATGTCAAATCGAGTGGCCCGTTCATGGAAGTCGTCGCGTGCGAAGCGACAACAGCCAGAGAGGATGCGCACGGCGATAACGAGCGCCACCGACGCAGACCCCGACGACCATGGCTGCCCCTAGCAATGACGCCACCTGCTATAGCAGGCTCCAGTGGAATGAAAAGAGACAGTGTGGTACCACCGCTCCTTCGAGCGAGCACGCGAACCGTTGCTCCAATCCCGCGGTTCCTCTCGTACTGGACAGGATAGCATTACACACGTGTCGATCAGTAGGATAAAACTAACCTGTCTCACGACTGTCTAAACCCAGTTCACATTTCCTGTTAGTGGGTGATCAATCCAATGCTTGGTGAATTCTGCTTTGCAATGATAGGAAGAGTCGACATCAAAGGATCACAAAGCAACGTCGCTACGAACGTTTTGCCTCCACAAGCCAGTTATCCCTGTGGTAACTTTTCTGATACCTCTCAGTGGAGTGGAGCTCTCTGCTCAGAAAAGTGATGTGCCGCGCTTTCGCGGCCCGTATTCGTACTGAAAATCGAGATCGAGCAAGCTTTTGCCCTTTTACTCTACGCGAGATTTCTGTCCTCGCTGAGCTCGCCTTGGGACACCTGCGTTACCGTTTGACAGACTTACCGTCCCAGTCAAACTCCGTACTCGGCACAGTAGAGTCGGACTAGAGTCAGGCTCAACAGGTTCTTTCCACCCCGCCGATTGTCCCAAGCCCATTCTCCTGGCTGTGGTTTCGTTAGATAGTAGGTAGGGACAATGGGAATCTCGTTGCTCTGTTCATACGCGTCACTAATTAGATGACGAGGCATTCGGCTAACTCACTATCACTGGCACACTGGCCGGAATCGCTTTGACCGATGTGCCCGTTTGGCCGCCATTCGGGAGGACCCAAGTGCCACCAAAAGGCACGTTTTGTTCTCACTTTCGGGTGGGAGGTCGGATAATTCCCTTTAACCTATGAAGGTTAGGTGAGTTAATCCCTTGTCGAACGGGAGGTTCCTTAGGCGTCAGTATCGGACAACGCTACAATTTGTTTTTTTTATATATCCAAGGGCGCCCCTGGCCTACGCCGTGCAGTCAAAGAGTACCACCAGTGACGCCGTGGGGCATTCGCCCCCTCTGCCTGCACATGCCAATATGCTCGCAACATGTGTGCGGTGTCTCGTAATATCATTCTCGAAATCGGTCCAAAACGTTGCTACCTTAAAAGCCTAAGTGTCAAGCAGTCCTCGGGATCTTTGCCACGTGCAGGATGACGTTATCGTGGCGCTTAGTTCGGAGGCTGTTAACGATACCGTAGGCTTGGGCGATGTGGAGCAGGCTCATGGGAAAATTGCTACCACATTTACAAAATATATCAACTGGATGGCCACCCCAAGATAACCGGGATGGTGTGTCCGTACAGCCTAAGTGGACCCCAACAGCCTCCTGAAAATCGTATCTGGCCAGGTTGGTGGGGGCATGATCCAGCCAGCTGTTAACAGGTGGTACCTTTTCGTACCCATTTAGGTTCCTAGTGTCCAATCTTTTGTGGAGATCTTCAACCAGGCCATCTCGGGAGGACATAATAGATCCTTTGTAATTATAAGACATCAGACAGCGCACGACAGGATTGGACGCTATGGCAGCGTCTTCTTCATCTCCATAAGATAACTGGCAAAGGCGGCTGTCCTTGTGTGGAGTAGAGCAGTTCCAGTAAGTTAACCCCACCAAACTACCGAGTCTCGCGTGAGCATGTATCGCGGAATTGGGACAATCTGCCGGTAGCCGAAGCCATCTGCAAACGGCCCGATGAACTGCTTTGTCCCCTCTGACGATCTCGCCCTTATGAAGTCGGCTGAAGATTAGCTGGAGTTGCAGACGCGGAAGCAAGAATTTCTTAAGGATGATCAGCTTTTGCTGCGGTTTGCCGAGGCCGACCACGAGTCGATCCAGTCGCTTTTGCATCTCTTCAGGGGAGCTGGCGCATAGAATCAGGTCGTCGGCATAAGCCATCTGGTTGAGAACTATCGCGTTGATGGTAAAGGCGTACTCCTTCTACCTCACTAGTATCTCACCCAAGGCCAGGTTGAATAACCAAGAGGATAGGGGATCCCCCTGCTTGATCCCACGGTATTTAAGATGGATCAGATTATCCCCAATCTGTAGCCTGCTTGAGCTGAAATAAGACCGAAATACCCTATAGGGAGGTCTTGGAACCCCTTCCGTTGGAGTATGTCAAGTATTGTCTCATGAGAAATAGAATCGAATGCTTTGTGAATGTCCACTAATGCGACTACCAGGTTCTCGTGTTTGGCTTGGGCCGCATGTAGGGCCACATTCAGTTTAAGGACATTGTGGCCAATCATGTCAACACTTTTGAACCCGACCTGGTCTTGATGACTATGGAAGGATGCCTCGAGACGGCTCACAAGCACTCGATGAACGTCTCGGACGAAGTAATTCCCGATAGTAATGGGACGAAATTCCAGAAGATCGCCGGGCACCTCCGCCTTCTTGATAAAGGTCACCCAGGAGGTGAAGATGTTGCCGGCTTTGCCTCTGATTGGCGGCAGGCCTTTCAAGGGTGATGACCTCTACGAGGATAGCCCATAAGGTGTTAGTGCGGAGGCCATCCGGTCCGGGGGAGGATTCCTTTAGAGATGCAATTACGGCGGTGACATCAGCCACCTTGATGGGTGCAGCAAGTTCGTTCTCCGGCCAGGTCTGCATAGCATGGGCGTTCAAATATTGGCTTCCATGAGCGCAGGAAGTCCTCGTCGGAGAAGGCCCGTTCGGCAACTAGTTACTCGTAAGAGAGATCGCTGTCGAGGACCCGTTTGGCGACCGATTTCTGACTGCGCTTGTGGAGTTTCTGCCGGAAGTTATAGATTATAGCAAGTTGAGCACGTCGCCTCCTCACTCTTACTTTCACCGCCGGTACTGCCCGCCTGCTAACGGTCCTGTTTTTAGGGACTTTGTTCCAAATCGCAGGATCGGAAATGGTAGGAAGTAAGCCGTTAATATACTCGGTGATCTCCTGCTGAATGCACTCGTCAGCTGCTGGGTCGCAGGCTCGGTACACCAGACCTCAGGGGTGACTACGTCGAGCCACTGCCTTTTCGCCCGGATGTCCGTGACCCTGCGGCCAGGAAGGAGAGGGGCCAGTCAGAGTTCAACTCATCGGGCGGCGCATGAAGGACTTTTATCTCACGAGCTGGCCTGGCGTAGCCGGCCCTCCCTCCAGAGTTTTCCAAACAGGCCGGCGGATCTCCATCAGTTGGGTGGTCATTTCCGGGACTCTCGGGAAACGCTCGTGTTTGGGTGCCGTTGGGACTGGGACAGTAGGCGTCGCTTTCAAGTGCTTTCAGGATGGCTTTGTAGTCATCATTCTGATGCCTGCAACTACTTTGGCACTACTGTGTGCTACCAAGCAGGGTGCTATATACGAGTTTACATTTCACATGCTTTTGGACAACGCCTTAACTCATCGAGGGATCACCATGCGTAGGTGTGGGTGTGCGAGCGACGTGAGACGTCACGCCATTTCTTAATCTCATTCCATTAGGCAAGATGCATTTTCCACATTTGGCTAGCGAGGCTGCCTGTTCGCTTGAAAGCATGTGAGCAAACAGGGCAGCTTCCGTGGTAGGGATCGCCCTTCAGCTCGACAAGGAAATTAGAAGTGTTATTATGGTCACCCACGACTCATGGGGGGTTGTCGAGGCCTTCATTTCTTGTGTTAGAACCATGTTTAACATTTTAGGGGTGGTGGCAACCCCACAAAGACCGGCACATTTAGAAAGCGCGGGCACCCCACATTTATTGTCTGCAGACAACATCTGGCTACTTAGCCAGCCTGAAGGATGTTACCAGCAGGACCCTATGAGAGGAGGACCAGCACTAAGCCTCCATCAAGGGAACAAGCACCCTTAAGAGAGTCATAGCTACTCCCGCCGTTTACCCGCACTTGGTTGAATTTCTACACTTTGACATTCAGAGCACTAGGAAGAAATCACATCATGTCTGTACGAGTCGACCGGCCACATAATGCTTTGTTTTAATTAGACAGTCAGTTTACCCCGGTTCGTACCAGTTCCGAGTCGACCGTTAGCTGTCGGACAAACGGCCACCACAACGAGAACGATGCTGAGCAACGGGCGTGACAGGTGCGCATGTGAGTCGCCTGCACACGAATGCAGGTTGAGACCTACACGCGCCGATTAACCGAAGAGGGGCTCCACGAAAACCCGGGTGAGGAGCCATTTTGCTCACCGGCCGACGCGCCGGTAGTGATGGAGTGGCACTGCGTGCGGAGACCCGTAGCGCAAACGATGCACAAAACTGGAAGGGACAGAGGAAGGAGTGGAAGACAACGAGTGCGGGTGGCGAAGAACAGGTTGACTCGGAGGTAGTGAACGGCGCATTGCACAAAGAGCCGGCGCCAGTTGCACAACAGTGCGCGCCCATCACCCCGCGTATTGCCAAACACCACCCACCTCGACACTGTGACCCAATCCGAACGCGCACGACCACAACGCCGACGGACCGCTATGACACCCTGAACCTGCGCCACAAAGCGTGAACGGAGCGAACGCTACAGCCCTGTACTGGTTCCTCGCTTTACGTGGGCATGGCCGGACCAACCTAGTCTTCGGAGCCAATCATTCTTCCGAAGGTACGGATCCATTTTGCCGACTTCCCTTACCTACATTGATGTCATCGACGAAAGGCTGTACACATTTGAGACCTGCTGCGGATGGTGGGTACGGACCGATCTGAGAGCTGCGGAAACTAGAGTAGGATTTTCAAGGGCCACCAAAAGCGCACCGGACGCCGCCCGAGCCGCGGCGCTCTACAGGTACCTTTTCCGTATCTCCGAACGAGCCGATTCCACGGACATGGTCCTTTACGAAGAAGAGAGAACTCTTCCCAGAGCTCTTGGTGACGTCTTACATCACCGCGGTTTCACCCGAGAATCAACGAGATGCCACCAATATTGCTGCCAACAGTGCCGCCACACCAGGGAACTCTCAGAGTCCAGGTTCGGGAATATTAACCCGATTCCCTTTCAACGGAAGGCCAGCCGCTCATCTTTTAACGCGTTCAAAAGTAGAAAACGGTTGGTGGGCGGCATTAGAAGCAGAATCAACGCGAGAGGAGGCCGTCCTTGCGACAGTGGTGCCACCTCTACTGCTACTGTCATTTTTTTCTTGCCGTCGCTGCTGCAGACGCCATCCGTGGTGAGACTTACAGATCCGGCGCCTTTCAGAAAGACTTTCGCCTGCGTCTTAGGGCCGACTGACCCGTGCTCGACTACCGTTAGCACGGAACCCTTCTCCACTTAGGTCTTCGAAGGTCTCGTTCGAATATTTGCTACTAGTACCGAGATCTGCACCTGCGGTCGGCTCAACCCGGGCACGCACCCTAGGCTTCCGTGCTACCCGCGGCGCCCTACTACTCGTCGCGGCATCAATCTGGCACGCACATCATGTGTGTGTTCCAGTGCAAGTGCTCCTTGCCACGACTGTTCTTTGTCGGTCCGTCGATCCAGCACCATCCATTTTCGGGGCCGGTTGATTCGGGAGGTGAGTTGTTACACACTCCTCAGCAGATTTCAACTTCCGTGGCCACCGTCCTGCTGTCTATATCGACCGACACCCTTTCGGGGATCTCATGGGCGTCGCGATAGGCACCTTAGCCAGACGTCTGGTTCATCCCACAGAGCCAGTTCTGCTTACCAAAAGTGGCCCACTTGGTACTCGCATTCGTTTCTGCGACCAACGTGCGGCGACGGTGGCAGAGAAGTGGGACGGCTCCGTATTTGGGAGAGTTCCAAGTTCGAGAGTAGGTCGAAGCCGTGAAGGGCCCAGGGACTTCCAATCGTATGCTTTACCGGATGGAATTGTGATGATCAAACGCCAGCTATCCCGAGGGAAATTTCAGAGGGAACCAGCTACTAGACGGCTCGATTAGTCTTTCACTCCTACACCCGGTTCCGACGATGAAAATTTTCAGCTTGTCAACATGGAAAACAAAAACACATTAAAAAAAAATATCGACCTCCAGATTAGACTATTTCTTTCTGAGTAACTGATAGCAATACTGAACATAGAGATAAAAACTATAGAATCTTCTACATGCCTATCTAGATGACTTATATTAGATATAACCCAATCATAGCTGAATTAGGACTCATTTAAACACATAAAAACCAACCAAAATCCATTCAACACATACTAGTAGAAAATACAAGTATAATAGCCCCATTCATAAGCACTAATAATAATAATAATAATAATAATAAAAGGAATAGCCGACACTCAATGACATTAAGGCTGGCATCCCGTTCCCACCCCTTCACTGTTGAAACTGTTAGGTGTAGACGTATCTTCTACTCCAATAGCTTCATGTCTCGCACATCTCTCCTGTGGAACTCCCTTCCCTATTCCTGTTTCCCTGACAAATACAATCTCCAACTATTTAAGTGTAACGTCAATCGACATCTCCAGTTGCCTTGATCTATCCACTTCCCTTCTCTACATCCTTTCTCCTTTCATTCCTATCTGCTCCCGCTCCAAATCTTCTGTAACCCCCTTGCCTTGATCGATCCACTATCTTTCTCCACATCCTCTCCTTTACCACTCCTATCTGCTCTTCCTCCAAACCTTCTGTAACCCCTTGCGTGCTAGTGGCCTCCAGCCTTGCTTGGGGTGATAAGCTTAAAAAAAAACCCCCAAAAAACGCAGAAAGAACAACAAAGATAAAAATAAGCTAAAACAACACAGTCATAACATATTGTTCAACACACCATATCGCAGTAATGTCAAAACCAATTTAGATAGAATTTCCTTGAATTCACAAACACATTGATCATTCTCCAACACTAAAATGATTTTCAACAAAAATAATATTAATATAAGCTATAGCTGTACAAAAAGCATAGATAATTATATATCCCAACATAATAATTTATTAAGCAAGCATCCAAACAAAACACTAAATAATAATAAAACATGCAATGATAACATAAAAAATTGCAATATGAGCACTGGTAAAAATGGTTGCTGAAGACATTAGCTTTATAATACCCAGAAATTCATACACCGATATCCTCAAGGACTCATGGCACAGTGGATAGGTGTTGGTTAGATCCAGTGACAGGACCCAAAGAGTGTGAGTTCAATACCCGGTTAAGGCAGTGGAGAACTTTCAGACGGAAAAATTAACAGGACATTAAGTGACATCCATTAAACATGGCACATGGAACTAGAACAGTGAGCGAAATAAGTTCAGTTCGACATTCCAACCACCTGAAGAAGGCCGGAGCGTTGTAATAAATATGGAGACAAAGATGAGGACAATAGTCCGAATAATGTAAATAATGTACATCTCAGAAATATAGACAGATATTAAATAATAAGACAACTAGCATGAAAACATAACCAGCCCATTAAATCTCAAGTGGATAACCGAAGGAAAAAAATCTACAGAGCTAGGATCAATTCAATGTTAAATATTACTTTGGATCCACCAAGAACAGCTGGAAATTGTGTCTTACCACCACAAAGTGACATTGAGCAATATCAAATACAAAAATTGCACAACACTTTCAAAGTATGTTTGGCAATTAAAAAACAAACAATAGGAACCCAACCATTAGCTGAGAGATAGTCACGAAAGCTAAGCAAAACAATGGAAAAGGGGACAAATGTAACTTGTGTTTGTTGGAGAAGCTTATTATATTAAAATACTTAAATAACCCTAACTTGAACACGAGATTAGAACTGATGCCTACATGTATCCATAAGACCAAGCACTTGCTTAAACACATTTACCCTGATTAAAAGTGATTACAAAATAGATCTTATAAATATTAATATGCAGTAACTATTAATATACATAGAAACCATCATTAATTACATTTCCTATATATCTATACACACACATAATTCAATATTACGGTATTCAATTAATTTATAATGCGTGTATATTTAATTTCACCTTTGTAAGTATAAGACTTGGTTCTTAACACATTAGATATATAGTCCCGAACTATTATTATTATTATTATTATTATTATATTTACACCTTGTGTACTAGTTTAAATTAATTGTTATAACTTTGATATTTTTTGCAAAAAAAGGAGTTATCCACCTTGATATTGTGTTTACTTAATTTAAAATAATCTTTTTTTAATTTTTCACCTTTCAAACTTAAGAATTTGAATGACATAAATTATAAATAATTAATTCTAATATTTTAGGCAACAATAATTAAATAAACAAGGCTTAATACATAATTTTGAATCACCACCATGAGAATGCAAACTCTATAATGGTCAGAATATGCTTCGCACCTGAAGATTGCAAGACGATTGCATAAAACTCTGAGTCATGCTACTGCCATTGGATATTATGTATATTCACTTATATATTAATAATTAAATTATATATATATATATATATATATTTATATATATTAATGATTAAATTATATATATATATATATATATTAATGATTAAATTATATATATATATTATAAAAAACAGAGCATTTACTTAAATATTTGTATCTATAAAAAGAATGTATAAACATAAAAATGTCTTAAAATAATTGTCGGACTGTGTTCGTTTCATAATGTGTGACATCATTTGTTTACATTTGGATACGCTTTGAGCAGATATGAATGTACGTGAGAGTTTCATGGAAGATTGAAGTTTAAAAACAGTAAAATCGACCTTGCTAATCGAATGATTCTCCGTGGCTCAAGCGGTTAGGGCACATCAGGCTAAACGATGGTTCCATATAGGATACAGTTTCAATTCCTGTCGGAGGATGAAGATTTTCTATGAAAATTTCTCGGACATTCAGGCTGGTAAATGTTATAATATTGTTTATTATAAAAAAAAAAACGAGCATTTACTTAAATATTTGTATCTATAAAAAGAATGTATAAACATAAAAATGTCTTAAAATATATATATATATATATATATATATATATATATATATATATATATATATATATATAGTTTATTTTACTTTCATCTCACTATGAATAAACCTTTTTAACACATTTATTTACACATTTTCCTATACATAAACTTTCATGTAACTTTCTCCCTTTCTGTGGACTCACTACAACACTGAAATGTCTACCTGTAGAAAACTTTATACATAATCATGTAAACAAATTCTTCACTACCCCTTTAGACAAATGGTCTTAGTTTTATGTTCAAGCCTTTGGCTACTTTTGTCATCTTCCTGGTTACTGTATCATTTGCATGTTAGTCTTATACATGCATTTATTTCTTTTTTTACTATTAGCCTTTTTGCTTTTAATAAACCTGCTAATGTCCAGGGCTTCATCTTTAGAATTTTAATTGCCTTAAGGCATTTATCTGGCTGTTTTGAGGTATGCATGTGTGTGAGATAGACACTTACTTTGGAGGCAGAACAGTGTCATCATCATTGCCGGTTTTTTTGTACATAAATGCCATACAGAATAAATACAGCTACACAATTATTATGACTACAACAATGACAACCTAGGTAAAAACAGATATATAATACTTTATACTAATTTCTTAATGTCTACTATCCAAAACAATTTATCCAATCTTAGAGATACCGAAATAATTATAACTACATTCAAAACTATTTGGATAATCAAAAACAGTTGAAAAATTTTTTAAAATAGCAACATTTACTCACTTTCATTTGTTAGGCATTGAATTATATCACTTCGTATCCTCCATAGTTTACCCTGACTTTCAATATAACTTGGAGTACATGTAAGAACTTTCTTAAATTTAAAAATATTTGAAAACTTAATGATATTTTTACTTCTGTTTATAAAAACATGCTGCAAAATAACTTCCTTACATTTACTTTGATAATGTCCAGCAGAGGATGAAAGGTGTCAGTAAGGGAAAGTTTTCCTTTTGTCATTTTATATATATATATATATATATATATATATATATATATATATATATATAATTATAATAAAAGAAAGAACAGTAAGATATATAATCTGGTGTTCTTACTAATATTTTTATTTTTACAAAACAGTGCTCAATGCAAATTTACAGAGCATAAATATTATAAATTAACTGATATAAAAATATGGTTCCATCGCTACACAGGAATTACCATGTTTCAAAAACAGAAACTAAAAACTTCAAATTCAATTATATAATTAAGGCCCTAGTTCTGTTTCATTTTCAAGCAAATTTTGGAATAACTTATTTTGAAATTTACTGAGTTTTATAAGCACATGCATTCATAATATTAGTTTCTATGGATATGGGGAAATCCAATCATTTCATATATATATATATATATATATATATATATGAGATAATATATGTTTTTATAAATCAAGAACAATATTGGGGAAATGTATGACAAAATGGAAGAAGTCACAAGGAAACTTTTCCATACACACACGCATATATATATATATATATATATATATATATATATATACACACACACACAGGCGTCCTTCAATGAATGCACTAAAATTTTGAGGTACCAAAATACGATTACTTGATTTGGGTGCTAAAACATTTTTTAGTTGAACCATATTAATTGAAAATTGTTTTTTTTATAGTTACCAATGCACACATTATCCACACTGATTGAAGGATATATATATATATATATATATATATATATATATATAATAGCTGGCTACTCGTATTCAAGGATACCTGTCTACAAGGGTGGCTAGCCAATCCCTATTGCAGACGCTTGCTCAGGCACATTGTGTTTATTCAACACCCACAGAGCCCACCTGTGGTTTATACTGAAACTATGCTGAGCAGACCTTAGTTACAGTTTCTGGGACCGAGTGTTTTATCTAGCATGACCAACAATTTGAACAAGGCCAGCAAGCTCATGCCCTCGGCCACGATGTCTTGTGGCCTCATGCTAGAATAGCTATCAATGGCTCACAAGAGTTCTGTCTATCAAATTTCACTCACAAGGCTTGGGTCAACCCGTGGTATGGTTTACAGGCACTTTCCAAAGGTGCCACACACTGAGATCGATCCAGTCCAATAACATCAAGAAGTTGCATTCCATATAAATCAAGCATGGTGAAAATTCGAGACCTGGGTCTCATGGTTAGAAAGCTAATGTTCTAACCACTTGGCCATATATATATATATATATATATATATATATATAGCAAAATATAAAATATGTAGGAAGTGTTTTAACAGAGGATGAAAAATGTGACATTGAAATCTGAAGGTGCATTGTTATAGTGAAAGATGCATTCCAGAAGCTAAGCAAAATATTATGAAACATGAAAAACTTGTTAGAAACAAAGAAAGGAGTACTGAACTGTTATGCAATATTGGTACTCCTATATGACAATGAATGCTGGACAATCTCCTTACTGATGAAGAAGAGACTAGAAGCAAGAGAAATGTAGTTATTTTTATCCCATAAATATAGCACACCTTAAAACTATGTTTCTTCATTTATATATATATATATATATATATATGTATATATATATATATATATATATATATATATATATATATATATATGAACGCATGCATGCATCATATGCTGATCAAAACATATATACATTTCTCTTGATGTGTATTTGTTTGCATTTCCTCTCTCTACATATATATTTTCCATCAATAAAACCCTAAGTATGAAGAGTTTATTTTGAAGGACAAAACATGTCAAAAGATTTTTTTTATATTTTGCTATTCAATTATACATCATTTCCTTGTCTATATTCAGTGTGTCCTGAATATTAAATTAAACAAATAATAATTCTATTCACCATTGAATAATTATAGATTTCTATGATACCAGATGTCTCCACTACATAAGAGGCAAGCAATTATTCCACCAAATGATTTCTATTTCGAAAGAATAATTTCTCTATCACCTTATAAAGAACACTAATATTTTACACACAAAAATATATATTCACATATATTACTAAGTCAATGTTATTTTTAGTGGATACCCGTATTTGAGCTGATGCACTGCTATGTTATTAAACATTATTGAAAGGACTAACCACCAATTGTAAGAAAACAGAATGTATGGTTGTCAGAAAAAGGAACAGCCCAACATGCAAATTACAAATTGGGGATGCCGAAATGAAGCAAGTGCAAAAATTTAAAGACGTGTTTTAACAGAGGATGAAAAATGTGACATTGAAATCTGAAGGTGCATTGTTATAGTGAAAGATGCATTCCAAAAGCTAAGCAAAATATTATGAAACATGAAAAACTTGTTAGAAACAAAGAAAGGAGTACTGAACTGTTATGCAATATTGGTACTCTTATATGACAATGAATGCTGGACAATCTCCTTCCTGATGAAGAAGAGACTAAAAGCAAGAGAAATGTGGTTTCACAGAAGAATGTATAGCGAAAGAGAAAATCACCTACCTTGAAAAAGAGTCTGTTTTGTGCATGGTTTGCTGAAGAAGAGTAAAGAAAATATTTAGCAAAAACCTGCTACTTTACATATCAAAGAAACTATGTTCTTTCCTCCCCGAATGGCATGGCCAACCAGAAAAATCGCTCAGTTATTAAAAGCTTTACATATCAAAGAAACTAAGTTCTTCCCTCCCTGGATGGCATGGGCAACCAGAAAAATTGCTCCGTGATTAAAAGAAGTTGTTTCTTGCTTACTGGGAGAACAATCTTTTTGAGTTTGGTGGACAAATGTGTGTTTCTGCTGTTATGAAGTAAAGGTTGGATTTGTGACTCTGTTTTGGCTATGTTGGCTGTTGTTATGACAGATTTCTGATTGAACTTTGAATTGGCTACAAGTGTTGCGGATGAGAGAGACAGAAGAAACCAATTACAGGCATTAATTATTGCAATAAGTTGTAAGTTTCATTTTTTTTCCTGCTACAGGATGCTAAGAATACAATGGACTAAACATGTGAACAATGAAGAAGTTTTAAAGATAATGAAAACAAAAATATGCATAAATGAGGAATGATGGAAATTTATCATTTTTTGTTTCACGAGTGCCTTGATCACAAAGTCATCCACAGTAAATTTACACCCTGGCTCTTACAACATTTCAACTTTGGTGTGAAATCTAATTAGAAAAAGGGATGGAAACAAAAAGAAAAAAATGAAATTGGCTAGATTTTTAAAAAATTCTCAGCATCCTTCATTCATGAACATTTGTAGCCACACCAACATAAAAAATTTAATCTGATGAAGTCCTAAAAGGATGAAAGGCATCACATGATAATTTTTATATAAAATTCCCAGCATCCCTCATTCATGAACATGTGTAGCCACACCAACATAACAAATTTAGTCTGATGAAGTCCTAAAGGATGAAAGGCGTCACATGATAATTTTTATATAAAATTCCCAGCCTCCCTCATTCATGAACATGTGTAGCCACACCAACATAAAAAATTTAGTCTGATGAAGTCCTAAAGGATGAAAGGCGTCACATGATAATTTTTATATAAAATTCCCAGCATCCCTCATTCATGAACATGTGTAGCCACACCACCATAACAAATTTAGTCTCAAGGAAGTCCTAGAGGATGAAAGGCATCACATGATAATTTTTATATAAAATTCCCAGATTCCCTCATTCATGAACATGTGTAGCCACACCAAAATAACAAATTTAGTCTCAATGAAGTCCTAGAGAATGAAAGGCATCACATGATAATTTTTATATAAAATTCCCAGATTCCCTCATTGATGAACATGTGTAGCCACACCACCATAACAAATTTAGTCTCAATGAAGTCCTAGAGGATGAAAGGCATCACATGATAATTTTTATATAAAATTCCCAGCATCCCTCATTCATGAACATGTGTAGCCACACCACCATAACAAATTTAGTCTCAATGAAGTCCTAGAGAATGAAAGGCATCACATGATAATTTTTATATAAAATTCCCAGATTCCCTCATTCATGAACATGTGTAGCCACACCAACATAACAAATTTAGTCTCAATGAAGTCCTAGAGGATGAAAGGCATCACATGATAATTTTTATATAAAATTCCCAGCATCCCTCATTCATGAACATGTGTAGCCACACCACCATAACAAATTTAGTCTCAAGGAAGTCCTAGAGGATGAAAGGCATCACATGATAATTTTTATATAAAATTCCCAGATTCCCTCATTCATGAACATGTGTAGCCACACCACCATAACAAATTTAGTCTCAAGGAAGTCCTAGAGGATGAAAGGCATCACATGATAATTTTTATATAAAATTCCCAGATTCCCTCATTCATGAACATGTGTAGCCACACCACCATAACAAATTTAGTCTCAATGAAGTCCTAAAGGATGAAAGGCATCACATGATAATTTTTATATAAAATTCCCAGCATCCCTCATTCATGAACATGTGTAGCCACACCACCATAACAAATTTAGTCTCAAGGAAGTCCTAGAGGATGAAAGGCATCACATGATAATTTTTATATAAAATTCCCAGATTCCCTCATTCATGAACATGTGTAGCCACACCACCATAACAAATTTAGTCTGATGAAGTCCTAGAGGGTGAAAGGCATCACATGATAATTTTTATATAAAGTTCCCAGATTCCCTCATTCACGAACATGTGTAGCCACACCACCATAACAAATTTAGTCTCAATGAAGTCCTAAAGGATGAAAGGCATCACATGATAATTTTTATATAAAATTCCCAGATTCCCTCATTCATGAACATGTGTAGCCACACCACCATAACAAATTTAGTCTCAAGGAAGTCCTAGAGGATGAAAGGCATCACATGATAATTTTTATATAAAATTCCCAGCATCCCTCATTCATGAACATGTGTAGCCACACCACCATAACAAATTTAGTCTCAAGGAAGTCCTAGAGGATGAAAGGCATCACATGATAATTTTTATATAAAATTCCCAGATTCCCTCATTCATGAACATGTGTAGCCACACCACCATAACAAATTTAGTCTCAAGGAAGTCCTAGAGGATGAAAGGCATCACATGATAATTTTTATATAAAATTCCCAGATTCCCTCATTCATGAACATGTGTAGCCACACCACCATAACAAATTTAGTCTCAAGGAAGTCCTAGAGGATGAAAGGCATCACATGATAATTTTTATATAAAATTCCCAGATTCCCTCATTCATGAACATGTGTAGCCACACCACCATAACAAATTTAGTCTCAAGGAAGTCCTAGAGGATGAAAGGCATCACATGATAATTTTTATATAAAATTCCCAGATTCCCTCATTCATGAACATGTGTAGCCACACCACCATAACAAATTTAGTCTCAAGGAAGTCCTAGAGGATGAAAGGCATCACATGATAATTTTTATATAAAATTCCCAGATTCCCTCATTCATGAACATGTGTAGCCACACCACCATAACAAATTTAGTCTCAAGGAAGTCCTAGAGGATGAAAGGCATCACATGATAATTTTTATATAAAATTCCCAGATTCCCTCATTCATGAACATGTGTAGCCACACCACCATAACAAATTTAGTCTCAAGGAAGTCCTAGAGGATGAAAGGCATCACATGATAATTTTTATATAAAATTCCCAGCATCCCTCATTCATGAACATGTGTAGCCACACCACCATAACAAATTTAGTCTCAATGAAGTCCTAGAGGATGAAAGGCATCACATGATAATTTTTATATAAAATTCCCAGATTCCCTCATTCATGAACATGTGTAGCCACACCACCATAACAAATTTAGTCTCAAGGAAGTCCTAGAGGATGAAAGGCATCACATGATAATTTTTATATAAAATTCCCAGATTCCCTCATTCATGAACATGTGTAGCCACACCACCATAACAAATTTAGTCTCAAGGAAGTCCTAGAGGATGAAAGGCATCACATGATAATTTTTATATAAAATTCCCAGATTCCCTCATTCATGAACATGTGTAGCCACACCACCATAACAAATTTAGTCTCAAGGAAGTCCTAGAGGATGAAAGGCATCACATGATAATTTTTATATAAAATTCCCAGCATCCCTCATTCATGAACATGTGTAGCCACACCACCATAACAAATTTAGTCTCAATGAAGTCCTAGAGGATGAAAGGCATCACATGATAATTTTTATATAAAATTCCCAGATTCCCTCATTCATGAACATGTGTAGCCACACCACCATAACAAATTTAGTCTCAAGGAAGTCCTAGAGGATGAAAGGCATCACATGATAATTTTTATATAAAATTCCCAGATTCCCTCATTCATGAACATGTGTAGCCACACCACCATAACAAATTTAGTCTCAAGGAAGTCCTAGAGGATGAAAGGCATCACATGATAATTTTTATATAAAATTCCCAGCATCCCTCATTCATGAACATGTGTAGCCACACCACCATAACAAATTTAGTCTCAATGAAGTCCTAGAGGATGAAAGGCATCACATGATAATTTTTATATAAAATTCCCAGATTCCCTCATTCATGAACATGTGTAGCCACACCACCATAACAAATTTAGTCTCAAGGAAGTCCTAGAGGATGAAAGGCATCACATGATAATTTTTATATAAAATTCCCAGATTCCCTCATTCATGAACATGTGTAGCCACACCACCATAACAAATTTAGTCTCAAGGAAGTCCTAGAGGATGAAAGGCATCACATGATAATTTTTATATAAAATTCCCAGATTCCCTCATTCATGAACATGTGTAGCCACACCACCATAACAAATTTAGTCTCAAGGAAGTCCTAGAGGATGAAAGGCATCACATGATAATTTTTATATAAAATTCCCAGCATCCCTCATTCATGAACATGTGTAGCCACACCACCATAACAAATTTAGTCTCAATGAAGTCCTAAAGGATGAAAGGCATCACATGATAATTTTTATATAAAATTCCCAGATTCCCTCATTCATGAACATGTGTAGCCACACCACCATAACAAATTTAGTCTCAAGGAAGTCCTAGAGGATGAAAGGCATCACATGATAATTTTTATATAAAATTCCCAGCATCCCTCATTCATGAACATGTGTAGCCACACCACCATAACAAATTTAGTCTCAATGAAGTCCTAAAGGATGAAAGGCATCACATGATAATTTTTATATAAAATTCCCAGATTCCCTCATTCATGAACATGTGTAGCCACACCACTATAACAAATTTAGTCTCAAGGAAGTCCTAGAGAATGAAAGGCATCACATGATAATTTTTATATAAAATTCCCAGATTCCCTCATTCATGAACATGTGTAGCCACACCACCATAACAAATTTAGTCTCAAGGAAGTCCTAGAGAATGAAAGGCATCACATGATAATTTTTATATAAAATTCCCAGAATCCCTCATTCATGAACATGTGTAGCCACACCACCATAACAAATTTAGTCTCAAGGAAGTCCTAGAGGATGAAAGGCATCACATGATAATTTTTATATAAAATTCCCAGCATCCCTCATTCATGAACATGTGTAGCCACACCACCATAACAAATTTAGTCTCAATGAAGTCCTAAAGGATGAAAGGCATCACATGATAATTTTTATATAAAATTCCCAGATTCCCTCATTCATGAACATGTGTAGCCACACCACCATAACAAATTTAGTCTCAAGGAAGTCCTAGAGAATGAAAGGCATCACATGATAATTTTTATATAAAATTCCCAGAATCCCTCATTCATGAACATGTGTAGCCACACCACCATAACAAATTTAGTCTCAAGGAAGTCCTAGAGGATGAAAGGCATCACATGATAATTTTTATATAAAATTCCCAGCATCCCTCATTCATGAACATGTGTAGCCACACCACCATAACAAATTTAGTCTCAATGAAGTCCTAAAGGATGAAAGGCATCACATGATAATTTTTATATAAAATTCCCAGATTCCCTCATTCATGAACATGTGTAGCCACACCACCATAACAAATTTAGTCTCAATGAAGTCCTAGAGGATGAAAGGCATCACATGATAATTTTTATATAAAATTCCCAGATTCCCTCATTCATGAACATGTGTAGCCACACCACCATAACAAATTTAGTCTCAAGGAAGTCCTAGAGGATGAAAGGCATCACATGATAATTTTTATATAAAATTCCCAGCATCCCTCATTCATGAACATGTGTAGCCACACCACCATAACAAATTTAGTCTCAAGGAAGTCCTAGAGGATGAAAGGCATCACATGATAATTTTTATATAAAATTCCCAGATTCCCTCATTCATGAACATGTGTAGCCACACCACCATAACAAATTTAGTCTCAATGAAGTCCTAAAGGATGAAAGGCATCACATGATAATTTTTATATAAAATTCCCAGATTCCCTCATTCATGAACATGTGTAGCCACACCACCATAACAAATTTAGTCTCAAGGAAGTCCTAGAGGATGAAAGGCATCACATGATAATTTTTATATAAAATTCCCAGCATCCCTCATTCATGAACATGTGTAGCCACACCACCATAACAAATTTAGTCTCAAGGAAGTCCTAGAGAATGAAAGGGATCACATGATAATTTTTATATAAAATTCCCAGATTCCCTCATTCATGAACATGTGTAGCCACACCACCATCACAAATTTAGTCTCAAGGAAGTCCTAGAGGATGAAAGGCATCACATGATAATTTTTATATAAAATTCCCAGATTCCCTCATTCATGAACATGTGTAGCCACACCACCATAACAAATTTAGTCTCAAGGAAGTCCTAGAGGATGAAAGGCATCACATGATAATTTTTATATAAAATTCCCAGATTCCCTCATTCATGAACATGTGTAGCCACACCACCATAACAAATTTAGTCTCAAGGAAGTCCTAGAGAATGAAAGGCATCACATGATAATTTTTATATAAAATTCCCAGATTCCCTCATTCATGAACATGTGTAGCCACACCACCATAACAAATTTAGTCTCAAGGAAGTCCTAGAGGATGAAAGGCATCACATGATAATTTTTATATAAAATTCCCAGATTCCCTCATTCATGAACATGTGTAGCCACACCACCATAACAAATTTAGTCTCAAGGAAGTCCTAGAGGATGAAAGGCATCACATGATAATTTTTATATAAAATTCCCAGATTCCCTCATTCATGAACATGTGTAGCCACACCACCATAACAAATTTAGTCTCAAGGAAGTCCTAGAGAATGAAAGGCATCACATGATAATTTTTATATAAAATTCCCAGATTCCCTCATTCATGAACATGTGTAGCCACACCACCATAACAAATTTAGTCTCAAGGAAGTCCTAGAGGATGAAAGGCATCACATGATAATTTTTATATAAAATTCCCAGATTCCCTCATTCATGAACATGTGTAGCCACACCAGCATAACAAATTTAGTCTCAAGGAAGTCCTAGAGGATGAAAGGCATCACATGAGAATTTTTATATAAAATTCCCAGCATCCCTCATTCATGAACATGTGTAGCCACACCACCATAACAAATTTAGTCTCAATGAAGTCCTAAAGGATGAAAGGCATCACATGATAATTTTTATATAAAATTCCCAGATTCCCTCATTCATGAACATGTGTAGCCACACCACCATAACAAATTTAGTCTCAATGAAGTCCTAAAGGATGAAAGGCATCACATGATAATTTTTATATAAAATTCCCAGATTCCCTCATTCATGAACATGTGTAGCCACACCACCATAACAAATTTAGTCTCAAGGAAGTCCTAGAGGATGAAAGGCATCACATGATAATTTTTATATAAAATTCCCAGATTCCCTCATTCATGAACATGTGTAGCCACACCACCATAACAAATTTAGTCTCAAGGAAGTCCTAGAGGATGAAAGGCATCACATGATAATTTTTATATAAAATTCCCAGATTCCCTCATTCATGAACATGTGTAGCCACACCACCATAACAAATTTAGTCTCAAGGAAGTCCTAGAGGATGAAAGGCATCACATGATAATTTTTATATAAAATTCCCAGATTCCCTCATTCATGAACATGTGTAGCCACACCACCATAACAAATTTAGTCTCAATGAAGTCCTAGAGGATGAAAGGCATCACATGATAATTTTTATATAAAATTCCCAGATTCCCTCATTCATGAACATGTGTAGCCACATCAACGTAACAAATTTAGTCTCAATGAAGTCCTAGAGGATGAAAGGCATCACATGATAATTTTTATATAAAATTCCCAGATTCCCTCATTCATGAACATGTGTAGCCACACCACCATAACAAATTTAGTCTCAATGAAGTCCTAGAGGATGAAAGGCATCACATGATAATTTTTATATAAAATTCCCAGATTCCCTCATTCATGAACATGTGTAGCCACACCACCATAACAAATTTAGTCTCAAGGAAGTCCTAGAGGATGAAAGGCATCACATGATAATTTTTATATAAAATTCCCAGATTCCCTCATTCATGAACATGTGTAGCCACACCACCATAACAAATTTAGTCTCAATGAAGTCCTAGAGGATGAAAGGCATCACATGATAATTTTTATATAAAATTCCCAGATTCCCTCATTCATGAACATGTGTAGCCACACCACCATAACAAATTTAGTCTCAATGAAGTCCTAGAGGATGAAAGGCATCACATGATAATTTTTATATAAAATTCCCAGATTCCCTCATTCATGAACATGTGTAGCCACACCACCATAACAAATTTAGTCTCAAGGAAGTCCTAGAGGATGAAAGGCATCACATGGTAATTTTTATATAAAATTCCCAGATTCCCTCATTCATGAACATGTGTAGCCACACCACCATAACAAATTTAGTCTCAATGAAGTCCTAGAGGATGAAAGGCATCACATGATAATTTTTATATAAAATTCCCAGATTCCCTCATTCATGAACATGTGTAGCCACACCACCATAACAAATTTAGTCTCAAGGAACTCCTAGAGGATGAAAGGCATCACATGATAATTTTTATATAAAATTCCCAGATTCCCTCATTCATGAACATGTGTAGCCACATCAACGTAACAAATTTAGTCTCAATGAAGTCCTAGAGGATGAAAGGCATCACATGATAATTTTTATATAAAATTCCCAGATTCCCTCATTCATGAACATGTGTAGCCACACCACCATAACAAATTTAGTCTCAATGAAGTCCTAGAGGATGAAAGGCATCACATGATAATTTTTATATAAAATTCCCAGATTCCCTCATTCATGAACATGTGTAGCCACACCACCATAACAAATTTAGTCTCAAGGAAGTCCTAGAGGATGAAAGGCATCACATGATAATTTTTATATAAAATTCCCAGATTCCCTCATTCATGAACATGTGTAGCCACACCACCATAACAAATTTAGTCTCAATGAAGTCCTAGAGGATGAAAGGCATCACATGATAATTTTTATATAAAATTCCCAGATTCCCTCATTCATGAACATGTGTAGCGACACCACTATAACAAATTTAGTCTCAATGAAGTCCTAGAGGATGAAAGGCATCACATGATAATTTTTATATAAAATTCCCAGATTCCCTCATTCATGAACATGTGTAGCCACACCACCATAACAAATTTAGTCTCAAGGAAGTCCTAGAGGATGAAAGGCATCACATGATAATTTTTATATAAAATTCCCAGATTCCCTCATTCATGAACATGTGTAGCCACACCACCATAACAAATTTAGTCTCAAGGAAGTCCTAAAGGATGAAAGGCATCACATGATAATTTTTATATAAAATTCCCAGCATCCCTCATTCATGAACATGTGTAGCCACACCACCATAACAAATTTAGTCTCAAGGAAGTCCTAAAGGATGAAAGGCATCACATGATAATTTTTATATAAAATTCCCAGATTCCCTCATTCATGAACATGTGTAGCCACACCACTATAACAAATTTAGTCTCAATGAAGTCCTAGAGGATGAAAGGCATCACATGATAATTTTTATATAAAATTCCCAGATTCCCTCATTCATGAACATGTGTAGCCACACCACCATAACAAATTTAGTCTCAAGGAAGTCCTAGAGGATGAAAGGCATCGCATGATAATTTTTATATAAAATTCCCAGATTCCCTCATTCATGAACATGTGTAGCCACACCACCATAACAAATTTAGCCTCAAGGAAGTCCTAGAGGATGAAAGGCATCACATGATAATTTTTATATAAAATTCCCAGATTCCCTCATTCATGAACATGTGTAGCCACACCACCATAACAAATTTAGTCTCAAGGAAGTCCTAAAGGATGAAAGGCATCACATGATAATTTTTATATAAAATTCCCAGATTCCCTCATTCATGAACATGTGTAGCCACACCACTATAACAAATTTAGTCTCAATGAAGTCCTAGAGGATGAAAGGCATCACATGATAATTTTTATATAAAATTCCCAGCATCCCTCATTCATGAACATGTATAGCCACACCAACATAACAAATTTAGTATGATGAAGTCCTAAAGGATGAAAGGCGTCACATGATAATTTTTATATAAAATTCCCAGCATCCCTCATTCATGAACATGTGTAGCCACACCACCATAACAAATTTAGTCTCAATGAAGTCCTAGAGGATGAAAGTCGTCACATGATAATTTTTATATAAAATCACCAGCATCCCTCATTCATGAACATGTGTAGCCACACCAACATAACAAATTTAGTCTGATGATGTCCTAGAGGATGAAAGGCATCACATGATAATTTTTATATAAAATTCCCAGCATCCCTCATTCATGAACATGTGTAGCCACACCACCATAACAAATTTAGTCTGATGAAGTCCTAGAGGATGAAAAGCGTCACATGATAATTTTTATATAAAATTCCCAGCATCCCTCATTCATGAACATGTGTAGCCACACCAACATAACAAATATAGTCTGATGAAGTCCTAAAGGATGAAAGGCGTCACATGATAATTTTTATATAAAATTCCCAGCATCCCTCATTCATGAACATGTGTAGCCACACCACCATAACAAATTTAGTCTGATGAAGTCCTAGAGGATGAAAAGCGTCACATGATAATTTTTATATAAAATTCCCAGCATCCCTCATTCATGAACATGTGTAGCCACACCACCATAACAAATTTAGTCTCAATGAAGTCCTAGAGGATGAAAGGCGTCACATGATAATTTTTATATAAAATTCCCAGCATCCCTCATTCATGAACATGTGTAGCCACACAACCATAACAACTTTAGTCTCAATGAAGTCCTAGAGGATGAAAGGCGTCACATGATAATTTTTATATAAAATTCCCAGCATCCCTCATTCATGAACATGTATAGCTACACCAACATAACAAATTTAGTCTCAATGAAGTCCTAGAGGATGAAAGGCATCACATGATAATTTTTATATAAAATTCCCAGCATCCCTCATTCATGAACATGTGTAGCCACACCACCATAACAAATTTAGTCTGATGAAGTCCTAGAGGATGAAAAGCGTCACATGATAATTTTTATATAAAATACCCAGCATCCTTCATTCATGAACATGTGTAGCCACACCAACATAACAAATATAGTCTGATGAAGTCCTAAAGGATGAAAGGCGTCACATGATAATTTTTATATAAAATTCCCAGCATCCCTCATTCATGAACATGTGTAGCCACACCACCATAACAAATTTAGTCTGATGAAGTCCTAAAGGATGAAAGGCGTCACATGATAATTTTTATATAAAATTCCCAGCATCCCTCATTCATGAACATGTGTAGCCACACAACCATAACAAATTTAGTCTCAATGAAGTCCTAGAGGATGAAAGGCGTCACATGATAATTTTTATATAAAATTCCCAGCATCCCTCATTCATGAACATGTATAGCTACACCAACATAACAAATTTAGTCTCAATGAAGTCCTAGAGGATGAAAGGCGTCACATGATAATTTTTATATAAAATTCCTAGCATCCCTCATTCATGAACATGTGTAGCCACACCACCATAACAAATTTAGTCTGATGAAGACCTAAAGGATGAAAGGCGTCACATGATAATTTTTATATAAAATTCCCAGCATCCCTCATTCATGAACATGTATAGCTACACCAACATAACAAATTTAGTCTCAATGAAGTCCGCAAGGATGAAAGGCGTCACATGATAATTTTTATATAAAATTCCCAGCATCCCTCATTCATGAACATGTATAGCTACACCAACATAACAAATTTAGTCTCAATGAAGTCCTAGAGGATGAAAGGCATCACATGATAATTTTTTTATAAAATTCACAGCATCCCTCATTCATGAACATGTGTAGCCACACCAACATAACAAATTTAGTCTGATGAAGTCCTAAAGGATGAAAGGCGTCACATGATAATTTTTATATAAAATTCCCAGCATCCATCATTCATGAACATGTATAGCTACACCAACATAACAAATTTAGTCTCAATGAAGTCCTAGAGGATGAAAGGCGTCACATGATAATTTTTATATAAAATTCCCAGCATCCTTCATTCATGAACATGTATAGCTACACCAACATAACAAATTTAGTCTCAATGAAGTCCTAGAGGATGAAAGGCGTCACATGATAATTTTTATATAAAATTCCCAGCATCCCTCATTCATGAACATGTGTAGCCACTCCAACATAGCAAATTTTGTCTGATGAAGTCCTAAAGGATGAAAGGCGTCACATGATAATTTTTATATAAAATTCCCAGCATCCCTCATTCATGAACATGTGTAGCCACACCACCATAACAAATTTAGTCTCAATGAAGTCCTAGAGGATGAAAGGCGTCACATGATAATTTTTATATAAAATTCCCAGCATCCCTCATTCATGAACATGTGTAGCCACACCAACATAACAAATTTAGTCTGATGAAGTCCTAAAGGATGAAAGGCGTCACATGATAATTTTTATATAAAATTCCCAGCATCCCTCATTCATGAACATGTGTAGCCACACCACCATAACAGATTTAGTCTCAATGAAGTCCTAGAGGATGAAAGGCGTCACATGATAATTTTTATATAAAATTCCCAGCGTCCCTCATTCATGAACATGTATAGCTACACCAACATAACAAATTTAGTCTCAATGAAGTCCTAGAGGATGAAAGGCGTCACATGATAATTTTTATATAAAATTCCCAGATTCCCGCATTCATGAACATGTGTAGCCACACCACCATAACAAATTTAGTCTGATGAAGTCCTAAAGGATGAAAGGCGTCACATGATAATTTTTATATAAAATTCCCAGCATCCCTCATTCATGAACATGTGTAGCCACACCACCATAACAAATTTAGTCTGATGAAGTCCTAAAGGATGAAAGGCGTCACATGATAATTTTTATATATAATTCCCAGCATCCCTCATTCATGAACATGTGTAGCCACACCACCATAACAAATTTAGTCTGATGAAGTCCAAAAGGATGGAAGGCATCACATGATAATTTTTATATAAAATTCCCAGCATCCCTCATTCATGAACATGTGTAGCCACACTACCATAACCAATTTACTCTCAATGAAGTCCTAGATGATGAAAGGCGTCACATGATAATTTTTATATAAAATTCCCAGCATCCCTCATTCATGAACATGTGTAGCCACACCACCATAACAAATTTAGTCTGATGAAGTCCTAGAGGATGAAAAGCGTCACATGATAATTTTTATATAAAATTCCCAGCATCCCTCATTCATGAACATGTGTAGCCACACCAACATAACAAATTTAATCTGATGAAGTCCTGAAGGATGAAAGGGGTCACATGATAATTTTTATATAAAATTCCCAGCATCCCTCATTCATGAACATGTGTAGCCACACCACCATAACAAATTTAGTCTCAATGAAGTCCTAGAGGATGAAAGGCGTCACAAGATAATTTTTATATAAAATTCCCAGCATCCCTCATTCATGAACATGTATAGCTACACCAACATAACAAATTTAGTCTGATGAAGTCCTAAAGGATGAAAGGCGTCACATGATAATTTTTATATAAAATTCCCAGCATCCCTCATTCATGAACATGTGTAGCCACACCACCATAACAAATTTAGTCTGATGAAGTCCTAAAGGATGAAAGGCGTCACATGATAATTTTTATATAAAATTCCCAGCATCCCTCATTCATGAACATGTGTAGCCACACCACCATAACAAATTTAGTCTGATGAAGTCCTAAAGGATGAAAGGCGTCACATGATAATTTTTATATATAATTCCCAGCATCCCTCATTCATGAACATGTGTAGCCACACCACCATAACAAATTTAGTCTGATGAAGTCCAAAAGGATGAAAGGCATCACATGATAATTTTTATATAAAATTCCCAACATCCCTCATTCATGAACATGTGTAGCCACACCACCATAACAAATTTAGTCTCAATGAAGTCCTAGATGATGAAAGGCGTCACATGATAATTTTTATATAAAATTCCCAGCATCCCTCATTGATGAACATGTGTAGCCACACCACCATAACAAATTTAGTCTCAATGAAGTCCTAGATGATGAAAGGCGTCACATGATAATTTTTATATAAAATTCCCAGCATCCCTCATTCATGAACATGTATAGCTACACCAACATAACAAATTTAGTCTCAATGAAGTCCTAGAGGATGAAAGGCGTCACATGATAATTTTTATATAAAATTCCCAGATTCCCGCATTCATGAACATGTGTAGCCACACCACCATAACAAATTTAGTCTGATGAAGTCCTAAAGGATGAAAGGCGTCACATGATAATTTTTATATAAAATTCCCAGCATCCCTCATTCATGAACATGTGTAGCCACACCACCATAACAAATTTAGTCTGATGAAGTCCTAAAGGATGAAAGGCGTCACATGATAATTTTTATATAAAATTCCCAGCATCCCTCATTCATGAACATGTGTAGCCACACCACCATAACAAATTTAGTCTGATGAAGTCCTAAAGGATGAAAGGCGTCACATGATAATTTTTATATATAATTCCCAGCATCCCTCATTCATGAACATGTGTAGCCACACCACCATAACAAATTTAGTCTGATGAAGTCCAAAAGGATGAAAGGCATCACATGATAATTTTTATATAAAATTCCCAGCATCCCTCATTCATGAACATGTGTAGCCACACCACCATAACAAATTTAGTCTCAATGAAGTCCTAGATGATGAAAGGCGTCACATGATAATTTTTATATAAAATTCCCAGCATCCCTCATTCATGAACATGTGTAGCCACACCACCATAACAAATTTAGTCTGATGAAGTCCTAGAGGATGAAAAGCGTCACATGATAATTTTTATATAAAATTCCCAGCATCCCTCATTCATGAACATGTGTAGCCACACCAACATAACAAATTTAGTCTGATGAAGTCCTGAAGGATGAAAGGCGTCACATGATAATTTTTATATAAAATTCCCAGCATCCCTCATTCATGAACATGTGTAGCCACACCACCATAACAAATTTAGTCTGATGAAGTCCTAAAGGATGAAAGGCGTCACATGATAATTTTTATATAAAATTCCCAGCATCCCTCATTCATGAACATGTGTAGCCACACCACCATAACAAATTTAGTCTCAATGAAGTCCTAGATGATGAAAGGCGTCACATGATAATTTTTATATAAAATTCCCAGCATCCCTCATTGATGAACATGTGTAGCCACACCACCATAACAAATTTAGTCTCAATGAAGTCCTAGATGATGAAAGGCGTCACATGATAATTTTTATATAAAATTCCCAGCATCCCTCATTCATGAACATGTATAGCTACACCAACATAACAAATTTAGTCTCAATGAAGTCCTAGAGGATGAAAGGCGTCACATGATAATTTTTATATAAAATTCCCAGATTCCCGCATTCATGAACATGTGTAGCCACACCACCATAACAAATTTAGTCTGATGAAGTCCTAAAGGATGAAAGGCGTCACATGATAATTTTTATATAAAATTC
Source organism: Acanthosepion esculentum (assembly GCA_964036315.1). Taxonomy (NCBI): domain Eukaryota; kingdom Metazoa; phylum Mollusca; class Cephalopoda; order Sepiida; family Sepiidae; genus Acanthosepion; species Acanthosepion esculentum. The sequence goes on from OZ038489.1 coordinate 28,441,769, forward strand.
CCAGCATCCCTCATTCATGAACATGTGTAGCCACACCACCATAACAAATTTAGTCTGATGAAGTCCTAAAGGATGAAAGGCGTCACATGATAATTTTTATATAAAATTCCCAGCATCCCTCATTCATGAACATGTGTAGCCACACCACCATAACAAATTTAGTCTGATGAAGTCCTAAAAGATGAAAGGCGTCACATGATAATTTTTATATATAATTCCCAGCATCCCTCATTCATGAACATGTGTAGCCACACCACCATAACAAATTTAGTCTGATGAAGTCCAAAAGGATGAAAGGCATCACATGATAATTTTTATATAAAATTCCCAGCATCCCTCATTCATGAACATGTGTAGCCACACCACCATAACAAATTTAGTCTCAATGAAGTCCTAGATGATGAAAGGCGTCACATGATAATTTTTATATAAAATTCCCAGCATCCCTCATTCATGAACATGTGTAGCCACACCACCATAACAAATTTAGTCTGATGAAGTCCTAGAGGATGAAAAGCGTCACATGATAATTTTTATATAAAATTCCCAGCATCCCTCATTCATGAACATGTGTAGCCACACCAACATAACAAATTTAGTCTGATGAAGTCCTGAAGGATGAAAGGCGTCACATGATAATTTTTATATAAAATTCCCAGCATCCCTCATTCATGAACATGTGTAGCCACACCACCATAACAAATTTAGTCTGATGAAGTCCTAAAGGATGAAAGGCGTCACATGATAATTTTTATATAAAATTCCCAGCATCCCTCATTCATGAACATGTGTAGCCACACCAACATAACAAATTTAGTCTGATGAAGTCCTAAAGGATGAAAGGCGTCACATGATAATTTTTATATAAAATTCCCAGCATCCCTCATTCATGAACATGTGTAGCCACACCACCATAACAAATTTAGTCTCAATGAAGTCCTAGATGATGAAAGGCGTCACATGATAATTTTTATATAAAATTCCCAGCATCCCTCATTCATGAACATGTGTAGCCACACCACCATAACAAATTTAGTCTGATGAAGTCCTAGAGGATGAAAAGCGTCACATGATAATTTTTATATAAAATTCCCAGCATCCCTCATTCATGAACATGTGTAGCCACACCAACATAACAAATTTAGTCTGATGAAGTCCTGAAGGATGAAAGGCGTCACATGATAATTTTTATATAAAATTCCCAGCATCCCTCATTCATGAACATGTGTAGCCACACCACCATAACAAATTTAGTCTGATGAAGTCCTAAAGGATGAAAGGCGTCACATGATAATTTTTATATAAAATTCCCAGCATCCCTCATTCATGAACATGTGTAGCCACACCAACATAACAAATTTAGTCTGATGAAGTCCTAAAGGATGAAAGGCGTCACATGATAATTTTTATATAAAATTCCCAGCATCCCTCATTCATGAACATGTGTAGCCACACCAACATAACAAATTTAGTCTGATGATGTCCTAAAGGATGAAAGGCGTCACATGATAATTTTTATATAAAATTCCCAGCATCCCTCATTCATGAACATGTGTAGCCACACCACCATAACAAATTTAGTCTCAATGAAGTCCTAGAGGATGAAAGGCGTCACATGATAATTTTTATATAAAATTCCCAGCATCCCTCATTCATGAACATGTATAGCTACACCAACATAACAAATTTAGTCTCAATGAAGTCCTAGAGGATGAAAGGCGTCACATGATAATTTTTATATAAAATTCCCAGCATCCCTCATTCATGAACATGTGTAGCCACACCACCATAACAAATTTAGTCTGATGAAGTCCTAAAGGATGAAAGGCGTCACATGATAATTTTTATATAAAATTCCCAGCCTCCCGCATTCATGAACATGTATAGCTACACCAACATAACAAATTTAGTCTCAATGAAGTCCTAAAGGATGAAAGGCGTCACATGATAATTTTTATATAAAATTCCCAGCATCCCTCATTCATGAACATGTGTAGCCACACCACCATAACAAATTTAGTCTCAATGAAGTCCTAGAGGATGAAAGGCGTCACATGATAATTTTTATATAAAATTCCCAGCATCCCTCATTCATGAACATGTGTAGCCACACCACCATAACAAATTTAGTCTCAATGAAGTCCTAGAGGATGAAAGGCGTCACATGATAATTTTTATATAAAATTCCCAGCATCCCTTATTCATGTACATGTGTAGCCACACCAACATAACAAATTTAGTCTGATGAAGTCCAAAAGGATGAAAGGCGTCATGATAATTTTTATATATAATTCCCAGCATCCCTCATTCATGAACATGTGTAGCCACACCACCATAACAAATTTAGTCTGATGAAGTCCTAAAGGATGAAAGGCGTCACATGATAATTTTTATATAAAATTCCCAGCATCCCTCATTCATGAACATGTGTAGCCACACCAACATAACAAATTTAGTCTCAATGAAGTCCTAGAGGATGAAAGGCATCACATGATAATTTTTATATAAAATTCCCAGATTCCCTCATTCATGAACATGTGTAGCCACACCAACATAACAAATTTAGTCTGATGAAGTCCTAGAGGATGAAAGGCATCACATGATAATTTTTATATAAAATTCCCAGCATCCCTCATTCATGAACATGTGTAGCCACACCACCATAACAAATTTAGTCTCAATGAAGTCCTAGAGAATGAAAGGCATCACATGATAATTTTTATATAAAATTCCCAGATTCCCTCATTCATGAACATGTGTAGCCACACCACCATAACAAATTTAGTCTGATGAAGTCCTAGAGGATGAAAGGCATCACATGATAATTTTTATATAAAATTCCCAGATTCCCTCATTCATGAACATGTGTAGCCACACCAACATAACAAATTTAGTCTGATGAAGTCCTAAAGGATGAAAGGCATCACATGATAATTTTTATATAAAATTCCCAGAATCCCTCATTCATGAACATGTGTAGCCACACCACCATAATAAATTTAGTCTCAATGAAGTCCTAGAGGATGAAAGGCATCACATAATAATTTTTATATAAAATTCCCAGATTCCCTCATTCATGATCATGTGTAGCCACACCAACATAACAAATTTAGTCTGAAGTCCTAAGGGATGAAAGGCGTCACATGATAATTTTTATATAAAATTCCCAGCATCCATCATTCATGAACATGTATAGCTACACCAACATAACAAATTTAGTCTCAATGAAGTCCTAGAGGATGAAAGGCGTCACATGATAATTTTTATATAAAATTCCCAGCATCCCTCATTCATGAACATGTATAGCTACACCAACATAACAAATTTAGTTTCAATGAAGTCCTAGAGGATGAAAGGCGTCACATGATAATTTTTATATAAAATCCCCAGCATCCCTCATTCATGAACATGTGTAGCCACACCAACATAACAAATTTAGTCTGAAGAAGTCCTAAAGGGTGAAAGGCGTCACATGATAATTCTTATATAAAATTCCCAGCATCCCTCATTCATGAACATGTGTAGCCACACCACCAGAACAAATTTAGTCTCAATGAAGTCCTAGAGGATGAAAGGCGTCACATGATAATTTTTATATAAAATTCCCAGCATCCCTCATTCATGAACATGTGTAGCCACACCACCATAACAAATTTAGTCTGATGAAGTCCTAAAGGATGAAAGGCGTCACATGATAATTTTTATATATAATTCCCAGCATCCCTCATTCATGAACATGTGTAGCCACACCACCATAACAAATTTAGTCTGATGAAGTCCTAAAGGATGAAAGGCGTCACATGATAATTTTTATATAAAATTCCCAGCATCCCTCATTCATGAACATGTGTAGCCACACCACCATAACAAATTTAGTCTCAATGAAGTCCTAGAGGATGAAAGGCGTCACATGATAATTTTTATATAAAATTCCCAGCATCCCTCATTCATGTACATGTGTAGCCACACCAACATAACAAATTTAGTCTGATGAAGTCCTAAAGGATGAAAGGCGTCACATGATAATTTTTATATAAAATTCCCAGCATCCCTCATTCATGAACATGTGTAGCCACACCACCATAAAAATTTAGTCTCAATGAAGTCCTAGAGGATGAAAGGCGTCACATGATAATTTTTATATAAAATTCCCAGCATCCATCATTCATGAACATGTATAGCTACACCAACATAACAAATTTAGTCTCAATGAAGTCCTAGAGGATGAAAGGCGTCACATGATAATTTTTATATAAAATTCCCAGCATCCCTCATTCATGAACATGTATAGCTACACCAACATAACAAATTTAGTTTCAATGAAGTCCTAGAGGATGAAAGGCGTCACATGATAATTTTTATATAAAATTCCCAGCATCCCTCATTCATGAACATGTGTAGCCACACCACCATAACAAATTTAGTCTGATGAAGTCCTAAGGGATGAAAGGCGTCACATGATAATTTTTATATAAAATTCCCAGCATCCATCATTCATGAACATGTATAGCTACACCAACATAAAAAATTTAGTCTCAATGAAGTCCTAGAGGATGAAAGGCATCACATGATAATTTTTATATAAAATTCCCAGCATCCCTCATTCATGAACATGTGTAGCCACACCACCATAACAAATTTAGTCTGATGAAGTCCAAGAGGATGAAAGGCGTCACATGATAATTTTTATATAAAATTCCCAGCATCCCTCATTCATGAACATGTGTAGCCACACCACAATAACAAATTTAGTCTGATGAAGTCCTAGAGGATGAAAGGCATCACATGATAATTTTTATATAAAATTCCCAGCATCCCTCATTCATGAACATGTGTAGCCACACCACCATAACAAATTTAGTCTCAATGAAGTCCTAGAGGATGAAAGGCATCACATGATAATTTTTATATAAAATTCCCAGCATCCCTCATTCATGAACATGTGTAGCCACACCACCATAACAAATTTAGTCTCAATGAAGTCCTAGAGGATGAAAGGCATCACATGATAATTTTTATACAAAATTCCCAGCATCCCTCATTCATGAACATGTGTAGCCACACCACCATAACAAATTTAGTCTCAATGAAGTCCTAGAGGATGAAAGGCATCACATGATAATTTTTATATAAAATTCCCAGATTCCCTCATTCATGAACATGTGTAGCCACACCACCATAACAAATTTAGTCTGATGAAGTCCTAAAGCATGAAAGGCGTCACATGGTAATTTTTATATAAAATTCCCAGCATCCCTCATTCATGAACATGTGTAGCCACATCAACATAACAAATTTAGTCTCAATGAAGTCCTAGAGGATGAAAGGCATCACATGATAATTTTTATACAAAAATTCCCAGATTCCCTCATTCATGAACATGTGTAGCCACACCACCATAACAAATTTAGTCTGATGAAGTCCTAAAGGATGAAAGGCGTCACATGATAATTTTTATATAAAATTCCCAGCATCCCTCATTCATGAACATGTGTAGCCACACCACCATAACAAATTTAGTCTCAATGAAGTCCTAGAGGATGAAAGGCGTCACATGATAATTTTTATATAAAATTCCCAGCATCCCTCATTCATGAACATGTGTAGCCACACCACCATAACAAATTTAGTCTCAATGAAGTCCTAGAGGATGAAAGGCGTCACATGATAATTTTTATATAAAATTCCCAGCATCCCTCATTCATGTACATGTGTAGCCACACCAACATAACAAATTTAGTCTGATGAAGTCCTAAAGGATGAAAGGCGTCAGATGATAATTTTTATATAAAATTCCCAGCATCCCTCATTGATGAACATGTGTAGCCACACCACCATAAAAATTTAGTCTCAATGAAGTCCTAGAGGATGAAAGGCGTCACATGATAATTTTTATATAAAATTCCCAGCATCCCTCATTCATGTACATGTGTAGCCACACCAACATAACAAATTTAGTCTGATGAAGTCCTAAAGGATGAAAGGCGTCACATGATAATTTTTATATAAAATTCCCAGCATCCCTCATTCATGAACATGTGTAGCCACACCAACATAACAAATTTAGTCTGATGAAGTCCTAGAGGATGAAAGGCATCACATGATAATTTTTATATAAAATTCCCAGCATCCCTCATTCATGAACATGTGTAGCCACACCACCATAACAAATTTAGTCTCAATGAAGTCCTAGAGGATGAAAGGCATCACATGATAATTTTTATATAAAATTCCCAGCATCCCTCATTCATGAACATGTGTAGCCACACCACAATAACAAATTTAGTCTGATGAAGTCCTAGAGGATGAAAGGCATCACATGATAATTTTTATATAAAATTCCCAGCATCCCTCATTCATGAACATGTGTAGCCACACCACCATAACAAATTTAGTCTCAATGAAGTCCTAGAGGATGAAAGGCATCACATGATAATTTTTATATAAAATTCCCAGCATCCCTCATTCATGAACATGTGTAGCCACACCAACATAACAAATTTAGTCTCAATGAAGTCCTAGAGGATGAAAGGCATCACATGATAATTTTTATATAAAATTCCCAGATTCCCTCATTCATGAACATGTGTAGCCACACCAACATAACAAATTTAGTCTGATGAAGTCCTAAAGGATGAAAGGCATCACATGATAATTTTAATATAAAATTCCCAGCATCCCTCATTCATGAACATGTGTAGCCACACCACCATAACAAATTTAGTCTCAATGAAGTCCTAGAGGATGAAAGGCGTCACATGATAATTTTTATATAAAATTCCCAGCATCCCTCATTCATGTACATGTGTAGCCACACCAACATAACAAATTTAGTCTGATGAAGTCCTAAAGGATGAAAGGCGTCACATGATAATTTTTATATAAAATTCCCAGCATCCCTCATTCATGAACATGTGTAGCAACACCAACATAACAAATTTAGTCTGATGAAGTCCTAAAGGATGAAAGGCATCACATGATAATTTTTATATAAAATTCCCAGCATCCCTCATTCATGAACATGTGTAGCCACACCACCATAACAAATTTAGTCTCAATGAAGTCCTAGAGGATGAACGGCATCACATGATAATTTTTATATAAAATTCCCAGCATCCCTCATTCATGAACATGTGTAGCCACACCACCATAACAAATTTAGTCTGATGAAGTCCTAGAGGATGAAAGGCATCACATGTTAATTTTTATATAAAATTCCCAGATTCCCTCATTCATGAACATGTGTAGACACACCACCATAACAAATTTAGTCTCAATGAAGTCCTAGAGGATGAAAGGGATCACATGATAATTTTTATATAAAATTCCCAGCATCCCTCATTCATGAACATGTGTAGCCACACCACCATAACAAATTTAGTCTCAATGAAGTCCTAGAGGATGAAAGGCATCACATGATAATTTTTATATAAAATTCCCAGATTCCCTCATTCATGAACATGTGTAGCCACACCAACATAACAAATTTAGTCTGATGAAGTCCTAAAGGATGAAAGGCATCACATGATAATTTTTATATAAAATTCCCAGATTCCCTCATTCATGAACATGTGTAGCCACACCACCATAACAAATTTAGTCTCAATGAAGTCCTAGAGAATGAAAGGCATCACATGATAATTTTTATATAAAATTCCCAGCATCCCTCATTCATGAACATGTATAGCCACACCAACATAACAAATTTAGTATGATGAAGTCCTAAAGGATGAAAGGTATCACATGATAATTTTTATATAAAATTCCCAGCATCCCTCATTCATGAACATGTGTAGCCACACCAACATAACAAATTTAGTCTGATGAAGTCCTAAAGGATGAAAGGCGTCACATGATAATTTTTATATAAAATTCCCAGCATCCCTCATTCATGAACATGTGTAGCCACACCACCATAACAAATTTAGTCTCAATGAAGTCCTAGAGGATGAAAGGCGTCACATGATAATTTTTATATAAAATTCCCAGCATCCCTCATTCATGAACATGTATAGCTACACCAACATAACAAATTTAGTCTCAATGCAGTCCTAGAGGATGAAAGGCGTCACATGATAATTTTTATATAAAATTCCCAGCATCCCTCATTCATTAACATGTGTAGCCACACCACCATAACAAATTTAGTCTGATGAAGTCCTAAAGGATGAAAGGCGTCACATGATAATTTTTATATAAAATTCCCAGCATCCCTCATTCATGAACATGTGTAGCCACACCACCATAAGAAATTTAGTCTCAATGAAGTCCTAGAGGATGAAAGGCGTCACATGATAATTTTTATATAAAATTCCCAGCGTCCCTCATTCATGAACATGTATAGCTACACCAACATAACAAATTTAGTCTCAATGAAGTCCTAGAGGATGAAAGGCGTCACATGATAATTTTTATATAAAATTCCCAGATTCCCGCATTCATGAACATGTGTAGCCACACCACCATAACAAATTTAGTCTCAATGAAGTCCTAAAGGATGAAAGGCATCACATGATAATTTTTATATAAAATTCCAAGCATCCCTCATTCATGAACATGTGTAGCCACACCACCATAACAAATTTAGTCTCAATGAAGTCCTAAAGGATGAAAGGCATCACATGATAATTTTTATATAAAATTCCCAGCATCCCTCATTCATGAACATGTGTAGCCACACCACCATAACAAATTTAGTCTCAATGAAGTCCTAAAGGATGAAAGGCGTCACATGATAATTTTTATATAAAATTCCCAGCATCCCTCATTCATGAACATGTGTAGCCACACCACCATAACAAATTTAGTCTCAATGAAGTCCTAAAGGATGAAAGGCGTCACATGATAATTTTTATATAAAATTCCCAGCATCCCTCATTCATGAACATGTGTAGCCACACCACCATAACAAATTTAGTCTCAATGAAGTCCTAAAGGATGAAAGGCGTCACATGATAATTTTTATATAAAATTCCCAGCATCCCTCATTCATGAACATGTGTAGCCACACCAACATAACAAATTTAGTCTCAATGAAGTCCTAAAGGATGAAAGGCGTCACATGATAATTTTTATATAAAATTCCCAGCATCCCTCATTCATGAACATGTGTAGCCACACCACCATAACAAATTTAGTCTCAATGAAGTCCTAAAGGATGAAAGGCGTCACATGATAATTTTTATATAAAATTCCCAGCATCCCTCATTCATGAACATGTGTAGCCACACCACCATAACAAATTTAGTCTCAATGAAGTCCTAAAGGATGAAAGGCGTCACATGATAATTTTTATACAAAATTCCCAGCATCCCTCATTCATGAACATGTGTAGCCACACCACCATAACAAATTTAGTCTCAATGAAGTCCTAAAGGATGAAAGGCGTCACATGATAATTTTTATATAAAATTCCCAGCATCCCTCATTCATGAACATGTGTAGCCACACCAACATAACAAATTTAGTCTCAATGAAGTCCTAAAGGATGAAAGGCGTCACATGATAATTTTTATATAAAATTCCCAGCATCCCTCATTCATGAACATGTGTAGCCACACCACCATAACAAATTTAGTCTCAATGAAGTCCTAAAGGATGAAAGGCGTCACATGATAATTTTTATATAAAATTCCCAGCATCCCTCATTCATGAACATGTGTAGCCACACCAACATAACAAATTTAGTCTCAATGAAGTCCTAAAGGATGAAAGGCATCACATGATAATTTTTATATAAAATTCCCAGCATCCCTCATTCATGAACATGTGTAGCCACACCACCATAACAAATTTAGTCTCAATGAAGTCCTAAAGGATGAAAGGCGTCACATGATAATTTTTATATAAAATTCCCAGCATCCCTCATTCATGAACATGTGTAGCCACACCACCATAACAAATTTAGTCTCAATGAAGTCCTAAAGGATGAAAGGCGTCACATGATAATTTTTATATAAAATTCCCAGCATCCCTCATTCATGAACATGTGTAGCCACACCAACATAACAAATTTAGTCTCAATGAAGTCCTAAAGGATGAAAGGCGTCACATGATAATTTTTATATAAAATTCCCAGCATCCCTCATTCATGAACATGTGTAGCCACACCAACATAACAAATTTAGTCTCAATGAAGTCCTAAAGGATGAAAGGCGTCACATGATAATTTTTATATAAAATTCCCAGCATCCCTCATTCATGAACATGTGTAGCCACACCACCATAACAAATTTAGTCTCAATGAAGTCCTAAAGGATGAAAGGCATCACATGATAATTTTTATATAAAATTCCCAGCATCCCTCATTCATGAACATGTGTAGCCACACCACCATAACAAATTTAGTCTCAATGAAGTCCTAAAGGATGAAAGGCGTCACATGATAATTTTTATATAAAATTCCCAGCATCCCTCATTCATGAACATGTGTAGCCACACCAACATAACAAATTTAGTCTCAATGAAGTCCTAAAGGATGAAAGGCATCACATGATAATTTTTATATAAAATTCCCAGCATCCCTCATTCATGAACATGTGTAGCCACACCACCATAACAAATTTAGTCTCAATGAAGTCCTAAAGGATGAAAGGCATCACATGATAATTTTTATATAAAATTCCCAGCATCCCTCATTCATGAACATGTGTAGCCACACCACCATAACAAATTTAGTCTCAATGAAGTCCTAAAGGATGAAAGGCGTCACATGATAATTTTTATATAAAATTCCCAGCATCCCTCATTCATGAACATGTGTAGCCACACCACCATAACAAATTTAGTCTCAATGAAGTCCTAAAGGATGAAAGGCGTCACATGATAATTTTTATATAAAATTCCCAGCATCCCTCATTCATGAACATGTGTAGCCACACCACCATAACAAATTTAGTCTCAATGAAGTCCTAAAGGATGAAAGGCATCACATGATAATTTTTATATAAAATTCCCAGCATCCCTCATTCATGAACATGTGTAGCCACACCACCATAACAAATTTAGTCTCAATGAAGTCCTAAAGGATGAAAGGCATCACATGATAATTTTTATATAAAATTCCCAGCATCCCTCATTCATGAACATGTGTAGCCACACCACCATAACAAATTTAGTCTCAATGAAGTCCTAAAGGATGAAAGGCATCACATGATAATTTTTATATAAAATTCCCAGCATCCCTCATTCATGAACATGTGTAGCCACACCACCATAACAAATTTAGTCTCAATGAAGTCCTAAAGGATGAAAGGCGTCACATGATAATTTTTATATAAAATTCCCAGCATCCCTCATTCATGAACATGTGTAGCCACGCCACCATAACAAATTTAGTCTCAATGAAGTCCTAAAGGATGAAAGGCATCACATGATAATTTTTATATAAAATTCCCAGCATCCCTCATTCATGAACATGTGTAGCCACACCACCATAACAAATTTAGTCTCAATGAAGTCCTAAAGGATGAAAGGCGTCACATGATAATTTTTATATAAAATTCCCAGCATCCCTCATTCATGAACATGTGTAGCCACACCACCATAACAAATTTAGTCTCAATGAAGTCCTAAAGGATGAAAGGCATCACATGATAATTTTTATATAAAATTCCCAGATTCCCTCATTCATGAACATGTGTAGCCACACCATCATAACAAATTTAGTCTCAATGAAGTCCTAGAGGATGAAAGGCATCACATGATAATTTTTACATAAAATTCCCAGATTCCCTCATTCATGAACATGTGTAGCCACACCACCATAACAAATTTAGTCTCAATGAAGTCCTAAAGGATGAAAGGCATCACATGATAATTTTTATATAAAATTCCCAGCATCCCTCATTCATGAACATGTGTAGCCACACCACCATAACAAATTTAGTCTCAATGAAGTCCTAAAGGATGAAAGGCGTCACATGATAATTTTTATATAAAATTCCCAGCATCCCTCATTCATGAACATGTGTAGCCACACCACCATAACAAATTTAGTCTCAATGAAGTCCTAAAGGATGAAAGGCGTCACATGATAATTTTTATATAAAATTCCCAGATTCCCTCATTCATGAACATGTGTAGCCACACCACCATAACAAATTTAGTCTCAATGAAGTCCTAAAGGATGAAAGGCATCACATGATAATTTTTATATAAAATTCCCAGCATCCCTCATTCATGAACATGTGTAGCCACATCAACATAACAAATTTAGTCTCAATGAAGTCCTAAAGGATGAAAGGCATCACATGATAATTTTTATATAAAATTCCCAGCATCCCTCATTCATGAACATGTGTAGCCACACCACCATAACAAATTTAGTCTCAATGAAGTCCTAAAGGATGAAAGGCGTCACATGATAATTTTTATATAAAATTCCCAGCATCCCTCATTCATGAACATGTGTAGCCACACCACCATAACAAATTTAGTCTCAATGAAGTCCTAAAGGATGAAAGGCATCACATGATAATTTTTATATAAAATTCCCAGCATCCCTCATTCATGAACATGTGTAGCCACACCACCATAACAAATTTAGTCTCAATGAAGTCCTAAAGGATGAAAGGCATCACATGATAATTTTTATATAAAATTCCCAGCATCCCTCATTCATGAACATGTGTAGCCACACCACCATAACAAATTTAGTCTCAATGAAGTCCTAAAGGATGAAAGGCGTCACATGATGATTTTTATATAAAATTCCCAGCATCCCTCATTCATGAACATGTGTAGCCACACCACCATAACAAATTTAGTCTCAATGAAGTCCTAAAGGATGAAAGGCGTCACATGATAATTTTTATATAAAATTCCCAGCATCCCTCATTCATGAACATGTGTAGCCACACCACCATAACAAATTTAGTCTCAATGAAGTCCTAAAGGATGAAAGGCGTCACATGATAATTTTTATATAAAATTCCCAGCATCCCTCATTCATGAACATGTGTAGCCACACCACCATAACAAATTTAGTCTCAATGAAGTCCTAAAGGATGAAAGGCATCACATGATAATTTTTATATAAAATTCCCAGCATCCCTCATTCATGAACATGTGTAGCCACACCACCATAACAAATTTAGTCTCAATGAAGTCCTAAAGGATGAAAGGCGTCACATGATAATTTTTATATAAAATTCCCAGCATCCCTCATTCATGAACATGTGTAGCCACACCACCATAACAAATTTAGTCTCAATGAAGTCCTAAAGGATGAAAGGCATCACATGATAATTTTTATATAAAATTCCCAGATTCCCTCATTCATGAACATGTGTAGCCACACCATCATAACAAATTTAGTCTCAATGAAGTCCTAGAGGATGAAAGGCATCACATGATAATTTTTACATAAAATTCCCAGATTCCCTCATTCATGAACATGTGTAGCCACACCATCATAACAAATTTAGTCTCAATGAAGTCCTAGAGGATGAAAGGCGTCACATGATAATTTTTATATAAAATTCCCAGATTCCCTCATTCATGAACATGTGTAGCCACACCACCATAACAAATTTAGTCTGATGAAGTCCTAGAGGATGAAAGGCGTCACATGATAATTTTTATATAAAATTCCCAGCATCCCTCATTCATGAACATGTGTAGCCACACCACCATAACAAATTTAGTCTCAATGAAGTCCTAAAGGATGAAAGGCATCACATGATAATTTTTATATAAAATTCCCAGATTCCCTCATTCATGAACATGTGTAGCCACACCACCATAACAAATTTAGTTTCAATGAAGTCCTAGAGAATGAAAGGCATCACATGATAATTTTTATATAAAATTCCCAGCATCCCTCATTCATTAACATGTGTAGCCACACCACCATAACAAATTTAGTCTCAATGAAGTCCTACAGGATGAAAGGCGTCACATGATAATTTTTATATAAAATTCCCAGCATCCCTCATTCATGTACATGTGTAGCCACACCAACATAACAAATTTAGTCTGATGAAGTCCTAAAGGATGAAAGGCGTCACATGATAATTTTTATATAAAATTCCCAGCATCCCTCATTCATGAACATGTGTAGCCACACCACCATAACAAATTTAGTCTCAAGGAAGTCCTAAAGGATGAAAGGCATCACATGATAATTTTTATATAAAATTCCCAGCATCCCTCATTCATTAACATGTGTAGCCACACCAACATAACAAATTTAGTCTGATGAAGTCCTAGAGGATGAAAGGCATCACATGATAATTTTTATATCAAATTCCCAGCATCCCTCATTCATGAACATGTGTAGCCACACCACCATAACAAATTTAGTCTCAATGAAGTCCTAGAGGATGAAAGGCATCACATGATAATTTTTATATCAAATTCCCAGCATCCCTCATTCATGAACATGTGTAGGCACACCACCATAACAAATTTAGTCTGATGAAGTCCTAGAGGATGAAAGGCATCACATGATAATTTTTATATAAAATTCCCAGCATCCCTCATTCATGAACATGTGTAGCCACACCACCATAACAAATTTAGTCTGATGAAGTCCTAAAGGATGAAAGGCGTCACATGATAATTTTTATATAAAATTCCCAGATTCCCTCATTCATGAACATGTGTAGCCACACCACCATAACAAATTTAGTCTGATGAAGTCCCAAAGGATGAAACACATCACAAGAAAACTTTTTCCACTTTGTCATACATTTTTCTCTGATATTGTAAAAATATGTCATATATTGTTATAAACTGCACCTATGAACACTAATGCGTATGTCCCAATTGTCATAAATACATTGCACACTGTTGTGAGTAGGGATAGCTGGCGAGTATTGTATTTTGTTGACGTTATAATGATTACCTTTTCATTTTCAAACTCTGTTTTGGTTATTCCTCATTCAGTTTTGTTTGTTTGTTTGGGGTTTTATGGCATATCAACCACTACGAGTTATTTAATGCCATATCCAGTATTTACTAGATATATCAAACCCTTATAGTTGGCAACACCATTGTTTCAAAAACGTATAGCTGGCAACTGTTTCAAAAACGTATAGCTGGCAACATCATTGTTTCCCATCACATTTTAGGGGTAAGGTGTTAGTATATTTAGTGTAGGGTTTAGGAGGGAAAGTTAATTGTAAATTGTAGTTGTTTTGGGATGGGTTAGATGTGATGGGGCATGACATGACCAGCCGACTGATCGGATCGACGGCCTTTTGGTTGGACGTAGTTTATCGTCATACCCAGGACGCGGATGTAATTTATCGTCATACCCAGGACGCGGATGTAGTTTATCGTCATACCCAGGACGCGGATGTAGTTTATCGTCATACCAAGGACGCGGATGTAGTTTATCGTCATAACCAGGACGCAGATGTAGTTTATCGTCATAACCAGGACGCGGACACACCTTGGGATTTCACTATTTTCCCATAGCTGGGACCCTAACAGGTGCTACCACCCCGGGTCAGGTTGGACCTGGGAACACCAGCAATCAAGAGGTGGTTCCACGCTCCTCAAAACCTCCTGATCAGAGGCCTTGCTGTTGGATGTAGTTTATCGTCTTACCCAGGACTCGGATGCAGTTTAACGTCATACCCAGGACGTTCCTCATTCAGTAACCTTTTCTAGGTTACAACATTTTATATATATATATATATATATATATATATATATATATATATATATATATATATATATATATATCTTTCTATATACATATACACACAAGCATGCATACACATTTACACACAAATACACTCCACACCGTTTTACAAATGAATACTCCTTATTTCTTATTACAAATGTTACTTTTTTGGGGTGGGGGTGCACAAATGCCCTTGAAAAGGATTCATGCTGATTGCCAAAAGAATACATGAATGAAAGAAACTGAGTTATGGCCTGTCAGATCTACACTAGATTATTATGATTATATATATATATATATATATATATATATATATATATATATATATATATATATATATGTGTGTGTATATATATATATATATATATATTATGAGTGCATGACTGAGTGGTTAGAACATTTGCTTTCTGACCATGAGACATGGGTTTGAATTGCACCATGGTTAATTTGTAAGGAAGGAGACTTCCTGATGTTATTGCTCTGGAAGGGCTGATCCCAGTGTGCTGCATCTTTGGAAAATGTCTGAAAACTATAACACGGGTTGACCCAAGCCTTTTGAGAGAAATTGGGTAGATGGAACCGTTAGAGGCCATTGATGGCTTTGCTAGCACAAAGTCACAAGTCATCGTGAATGAGGGTTTGAGTATGCTGGCCTTGTTCAGATTGCAGATCACACTCGATAATACGGTCTCTCCCAGAAACTGTAACTAAGGTCTGCCCAGCATAGTTGCAGCATAAACCACAGGTGGGCTCTCTGGGTGTTGAATAAACACAAATGCATCTGAGTGGGTATCTGCAATGCTGATTGGCTAGCTACCCTAGTAGACGAATACGAGTGGCCAGCTATTATATATACATATATATATATCTCCTGTCTGAAGTTATTGAGGTTTATGTTGAGTCTTGACTCAATGTTGAATCTCGCCTATTGCATGGAATAATAATGCAACACAAAATGTACTTGGAACAAGAATGTATTATAACAAGAAAGTGTACACAATAAGTACATATAGTATTTCTGTATATTTCTGGGAAGACGTTCCTGGAGAATGTGTTGACTAGTCGCAGTCGATCAGAGTCTCTAGTTGGATCTCGTGATTCCACCTTCCTCGTCTTCCGGTATCAACCATTATTTATATAGTTGGTAGTCACCTATGCAGATTAGGTGGATCCCACCACAACAGTTTATTGATTTGCATAATAACTCACAAAGTTCTGAACCAATATTTGTCAAATTTAAACTCATTCATTTACACCCTTAGTTAAATATATTTAAATTCTCTGCCATTTTTTAATCGTTAGTTTTTGAGGCATTTGGAATTTACAAAAATGGACTGACTAAAGTTAATATGCAGATTAATATTAGATTAGGGCCTCTGAAATCTAATTTATTTTTCCTTTTTGTCCATAATCTATGTTGAAATGTGGGTAAAGGGGACGTTCTAAGAACTGCTGAAAAATAGAAAATAAACTTATTAAGTGAGGGAGTTCATATTGAAAGTGTCAAAGAAGCTTTGCAGAGATCATCAAACAATAAAGAAGGCTGCTGAAAATATGTTGAGAACTCGAAGCAAAAGAAAAATCTTTAAGAACTTGCTTCCTTGAGATGAATGCAAATTAAAGTGAATTATAGTGAAAATCTATGGTTAATTGTGAAGATGAAATTATATGAAGGTGGCAAACAATATAACAGCAAAGTAGACCTATGGGAAGTAATATATTAAAATGTAAAGGATTCAAAGACATATTGTTTTTATTATTTGTTCTATTATAGATGTTGATCAATTTTTGATGATTTTATTAGATTTTATTGAAGCAAAATGTGATTATTTGATTTTGCCTAATATCTTCAGATGGTAATTATTTATAATACATCAAATAACTTCAATAAAACATTGATATTACCTAAAATTTTAATGCAGGCTCCATTTTGACATTGATTGTTTACAAATTGATTTTTTTTCAAAACCAAATTAGAATTATTGAAGTTTGTATAATTTTCTTAATAACTTCAGACAGATATATTACAAATATATATATATATATATATAATTTAAATAAAAACAGACCACTTTAAGGTTCCATATAATAAATTATTTCTCCACAGCCCTTTTAAAGGGCCGCGGATCATCAGACTTTACTTCCAAAGTTTCAATCTTTGGAAGTAAAGTTTGATGATCCGTGGTCCTTTAAAGGGCTGTGGAGAAATAATTTATTATATGGAACCTTAAAGTGGTCTATTTTTATTTAAATTATTAGCTCTGATTTACATTGAGCTCTCTGGATTTTATCCTCATTGGGTCTACCCATACGGATTACCTAGTTTTTTGTAAACTAAATATATATATATATATATATATATATATATATATATATATATATATATATATATATGTATGTATGTTTTTCTGATGATTGCAAAAATGTATAAGCCAGGGTTACAAACTTTCTCTCTCTCATATATAAGGTAAAAAATCCATTGGTATATAATCCAAGTGGATCCTAGTTATATGATAATATTAGAACTGATCCACAAAAAAGCTCAATTCCTCACTGTTAACTCCTACATCCCCCTTCCTCTAATCCTACAGACATGAACTTCATTTCATTCCACACTGGGGTTGAAAAGACATATGACTACTTTCGTCGTCTGCCGAAATAGCCTATTCCTCATATGAGATAAAAGGATTTGTTTGATTATTAATTATATTGTATATTGCTCTGTATAAATTAAATCAAATACATCAAGATCTTTTTTGTGGATCAGTTCTAATATTTTCATATTGCTAGGATCCACTCGGATTATATAATAACGGATTTTTTACTTTACTCTATTGCCCCTATACCAATTAGTCAAGCTCTCTCGGGATTAATTCATTTGAAAATTCTATACCTCTACAACCTACCACCATAGATAAATTCTGTCAAGAATATTCTCTGAAAAATACTCCATGCCCTTCTTTTTACTGATTCAATTTGTCTCTCATGGCTAAAATTATTATTAAAAGGTTAAGATGGAAAATTGATTTCTATCTCAACCTTTCAGAAACACCAACTCACAAATATGAAACCTACAATTTAAATACCACCCCCAAAGTCTACCGTGCTGCAAATTCCTGTACCCCTCTTGAAAGAAATCTGTTTAATCGAGTTAAAAAAATGAAATTCAGAAAGTTGTCCAATCAATTCCAAGAAAAGTCAAACAAGGACAAAAAACTATTAAGAACTCTGAAGACATTTGGATTAGAGCTGACAAATCCAGAAACATTTCAAAATGTAACCCCTAACATTACCATAAAATTCTTAACTAACAAAATAACAGACTCGTATAAACTAGGTAGATATAACAGAATGATCTCCGAGATTGACCAAAAGAATGCCGATTCCACAAATAATTTAACTATTGCAGATGGAGTGAGAAAGGTCCATGCCAAAGATGAAAACCTTTTATTTAAGGATCATAAAACTAACTTTGCTAATAACCTACAGTCTAGATTAATAAACCCAACAAAAATTGAATGAGCTCTAATTTCTAAAAAATATAATAAAAAAAAAATAACTGATAAATTACTAGTTACAACCTGTACTAATCTCTGGAAAGATTCGTTGAACACAATCAAATGTTTTGTCAACAGTGAAAATAAGAAAAGAGCTATTTTTATAAAATTTGATATAGATTTCTACTCATCTATCTCCAGGGATCTTTTGGTGAATTGCGTTAACTTTGCAAGAAACTATGTGGAGATCACTAATGAGGAGACTAATATCAATTTAACAGCCAGAAAATCACTTTTGACTCTTAATAATTCCACCTGGACTAAGTGCCATAATGACAACTTTGATGTCCCTATGGGTGCATATGATTCAGCCCAGGTTTCTGATTTAATATGTGTTTACATTTTAGATACCCTTAGTAGAATAGTAGATTCCAAACAAATAGACCTATACAGATTACTAGGATTTAGGACTGAGATTTCCTCTAACCTTAAAACCGTTGACTATTTAGAAGCCATTGTGAAACAAATTCCTAACACTGTTAACACTAGAATTAGTCAATTGTTATACAATGTAAATACCTTTAATGAGAATAAAAAAAATTATATGAAAACACAAAAAAGTGATTTAAAAAATAAATTGTCTTATCTAACCCCCTATAAGACACAGAAAAAAAAGACTATATGGTTCAAGCCCTGCTTCTGCAAACTGTCCAATAATAACATTGGACAGTATTTCCTAAAGTTAATTAATAAGCACTTCCAAAAAATAACCCTCTAAAATTTTCAATAGGAAAACAATTAAGATTAGCTGCACTTGTACCAACAACATTTATAAAATTATTAACTTACACAAAAAATCAAATTTTAAGGAATTTCTATGAGACCAACAACAAACCTGGCATTGAACCCTCCTGTAGTTGTTGATCAAAAGATAATTGTCCAGTAGAGGGCAAATGCAAAGCTATCAGGGTTATATATCAAGTGAACAATAAAAAAAAAAAAATTTACATTGAAATTTCTGTGGGGGAATGGAAACAAAGATTTTAGACCCATATACACTCATTCTCTAATCCTAAACTTAAACACCAAACAACTCCTTCAAAAACATTTGGGGAATTGAAGGATGAAAATTTAAACCCACAGATACTTTGGAACCTTATAGGTTCTGCAAAAACTCCAAATAGTTTTAGAGATAGGTGTGATTTACGCTGAGAAGAAAAAATTAAAATAATAAAATACAATAATGAAAGCGAACTATTGAATCAGAGGAATGAATTAGTGTTTAGATGTTGACATAAAAACAAATTCAAATTTCTATAAGATAGTTTTTCCTTAATTAGCTACTCAAAATCACTCCTTGACACACATCTCCTCCAACTCTTCAAATGTTGATATAATCAACCAAAAATTCCCATGGCAGAATTTCTCCCCTTCTAAAACCTTTTATACTATATTAATTATAATTTACAAACTTTCATTTACTTAGAATATCTACCTAACTCTTTTTCCGTTAATCCCTTACATCTCTTTGTATATATAGATTTTAAATTTATTTTTAAGGTTCATTTTTAATTTCTTCTTTAAAAATAAGTTAAAAATTGTGTTTTCTTCTAATACCACCAAATTTGTTGCCATTAGGTTAATATTCTATTTTGTTTTTTTAAATAAAACTCCTTCCCTTTAAGATAGATGGTTTGCCTACCACTCTCCTTGACCCTGGTGTCGTGCCTAGTGTCAGACAAGAGAAATTAAATCTTAAAATATATATAAAAAATGAAATTCCATAATATCATATATAAATAATTACACAATACCATATAAAATCTATTAGCAAATTCAATTAATTTCAGACACGTATAAAACTATAGGTTTAAAAATACAACCCAATCATATCTTAGCACCCCTTTAAGAAACCATCAACAAAAAAACCCCCCAAAAAACAAATAAACACCAAAAAAACTGTAACATCAGTCAGTGAGAGATTTAGGAGATAGTACGTTGACATTCCAAGAAAAAGGTTAAGGAAAGCCCCATCAGTATAGGAAAGAGCTATAACAGATATTGGACTTGAGAAAACTATTTTCCTGAAAGGTTGTTTTAAGAGAAAGGTTTGAAATATTTCAACTGAATGCAGCTCTGGCTACTCAATGATTGATCACCGAATGTTTCCTTATAAGGGAATGGCTAATTATCATTACCATTTGTGGGTAGTCATGAACACCATCTCCGCTATTTGTTACAGCACCGGTCATGTCTTTCAATTGGAGTGAGAACTTTACTTCAACTACAGCTTCTTTAGTACTCTATTTTCAAACTAACATTATAGATTGCAGAATGCTTTTCCTAAATGAGTCTCTGAAGTCATGAACCATTTAATAGATTTGTGCTTTACCAAACTTATACGGTTTGTAATGACATTCACTTGAAAATTTTAATAATCTTAAATGAATTCAACACTTGCTTCTGTGATTCTAGATTACAAAGAAAATAAATTAGAAAATGAAAACATTTATTCACATACATTTGTATACATATATGAACTACATTCTTAATTCCAGCAGTTCATAGCTTTAGAGCTAAGACTCACCATGCTACAAAATACTGGGACAAACCATCCTGATTCCCTTTGTATTCCATTGGTAAGGAGGAAGTTCCAATCAAACAGCTTCTTCCTAAGAACTGCTACTTTGTGGATGAACTCTTGAGAGTATGCTTTCCCAATCACTAGAAACTTAATATCTTCAAAGTGTAGGGTTAGCTGCAATTTGTCCTACATTTGCTTCTGTCTTAAGTCTGACTGGTCTGTAGAATCAAAAATATGATACTCACCCTCACAAGGAAGTTCCCAACTAGCATCCAGTTGGCAGACAAAACAGAAAGCAGGCTGTAACCTAATACAAGCTCTGAACTCAAGCAATCATGATGTGCAATGATGGATATTTATTGATCAAAGTATCCACACCAAAGTCAACAGCCAGTCACAATCTAGGCTTGCCCAAATAGCAGAATGGAACATCTCAGCCTGTTATATAAACCACTCACCAACTGACCTGGAGGAGTAGTCAGAGCAGATTCAACTTCGAATACAGTTGAGTACTGTGTGTTTGCCTGACTAAATCCTACAAGGTCTGACAAAGTAAAACTGGCAGCTTCCCTAAAAAATGACCTCCAATTAGTTCACTGGGACAAGAAATGTCTTGTAAATTTTAATGCCTCCAAAAGTAAACTATCTTTTAATCATCAAGGAGAAGCATTTTTGCCCTCCATCAGTATGGAGGATACTCTCCTGGAGGTGAGTAACTCATTGCATCTTCTTGAAGTGGAGTGATGACATTGGACCAATTGTTTGGTCTGCTGCTAGGAAAATTAATTCACTGTGTCAGGCTAGACAACTTTTTCTTGTCAGCATCCATCTTGCACATTTATAAACCTACCATTCATCCCTGCATTGATTATTGCTGCTCTGGTCTGGCACTTCTGTTTTATATTTTGAGATTCTCAACAAAATCTAAGGAAAGGTCTGTAATGTCATCAGCCCAGACCTGGCATCTCAACTTCAATCACTTTCCTACTATTATGATGTGGCTTCCCATTGTCTTTTTCATAAATATTTTCATGATAATCATTCTGAGAACTCCTCCTCGGTACATCAATGACATGAATTGAACTATACTGTAACAGCTTAGAATGGGAACTTGGATAGCCAAGGTTTGTTACATTCACTTAGAGCCTTGAGAAAGGTATGAATCCATCTCTTCTCCCCCAGATATGGGTTAAATAGAACAAAATGGGCCCTATAGCCTTGATTGGCAACTAGTCTAACACAAAGAAACGGCATCCTACTGCAAGAAAAGTCAGTCATGAATCAAAAGAGACATGATTGCCTAAGCATATATCACATATGATACTTAACTAACTAGATTGGCAATTAGGTCTCATTGTTTTATTGTTGAAATAGCTAGACATAAACTGGACTTCTTACCTTCTCTTACTGCTCAAATTTCATTTAGTACCTCTCTACCCTGAGTGGCTCTTGGACATTTATTGAGTGAACATTATTATAAAAAAAAAATCAAGTGGGATTAAATAAGTCATTTATGCTAAAAAGGAAAAAAAATATGGATAAAAATAAATTATCAAATTAAAAAAAATGAAATAACACCAAGGTACAGATATGCACAAAAGTACTAATTGTTAGGCTACAAACCTGGCTGAAAGAAAATATTTTATAGTAAAAACTACTACACAAATCTATAGCATCCCATGGTGTAGTTAATATATTTGGGACATATTTTTATGATTAAGCCACCTGAATAGCTGGTTAAAGTGAAACTTTAGTAGCTGGTTTATGAGTTTAAATAATTTTTTTTTATTTCTTACACACACACACATTTAATCATGTGATTTGACTACAGAAGAGATTGAATGAAAAGAATATCAGATTTACAAATGGTCAAATAATTCAAAAGCATTGCCAAGCTCTTGTGGGTGATGAACTACTCTCCACCTTTCAACCCCATTTCCACAAGCGAGATGTGACAAGCCTCTCACTGCTCTATTGCTGCTTCCATGGAAAGTGCTCGAATGAACTACATTCCCTGATCCCACCGAGGGAAACCTTCTTAGCAAGAACACACCATACCACTTACAGAGTAGCAAACCACCTACATTCTTTCTGTAGTAATCGGGGAGGAACTAAGTTCCATTCAAGCAGCTCCTTCTTGCAAACCACTACCCTGTGGAACTGACTCCCAACAGGATGTTTCCAATCATTAGAATCTTAACCTGTTCAAGACTAGGGCTAACTGTTATCTTCCTCTCCTACATACACAAATGGCTTCCAAATGTAAGCCTCTAACTTGAGTGCCCCCCACCCAGTCCTTGTAAATGGTGAATATCATTGTAAAAAAAAAAAAAAAAAAAAAAAATTAGGAATTCGATTTAAACATGCATGAAGATTAAGTTTATGGTTGGTATATTGACAACTAAACCTGTTCCCTAACAAGCATCATGTCGTGACCCAGCAGGATTAAAATCAAGACTTTTCAAAGGGTGAATGGCCATTCTTGTCAGGTCAACAGCCATCTAACACAATAAAATAGACTAAAAAAAATATATCAATAAGTACTAGTAGTGTTAATAATAGCAATTTAAAAAAATATATGAACAGACTGTGGACCATGATAACATTTCTACCCAGTAAATATTGGCAAATTTGGACCAGTCCTGAGCAGCCTTGTAAAAGGTTAAAAATAAAAAATATCCAGAGGATAGTATTTCTAAAATATTCAGGTGAGTTGCTGCCACCTGATATCCAATGTTGGTCACCAGTTAGTAAGTCTATCAAATGGAGTGAGGGGCTTGATTTTATAAGACACAGTGGGCTCACACCAATGAAGCAAATCCAACATTTAAGGATTTTGTCCTACTTTGTTTTTAACTTTCATAAACAACTTTCCCGGTGACATGAGCCCTCAACTTGGGATCTATGCTGAGGACAGCCATTTACTCCTTTCTCGATACTAAGTCTGATACGGTTAAATTGGTGGCTGATGTCAACAACAACTTTCAGCCTTTTGTTAATTCATGCAAGGATGGCTTGTTAATTTTAATGCCCCCAAAACTAAACTTCTCTCCATTAATCATGTGAGAGACCCTCGATGCCTTCCATGAGCAGGGTTGATACGAACTTCCAGGAAAGTAATGTTGCACCTTCTAGGGCTAACATTCTCAGCTGATATGACGTGGAAAGACTATATTGAATCCATTGTTAGATCAGCTGCTAAGAAAGTAGGTCTACTATGTCACACTAGACATTTTGTCTCCTGAATCTATCTTGCATATCTATAAGTCTACTATTCATCCATGCTTAGAATATTGCTGCCATATTTGGTTTGGTGCTCCCACTATATATCTTGAGATCCTTGATAAAATCCAAAGAATCAGCAATATTATTGATCCAGATCTGGCATTTCAGTATCAGTCACTTTTCAACCGACATAAGGTTGCCTCCCTGTACCTTTTTTTTATAAATACTTTCATGGCAACCATTCAAATGAACTCTTCGCCAGAGTACCAAGACTTTATGAATTTAAGTGCAGTACCAGACTGGCAACAAGGTCTCACCAATATACAGTTGACTTGGTCAGATGTAAGCATAAGTTCTATGCTAACAGTTTCTTTTCTCGCACTTCTCGCTTGTGGAACTCCCTTCTGTCTCCATGCTTTCCGACCAACTTTATTCTTAGAAAATTTAAATTCAATGTAAATTGCTTTCTACTGTCCTCCTCATTATTCGTTTGTTCTTGCTCCTTAATAATATTTCTGTTTTCTAATTATTCCACACCCAATGACCCCTTGTGTCCTAGTGGCTTAGTCTCTTGCTTACGGTGCAATCAATTAAAAAAAAAAAAAATCTGAATTATTTTTGCTCAATTATAAGCTGCATTAATGTTATTTATACTTAAGATGAATGTTAAAACCAAATTTTCTAATTCTAGTTAAAAATAGGTGTATAGGTCTAGAATCTTTTTTGTCTGCTTTGAAGAGCCAAAATTCCTGAAAAGAGCTTAAATTTTGCATTTAACCTATTTAGATTTACTTCTGGAGAATTTTCAGTGTAAAAATTTGATTCAGCACCTCAAAAGCATGGAATAGAGGTCTAAATTATGATTTTCTGATCGCCACAAGAAAAGTTATGTCGAAAACCAATATTTCACACTTGGCAGATTATGCCAAATGAAGGGAATGATCAATTTAATGCATAAAAAGAACTGAAAACCATCAAAACGATTTTCTTACATTTTGTAAATATTTAAATTGTCTTTATATTTGGCAAACTAACACTAAAAAAGGAGAAAAAGAATTTATCTCTGGTTTATTTTTGGTTTGTGTCATTGAAAGTTAGGAGGACATAGACAAAAATAAAGCAGGCAAAATATTGCAGAGAATTGTTAATTTCACTGAATTGTTTTGTTGTAGAGCCCCTAATTCCACTTGATGTCAGTCATTTTTTAAAAAGAGTGTCAAGCCTGTTATGTATGACATCCATTTAAAAAAGATTCAAATGACTTTTCCAACGAAAAGAAAGCAGTAAAAGCAACTATCCAGAATGGACCATCTAAAAGTAAATGATTAAATCCTAACTTGATAAATACTTAGGAGTTAGTACAAATTTAGACCAGTTCTGAAATCTTCGGACTGTTACTTTCAGACAAGACAAAGTGTATATCACTTGGAAAATGTTAAAAAAAAAATCTCCTACGGTTGTAGTCTTGACCTGTTTTGGATGCTGTCACCATGAATATCTATCTGAGAGTGGCCGTGAATAGGACTGGTTTTCATTGAACACCAACCACATTTGAAATGCCAATACCAGTACTTAGTATCAGGTGGGAAATACGGTCTATATATTACAGTCACCTCCTCATAAAGAATTAAAAAGTGTGTCAAGTTAAAACTGTCTATCAACTGTAACATTCATTTCAAGAAAATTTCAAATACTTTCCTAGCAAAAAGAGGTAGAGAAAGCAACTCTCCAAAACTGATTATCTAAAAATAAATGATTAAACATTTGCAAGTTTTAAATTCAAACAATCATAACTTGACAAAAAATTGGAGTCAGGACAAAGTCAGACAAGTTTTGAAATACTGGGACTGTCTACTTTAGGACCAGACAAAGAACATATCACTTTCGAAATGTCCCAGTATTGCCAAATATCTGTTTTTGAGCCAGAAATTTAACTGTAAATGTTTTCTTTTAGTTTCTGTCCTCATCAGCAAAATATGTCAATCTTCAACTGAATGTTTTGTTGTAGGGCCCTAATCTTCACTTGATGTAAGTCATTTTTGAAAAGGAGTGTCAAGCTAAACCTGTTTGCCACTTTTAACATTCATTCCAGTGGCTTTCCTAGCTAAGAGGGAGAAAAAAGCAACTCTCCAGAACTGATCATCTAAAAATAAATGATTAAATGTGCGAGTTTTAACTTCAAATGAACATAACTTGGTAAATACTTGGCGCTAGGACAAAGTTAGACCTGTTCTGAAATCCTGGAACTCTCTATTTTCAGACGAGATATAGCAAATATCACTTTCGAAATGTCCCAGTATTGCCAAATATCTGTTTTTGAGCCAGAAATTTAACTGTAAATGTTTTCTTTTAGTTTCTGTCCTCATCAGCAAAATATGTCAATCTTCAACTGAATGTTTTGTTGTAGGGCCCTAATCTTCACTTGATGTAAGTCATTTTTGAAAAGGAGTGTCAAGCTAAACCTGTTTGCCACTTTTAACATTCATTCCAGTGGCTTTCCTAGCTAAGAGGGAGAAAAAAGCAACTCTCCAGGACTGATCATCTAAAAATAAATGATTAAATGTGCGAGTTTTAACTTCAAACGAACATAACTTGGTAAATACTTGGCGCTAGGACAAAGTTAGACCTGTTCTGAAATCCTGGAACTCTCTATTTTCAGACGAGATATAGCAAATATCACTTTCGAAATGTCCCAGTATTGCCAAATATCTGTTTTTGAGCCAGAAATTTAACTGTAAATGTTTTCTTTTAGTTTCTGTCCTCATCAGCAAAATATGTCAATCTTCAACTGAATGTTTTGTTGTAGGGCCCTAATCTTCACTTGATGTAAGTCATTTTTGAAAAGGAGTGTCAAGCTAAACCTGTTTGCCACTTTTAACATTCATTCCAGTGGCTTTCCTAGCTAAGAGGGAGAAAAAAGCAACTCTCCAGGACTGATCATCTAAAAATAAATGATTAAATGTGCGAGTTTTAACTTCAAACGAACATAACTTGATAAATACTTGGCGCTAGGACAAAGTTAGACCTGTTCTGAAATCCTGGAACTCTCTATTTTCAGACGAGATATAGCAAATATCACTTTCGAAATGTCCCAGTATTGCCAAATATCTGTTTTTGAGCCAGAAATTTAACTGTAAATGTTTTCTTTTAGTTTCTGTTCTCATCAGCAAAATATGTCAAAAGGCAGTAAAAGCAACTAACGGATCGTCTAAAAGTAAATGATTAAATGTGTGACTTTTGAATAACTGCTAACAATCCTAACTTGATAAATACTTAGGAGTTAGTACAAAGTTAGACCAGTTCTGAAACCCTGGGACTATCTATTTTCAGATTAGATATAGCAAGTATCACCTGGTAAATAGTTTCACTAATACCATATGTCTACTAGTGAGCCCACTGTGCAACATGTCAAACTGTTGGGTTATTAAATCCATCAATGTCCACCATTCCAAAAATGTTGACTCTTTACCATCTCTCTTAGTCAGTATTCTGCCATCCATATGCACAAACTCATTAAATCAGTAATCATGGCTCTCCACATCTTCCCATCTTTTGTTACCCCAAGTGACTGTTAACTCTTTAGCATCACTCTTTATCCCTGTTCTGCCATTCATTCACACAAATTCATTAACCAGGTGATCATGGTTCTCCACATCTTCATGCCTTTTATTGTCCTAAGTAAATTTTCAGTCTTTTGTATTTTTTGTCCCTGTTCTGACATTCATTCGCACAAACTCATTAAGTCGGCAATTATGGCTCTCCACATCTTTCCATCTTTTGTTACCCTAAGTAACTTTTAAAACTTTTGTATTTTTTTGTTACTGTTCTGCCATCCATTCACACAAACTCATTAAGTAGATGGTTTCCCCAGTTTCTCATGTTTCCAATATATTCTTTTCAGTTAAATTCTTCAAGCCCTAATGAATATTGAACAAAATCTGGGAGTTTTAAGAAAGGTCAACTGAAGTTGACATTGAGTCAGGTTTGGTAATATTTGACAATGCTTAACCTAAAGAAATTGAATAAAATTACAATTAATGTGAATAGTAACAAACAAAAAATGGTGGCATATGAAGCATTTATGAAAAATAAACAATAAAAGCTACATGCTTAGACTTGAATCACTGTAACTGGTTGGTCACTGTAGCTTAACTGGAAAGGCTGCAGTCTCGTTGAGACAGATTTCCAAGACTATAAGATGCAAGCTCAAATCTGATTCTCTCTATATTATGTGAGTGTTAAATTCTCTAAGCCTTCTTTTCACATTATATGTTTCAGAAATTCAACTGTCTCCCTCTGATTTGTTTCTTTGTTGTTCTTATTTTCTGTAAGACTTCCTTGTTGCTCACTTTGTATAATAATGTAATTCCACAGGAAATAAATGGTTTTCTGTATATGCATTTTTAGGCTGCTGTCAGTTTTATTTTTTGAAAATTATTTTATCAGTATGGTGTCTCTAAATACATCTGTGTGCATATATATATATGTGAGCATATCTATAAGTATGCTTAAACTAGTGGGCATCTGTGTGAATATGATTGGTTTCCTTCCGATTGGCTAAAATCAATTATCCAATCCGATCATTCCATAACAAGAGGCAGGAAATGCTCACCTGGAGGCTGGAGATAAAGTGTGAGGAGGAAGAGAAGGTAGCAGGTGATGTTGAGGCTGCAATGGTAGGGAAAGAAGTAACAAAAAATATAAATAACGCAAAATTAAATCTAATCAATACATTCTAGCTTCTATCACAAATGGAATAGTTTGTTCTTTTTACATCTGATCCTTCAAGAGTAGAACCAACAATAAAAAATATGCCATCTGATACTGATTTTGCATGCATATATATATATATATATATATATATATATATATATATATATATATATCAAATAGGAACATGTAATCTCCCTTAAATTAAAAAAAAGTAAAAGATGAATATTTACAACTCAAAAATGAGTTTTTTTAATTTGTTTTCTCAGACTTAAATAAATTTCACTTATTTTAATTGCCAAATATAATTTTTTAAATTAAAATACTATAATCCCAGCATAATAACTACACCAACATTGTGATAACCAGATATATTAAAATTCAACTGTGTCTTCAGCATCTGGGAGGTTTGTTGGAGCTCTTGATTAGATCTGAATTTTCAAATAAGGCCAAAGATTCTCAATTAGGGACTGTCTTGGCCGTTTCAGGATATTTACATTATTTTCAGCAAGCCATTTCTTCGTAGATTTTGCAGTGTGCTT
Organism: Acanthosepion esculentum; assembly: GCA_964036315.1. Lineage (NCBI taxonomy): Eukaryota > Metazoa > Mollusca > Cephalopoda > Sepiida > Sepiidae > Acanthosepion > Acanthosepion esculentum. The sequence goes on from OZ038489.1 coordinate 28,471,961, forward strand.
GGGATCATCATCTTGTTAGAAGATTCAATCAAGAGGAAGTTGAAGATTTTCAACTGAAATCATTAAATTTGCTTCCATTGTGAGTACCTTTTGCAGAAAAACATCCCCAAACCATGATGCTGCCACTACCAAATTTCACTGTTGGAACGGTGTTCTTTTGTTAGAAGGCATCGCCATCTTTCCTTCATATATGATTTCTAGAATTACATTAAAAAAAACTCAATTTTGGTTTTGTCTATCCATAATACTCTTTTCCAACACAATTTTTTTTTATGCATATTTTTATGAATAAATTCAGCCTGGTATGATTGTTCCTATAAATTTCATTGCTTATTGTCCAGAAAGAGTTGGATGATATATCCAGTCAATATCACAATGTTTGGAGTGATCACTAATGATGGTGACGTTATGCCTCCATTGAGTTCAGCAGATTTATATAAATAGAAAGGGGCATAAGGCAAGCGTGTGTCTTCTCACCAGATTTATTCCATCTACAGGGTGCGATGGGTAAATTGTTACCATTATATATTTTTAATTTTGCACAGGTACAGTGTTTGCCTTTGATTCTGTTGAATGCACAGTAGAGTAGGGTCAGTTGGGCACCATGTGTAAGAAAAAATAGCACCATGATGCGTTTCACTCTGCCAGAAATTTGGAAACAGCATGCTGTACTGCTTGGAATTCACATGGGAAGTTCCAACAGAGTGAATGGCAATCAGAGGACAGTGCAGAGAATCTGGAAAGAGTTGGATGATATATCCAGTCAATATCATGGTGTTTGGGTGATCCTTAATGGTAGCAATGTTATGCCTCTTCCCACAGGGCCACAGACTCAACACAGAGGCTGACATCAAGTGCCTTGAGGAGGTAGTGCTGCTCTGAGTCAAGAGGGTGGCTGTTGGAAGAATTTATATCTAGCAACAGGACTCTGCACCATGCCACACAAACAGGAGAACACAGTGATGGCTGTCAGACAATTTCTGCAACCACATCATCCCTTACAGCTGGCCACCTAACTCTAAAGACTGCAACCCCCTTTATTATTATGTGTGGGGCACAGTTGAGTGAGAGACCAACAAAACTCCCTGAGGGGATTGTGACTTAAGATTGTTCCTATGAATTTCATTGCTTATTGTCCATTTAGTGGCACAGATTCCTGATGAAAGCAAATCATCCTGCAACTCTTGATGAGTAACCATTGGATTTTGTTTAATCTGACACATTAATCTCCTCAAAGATCTTGAAAAAATCTTTTGTGGAGCACCTGTTCTTCTTTGGTTTACAACATTTTTGAGTTTTTTATACCTTCCAATGAATGAACTAATAGTAGTATATGGAATATTCAGGTTGTTTGAGATTTTCCTAGAATTTTTACCTTCTTTCCAGAGTTTAACAATCAGTTCTTTTTGCAGATATGTCAGTTCTTTATCTCTTGTCATGATGATAACCTTCTTGCAGGAATATACAAATATTCATTGCAAATGTCCCAACCAATGTTCTTTGAATGAAAAAGATTGTTGGTGGGGACATTTGCAATCTTTCAATGGTAGTAATTATAAGTACAAGACTTCATTATCCAAGTATTTTGGAGTTTAAAGGAGAAAGACAAGACACCTACTGTTAAATGGAAGTTAATCAAGACAGCTTGAACATGTAATTCCCTATATGCCCCTTGTTATCTATGTCTTAATGAAAAATTTGAAATAATTAGCTTTAAAAACAAGACCCATCTCTTAAATCAAAGAAATGAACTCACTATTAACTGTAAACACAGCTATAAAATTAACTTAGTATAGGGGTAGTAATACTTTCGACGATAAGACTATGTTACTGTAAGTTTAGTAGGTTATTACTTTTATTACATGATAATCCTCCTACCGAAGGAAATATGTTGGTATACATATATTTTGTTGCTTGTGTCTGCACATATGTGTATATTTTTACTGATGGATGTATATATATATATATATATATATATATATGTATATGAAATTTAAAATATATATATATATATATATATAAATATATATATATATATATATATATATATATATATATATGTATGTATATATGTGTGTGTGTGTGTGTATATATATATATATTTGTATTTGCATGTACTTCTGTATGTATGTATATGTTTATGTGTAAGTATATATATATATATATATATGTGTGCGTGTGTGTGTGTAGTTGAATGTGCGTATGTTTATGTGTTTGTATGTATATATGAATATATCTGTACTTATAGTTATATGTTTATATATATATATATATATGTGTGTGTGTGTGTGTGTGTGTGTGTATGTTTGTATTGATACCTGTTATATATGTGTTTGTTTAAATATTTATGCACTTGTATATGTATGAGTGTGTAAACTTATGTACGTATCTGCATGTGTATATGTGTGTGTATATATATATTTCTGCATTCATTCTACCGTCTATAATTGCTAGTTTGCCAACACCTCACATTGAAAAGCAGCCCCAAACCATGATACTACCCCCAACAAATTTGACAAGTGGTATGGTGTTCTTGGGTGCATATGCTTCGCCATCTTTCCTCCATACATGACTCAGGGAATTGCGACTGAACAACTCAATATTACTCTCATCTGTCCAAAGAACTCCTTCCCAATAAGAATTTTCCTTATCTTAATGTTTTCTCACAAATTTCAACCTGGCATCTCTATGCCGTTTTAGAAGGAGTGGTGTCTTTCTTGGGGAGCGCGACTTTATACCGTCTCTGCATAGTTCATTACTAATTGTTTGCTTAGTTACATTAACTAATGACAAACTCAGATCTGAAGGTCTTGTCTGATGGGCATTGGGTTATTTTGGATCTATCGCATCAACTTTCTTCGTAATCTGGGAGAGATCTTCCTGGGAGCACCGGGTCTGCTTTTGTTCTCAACAGTATTACGTCTTTTAAATCTAGCAATAAATGAACCAATTGTTGAAAAAGGTATGTTTGTGTCACTGGAGATGGTTCTGTAACTTTTTCCATTGTTACATAACTTAATAATTAGCTCTTTTTGAGCACAAGTCATTTCCTTATGTCTCGCCATTAATAGAAAGGTTATCAGTGAACAGTGACTGCAGAATGATCCAATTTGGAACTGAATGTTGCAATAGAGTTACTGAGAATATTCGAGAACAGTTTAGAATCTTCTACTTTGAAGTACAACTAAAATCTACCGTATTATAATGCAAAAATTGATACTGTATGAACACTTTTTCCACTATTTGAAATATAAAAATTTGCATAACTATCACTTATCAATGAATTTCTAATTTTAAATTGCAGATTCTGATTCTATGCCCCAAAATACATATATAACATTGTTATTCGAGGTTTTCATTTGCTATAAGTGAGAATAACAAGCTGTACGATCACTTATTCAACCCCACTGTATATATATATAAAAGTGAACATAGAAGTCAACATTTAGAGGCGACAGTCTGTTTTATGCTAGATGCAATCGTCAGGCCTGACGATTGCATCTAGCATGAAACAGACTGTCGCCTCTAAGTGTTGACATCTATGTTCACTTTTATATTTACACACGCTCTATCTCTGATATTGAGCACTTTATCCCATAAATATAGCACATCTTAAGACTATATTTATATATATATATATATATATATATATATATATATATATGGGTGTATGTGTGTATATCTTTGGATATATATCTGTATATCTCAATGTCTTGGAATGTATCATCAATGCTAATGAAAATATACTTTTGTTTGATAATGATTTTATAATTGCTTGTAGACTTAATAATCAACAGTTGTGTCTCATTACATTTTAATCTTGTATGGACTTTACAGTCCTTTATCGTCACTAAGATAATATTGTTAGAATATGTTTGAGTTTATGTATGTGTATGTTTATGTATATATGTGTGTGTGTGTATATATATATATATATATATATATATATATATATATATATATATATATATATAAAGGAATATACTCTTAAGGCGTGCTATATTTATGGGATAAAGTGCTCAATATCAGAGATAGAGCATGTGTAAATAGAAAAGTGAACATAGAAGTTAACACTTAGAGGCAACAGTCTGTTTCATGCTAGATGCAATCGTCAGGCCATGAGTGCTATTTTTCTCGGCTATTTATATATACAGGCCAGTGGTGCATTGTGGGTAGTCTATTTTGGCGGTTATTTTACCGGAAGTTGTTTATTTGTTTATTTATTTATTTGGGTTAAATTATTTTAGTGTTCATATTAACGTAGTAAAAATTTGTTTATATAGCTTATTTAATAGTTTTGTTTTTGTTTGGGAAGATAATTAAACCCATTTGTTCAAATTTGGGGTTGATTGTTGTAGTTTGTTCTATTATTACATCTATAACAGGAAAATTATCAGCAAACGACACGAACAAATTAAACCCACGCGCAACTGCAGAATAAAGAACGAATGTCCCTTAAACGGTAAGTGTTTACAAAACAACGTAATATACCAAGCCACGATAAAATCACCAGATAATGAAGAAAAAGTATACATAGGAGTAACTGAAGGACCCTGGAAACAAAGAAATTATGTACACAAAACGTCTTTCACAAATAGTAAATATGCGAACAGCACAATGCTTTCTAAGTATATCTGGGAAATTAATAACTGTTATATAATGAAAAAAATAAAAAATAAAAATAAATATACAACGTTACTTAAAAATCGAAACCCAAAAAGAGAAAATATACAGTGTAACAAATAAATAATAATAACAAGTAAAATAAATTGATCTAAATACATCCAAATATATAAATAAACCAACAACTGATACCGATAAACTAGCTGTTAGAAAAAATAAATAGATAATCAATCCAAATAAATACATGAAGTAATAAACAAATTAAAAACTGTTCCTGCCAAAATAATAGTTAGAACAAACTACAACAATCAACCCCAAAATTGAATAAATAGCTTTAATTATCTTCCCAAACAAAAACAAAACTATTAAATAAGTTATATAAACAAATTTTTACTACGTTAATATGAACACTGATCAAAATAAATTTTCTTTTCAAATAAATAAATATATAAGATAAGAAATAAAAATAAAAAATAAAAATAAAAAACAAGCAAAATAATTTAACCCAAATAAATAAATAAATAAATAATTAAACGACTTCCGGTAAAATAAACACCAAAATAGACAACCTACAATGCACCACTGACCTGTATATATAAATAGCCGAGAAAAATAGCACTCGTGGCTTGACGATTGCATCTAGCATGAAACAGATTGTCACCTCTAAGTGTTGACTTCTATGTTCACTTTTATTATATATATATATATATATATATATATATATATATATATATATATATATGTATGTGTATATGTTTGCATATGTATATGTTTTTATATGTATATGTTTGTATATGTGTATGTGTGTGTGTGTGTATATATATATATATATATATATATATATGTATATTTATATTTTTGTGCATATATGTGTATATATATATATATATATTTAGTTTATTTACTTTTTTATGTTGCTGTATAGGTTGATATATTTATATTTTTTTCTATATGTGTATATATACATATGTATGTATAGGTATATACACATATATGGGTATATACGTATGTATATATTTGTGCATTGGTATACTTTTGTATGTTTATATATACATTATGAAATGGACAAGGTTCGACAATTATTTTAAGACATTTTTATGTTTAACATTCTTTTTATAGATACAAATAAATAAATAAACAGAGCATTTACTTAAATATTTGTATCTATAAAAAGAATGTTAAACATAAAAATGTCTTAAAATGTTTATATATGTAGTGAAGAATGTATGTACACATACGTCTATATGTAATTTTTCTTTTCTTTCACATATTGTTATATATTCATACTCGTGTATGTGTACTAATATGTATGTAAGTCTATATGAGATATTTATATATATTTATGTGTTTAGGCGTTTTCTTTATTATATATTAGATCATATTATTTTTATGCACATGTATATTTTTCTATCCATTTCTGTATATTTTAGTGTCCTTTTTCCTTATGTTGTTCATTGACGAATATCTGTTTTTCTATTCTACCCATATTATACCTTATCTATTCAACCTTTTTTTATATCTTTGCCCGTATAAGTTATATTTTAATATGTTAGAATTCGTTTAATAACACTTTCAAATTTGAATATTTCTTGGTGGATATATGTGCATGTCTTTATCAATGTATGTGTGTATATGTGCATGTCTTTATCAATGTATGTGTGTATATGTGCATGTCTTTATCAATGTATGTGTGTATAATCGCTTATATGTGCCTTTTCATTGTATGTATATTTTGTCTTTTTTTCTTTTAAGGGCTGTGGACATATTTCCTGTCTCATCGCATTTTTGCATGTTTATATATCTAAATATGTGTGTGTGTTTGTGTATTGTAATTTCATTGTGTGTGTATTGTCTTTTGCAAGATCTCACCATCCCTAACCCATATCTTCTATTCAAATGTATCTAAGTTGTAATGGAGTTCAGAGCAGCATTAGATCTTAACATTTATTCCAACTTAATTTCAATGAAAACAAAATAAATAGAAAAACATATGTATTTTTTTCCTCAGTTTCTTCTTTAAATAATTTTAATTTTAAACTCAATATAGATTAAATTTAAAATTTAAAATTGGTAATTTTTAATTTTATAGTATAATTTAATATTTATTAGTTAGAATGAATTCTATTTTAGTCTAACCCTAACATTAAAGCATTAAATAATTATTACAATTTAAGTTCGTTGTCAAGTTTTTTTAAATCTTGTATACTTCTATTTTGATTGGTCATTCCAGCTTATGTAACAGCGTTTCCCTAGCGAGGGGTGTTTGATTGTTTTGAACCTTTTAAAACCCTTTATTCTACATTCAATACCATCACTTGATAAGGTACCAGAAGTGTTGAAACAAAATGGCTATTTTTGTAGTGATTTTATAACATAAATGATTATATTTGCTCTACTCTGTATTGAGCACTCTTTTAAGAATAGTATTTGTTGGTTATTGGAATTTATTCTGTATACACCAATCCTATACTTGGGTATATATATATACACACATACATATATATATATATATGTATATATATATATATGTATGTATATATATGTATGTATATATATATATATATATATATATATATATATATATATTTATTCAGTTGATTATGTATGATCCTTTCAAGTTCACAGATTAATTTTTTGGTAGATTTAGAAAATTGAGTCAGAAAAATATTAAAATTTTCTTTCGAATATTTTTTATTTTCCCAAGTACTTTCAATCTCATCTGAGACCATCTTCAGGGTGTTAAGTTGTCTGTGAGTATGTATATATCTATCTGAATTTAAAACATTTCATCTGTTCGCTTATGTTTTTTTACTGTTTATGTAGTGTTCTAGAGTTTAAAGTTCTCACATTCTTTTGGGGGGGTTTTCAGTGTAAGGGGAGCAACTTTGGGTTTTTTTTCATTCTTATATATATAAGAAATTTTTTTTTCATAAGTATTTAAGGACTTTGTTGTTATACTCATAGTTGACTTTATTTATTTTGGGCTTTAACTCTCTTATATACAGGGCTTCAAGGATTTGTAGTTTTTGCTTGTTATTGATTTTATGTAATATAGATAGATGTATCTTCAATATATAACCTGTGAGTGTGGGCATGAGTGTTCCTTTAAGTGCTGATATATTGAGCTATGTTCGGCCAAATGAAATGTAAGGCTCTTTGTTAGCATTGTCATAGTAAAGTCAACGTATATTGACATTTTTATACAATCTTCTAGAGGACATTTAAATTGATATACAATGTTGGCCATTTGCAAGATGCTAATATGTGGAGAAGAGTTGTTTTGGACAACTAGGTTGGTTGTATTAAATTTAATATAGTATATAATTTTATTTTATTTGTTTTACTTTCATCAGTGAGATATATATTAGTGTTTATGACTTTTAGAATTTTTTCCTCCTGTTTATAGTTGGGCTATGACCTCTAGGAGTAAAGTTGAAAAGATGTAAAACACTAACATTTGCATTTATCATATCACACATTATGAAATGGACAAAGTCCGACAATTATTTAAAGACATTTTTATGTTTAACATTCTTTTTTATAGATACAAGTATTTAAGTAAATCCTATGTTTATCATAAACAGTATTAAATAACATTTACTGGCCTGAATGTCCGAGAAAATTTTCATAGGAAATATTCGTCCTCCGACAGGAATTGAACCTGTATCCTATACGTAACCGTCATATAGCCTGACGTGCCTTAACCAATTCGACCACTGAGGATCGTTCAGTTGACAAGGTCGAATTTACTGCTTATAAACTTCAATCTTCCATGAATCTCTCACGTACATTCATAACTGCTCATGGCGTATCAAATGTAAGCAAATGACGTCACACATTATGAAATGGAAAAAGTCCGACAATTATTTAAAGACATTTTTATGTTTAACATTCTTTTTATAGATACAAGTATTTAAGTAAATGCTCTGTTTATAATGAACATCTATATATCTATATATCATGTGTATATATATATATCTATATCATACATATATCACATATATATATATCATACATATATCACATATATATATATATATATCATACATATATCACATATATATATATATCATACATATATCCCATATATATATATATATATCATACATATATCACATACATATATATCATACATATATCACATATATATATATCATACATATATCACATATATATATATCATACATATATCACATATATATATATCATACATATATCACATATATATATATCATACATATATCACATATATATATATATATATATATCATACATATATCACATATATATATATATATCATACATATATCACATATATATATATATATATCATACATATATCACATATATATATATATATATCATACATATATCACATATATATATATATATATCATACATATATCACATATATATATATATATCATACATATATCACATATATATATATCATACATATATCACATATATATATATCATACATATATCACATATATATATATCATACATATATCACATATATATATATATATCATACATATATCACATATATATATATCATACATATATCACATATATATATATCATACATATATCACATATATATATATCATACATATATCACATATATATATATATATATCATACATATATCACATATATATATATATATATATATCATACATATATCACATATATATATATATATCATACATATATCACATATATATATATATATCATACATATATCACATATATATATATATCATACATATATCATATATATATATATATATATATATATATATATATATATATATATAATATCTGGATAAAATAAATGAAAAATGTATTTTTTAAGTATTTATTTCTGTGTTTTTTTGTATATATTTAATATTTCAGACCACATCGGTCTTTCCTCAGAAATCAAATGAGATACTGTGTTTGTGTGTTTGTTTACAGCGTTTGTCGTGAAGCGTGCATGTTACGTGATGTGCAATGCGACTGTGAATTTTTGGTGGAAGACTGATGATAGTGTCTTAAATGTTGTTTAAAAGGTTTTTTGACCATATCTCAAGAAATATATCACATATATATATATATATATATATATATATATATATATATATATATATATATATATATATATCATACATATATCACATATATATATATATATCATACATATATATATATATATATATATATCATACATATATCACATATATATATATATATCATACATATATCACATATATATATATATATATATCATACATATATATATATATATATATCATACATATATATATATATATATCATACATATATATATATATATATCATACATATATATATATATATATATCATATACATATATAACATATATATATATATATCATATACATATATTACATATATATATATATATATATCATATACATATATCACATATATATATATATCATCTACATATATCACATATATATATATATCATCTACATATATCACACATATATATATATCATCTACATATATCACACATATATATATATCATATACATATATCACACACATATATATATATATCATATACATATATCACACACATATATATATATATCATATACATATATCACACACATATATATATATATCATATACATATATCACACACATATATATGTATATCATATACATATATCACACACATATATATATATATCATATACATATATCACACAGACATATATATATATCATATACATATATCACACAGACATATATCATATACATATATCACACATATATATATCATATACATATATCACACATATATATATCATATACATATATCACACATATATATATCATATACATATATCACATATATATATATATATCATATACATATATCACATATATATATATATATCATATACATATATCACACATATATATATCATATACATATATCACACATATATATATCATATACATATCACATATATATATATCATATACATATCATATATATATGTCATATACATATCATATATATATATATCATATACATATCACATATATACATCATATACATATCACATATATATGTCATATACATATCATATATATATATATCATATACATATCACATATATATATATATATCATATACATATCACATATATATATATATATCATATACATATCACATATATATATATATATCATATACATATCACATATATATATATATATCATATACATATCACATATATATATATATCATATACATATCACATATATATATTTATATCATATACATATCACATATATATATATATATCATATACATATCACATATATATATATATATATCATATACATATCACATATATATATATATATATCATATACATATCACATATATATATATATATATCATATACATATCACATATATATATATATATCATATACATATCACATATATATATATATCATATACATATCACATATATATATGTATCATATACATATCACATATATATATATATCATATACATATCACATATATATATATATATCATATACATATCACATATATATATATATATCATATATATATATATATCATATACATATCACATATATATATATATATCATATATATATATATATCATATACATATCACATATATATATATATATCATATACATATCACATATATATATATATCATATACATATCACATATATATATATCATATACATATCACATATATATATATCATATACATATCACATATATATATATATATATCATATACATATCACATATATATATATATATCATATACATATCACATATATATATATATATCATATACATATCACATATATATATATATATCATATACATATCACATATATATATATATCATATACATATCACATATATATCATATACATATCACATATATATCATATACATATCACATATATATATATATCATATACATATCACATATATATATATATCATATACATATCACATATATATATATATCATATACATATCACATATATATATATATCATATACATATCACATATATATATATATCATATACATATCACATATATATATATATCATATACATATCACATATATATATATATCATATACATATCACATATATATATATATCATATACATATCACATATATATATATATCATATACATATCACATATATATATATATCATATACATATCACATATATATATATATATATATCATATACATATCACATATATATATATATATATCATATACATATCACATATATATATATATATATCATATACATATCACATATATATATATATCATATACATATCACATATATATATATATCATATACATATCACATATATATATATATCATATACATATCACATATATATATATATCATATACATATCACATATATATATATCATATACATATCACATATATATATATCATATACATATCACATATATATATATCATATACATATCACATATATATATATCATATACATATCACATATATATATATATATATCATATACATATCACATATATATATATATATATCATATACATATCACATATATATATATATATATCATATACATATCACATATATATATATATATATCATATACATATCACATATATATATATATATATCATATACATATCACATATATATATATATATATCATATACATATCACATATATATATATATATATCATATACATATCACATATATATATATATATATCATATACATATCACATATATATATATATATATATCATATACATATCACATATATATATATATATATATATCATATACATATCACATATATATATATATATATCATATACATATCACATATATATATATATATCATATACATATCACATATATATATATATATCATATACATATCACATATATATATATATATATCATATACATATCACATATATATATATATATCATATACATATCACATATATATATATATATCATATACATATCACATATATATATATATATCATATACATATCACATATATATATATATATCATATACATATCACATATATATATATATATATCATATACATATCACATATATATATATATATATCATATACATATCACATATATATATATATATATCATATACATATCACATATATATATATATATATCATATACATATCACATATATATATATATATATCATATACATATCACATATATATATATATATATCATATACATATCACATATATATATATATATATCATATACATATCACACATATATATATATATATATCATATACATATCACACATATATATATATATATATCATATACATATCACACATATATATATATATATATCATATACATATCACACATATATATATATATATCATATACATATCACACATATATATATATATATATCATATACATATCACATATATATATATATATATATATCATATACATATCACACATATATATATATATATATCATATACATATCACACATATATATATATATATATCATATACATATCACACATATATATATATATATATCATATACATATCACACATATATATATATATATATCATATACATATCACACATATATATATATATATATCATATACATATCACACATATATATATATATATATCATATACATATCACACATATATATATATATATATCATATACATATCACACATATATATATATATATATCATATACATATCACACATATATATATATATATATCATATACATATCACACATATATATATATATATATCATATACATATCACATACATATATATATATATATATCATATACATATCACATATATATATATATATATATATCATATACATATCACATATATATATATATATATATCATATACATATCACATATATATATATATATATATCATATACATATCACATATATATATATATATCATATACATAACACATATATATATATATATCATATACATATCACATATATATATATATATATCATATACATATCACATATATATATAATCATATACATATCACATATATATATATATATCATATACATATCACATATATATATAATCATATACATATCACATATATATATAATCATATACATATCACATATATATATAATCATATACATATCACAGCTATATATAATCATATATATCACATCTATATATAATCATATATATCATATCTATATATATATCATCATATATATCACATCTATATATATATCATCATATATATCACATCTATATATATATCATCATATATATCACATCTATATATATATCATCATATATATCACATCTATATATATATCATCATATATATCACATCTATATATATATATCATCATATATATCACATCTATATATATATCATCATATATATCACATCTATATATATATATCATCATATATATCACATCTATATATATATATCATCATATATATCACATCTATATATATATATCATCATATATATCACATCTATATATATCATCATATATATCACATCTATATATATATATCATCATATATATCACATCTATATATATATATCATCATATATATCACATCTATATATATATATCATCATATATATCACATCTATATATATATATCATCATATATATCACATCTATATATATATATCATCATATATATCACATCTATATATATATATCATCATATATATCACATCTATATATATATATCATCATATATATCACATCTATATATATATCATCATATATATCACATCTATACATATATCATATATATATATATATATATATATATATATATATGTATATATATGTATATATATATATGCAATGGATAAACTGTCTTCTAAATAACGCAAAAATAAAATGAAATCTCATTTTAACAGTTATATTTCCGAAAATTACATGAAATTATCTTGATATACTGAAGAGTAAATCTGTTCTATAAACTCACCATCAGCTTCAACCACTGCCTCCAAAAGACTTTGGAATTTCTGGCAAATCTTCTGGACATTCTCCTAGTTTAAGTTGGTAAATCCTGCCATAACCCTTGCCTTTAGTTCATCTTTGGTGTTATGAGAAGTTTTGCTGGTCTTTTGCTCAAGTGCACCCCACACATAATAATCAAGGCTGTTGCAGTTCGGGGAGTTAAGTGGCCAGAATGTAAAGAGAGATGTGGTCACGGAAATTGTCTGACAGCCATGACTGGGTTCTCCTGCTTGTGTGGCATGGTACAGATTCCTGTTGCCAGACATAGGGTCTTCCAGCAGCCACTCTTCTTGACCAAGCACTACCTCCTCAAGGCACTTGATGTAGGCTTCCGTGTTGAGTCTGAGGCCCTCACAAAAACAAAATCATGAGTTCTTTTCTTATCAGAATGATAAATCATAATCACCATTCGACTCATCCAGCTCTTTCCAAATCCTATGTACTGACCTCAGATTAACACTGAAACACTCTAAAACGCTCATATCAGAGCTGCCGGAACAAATGCCAAGCAGTACAGCATGCCGTTTCCAAATTTCTGGTGGAGTGAAATATGTCATGGTGCTCTTTTTTAGACAATTCTCAACTGACCTAACTACACTGTGCAGTTGACAAAAACTAAAACAAGCAACATGTATGTGCAAAATTAAAAATATAAAATGGTGACATTTACCCACTGCACCCTGTATATACACACAGTAGATACTGGAGTCAACATTGAGTGGCGACAGTGTTTCATACTTGAACGCAATCCTCAAGGCTATAAATATTATGTTCAAGCATAAAAAACTGTTGCCGACCTGATGTCACTGTCCACTTTAATATTTATATATGGTCTGTGATGATATTAACCACTTTTGCCCATAAATACATATATATATATATATATATATATATATATATATATATGAGTCCATCAACGAGTCTACTGGCTGTTCACTGAATTCTGATCTGAAATTTTCAATCCACTGTTCAATGATATTCTGCTCTCCGTAGGCAACACTGGTCACTCAATGTGTTTCTGATTGTTATGGTTTGTGTTGTTATGGCAACTGGATTTGAATTGACAAACGACAACAGGGCAACTGCTGTTAAGGGGCCTGAAAAATGACCTCAGTGGAAGGTGAAATAATACATGTATTTGATATCATGGGCTGAAGGTTAGTAATGAAGCATTGAGTTAAGGTGTAAGGAAGGGAATTAGGCTGAAAATATTATGCAAAATAAAAGTATTACTTTTTTCATCATTAAGTGACTAAAGTGTTGATGTACCAACATACATACATACATACATACATACATACATACATACATACACACACTTTATTTTAGGATATTACAGCTTAAAACATGTAAAAAATGCTACACAAATTTTGTGTATTTTTTTTTTACTTGTTTTTGATGTAATATCCTAAAATAAAGAACATTGCTCTATTTTTGTATTGAGCCCACTTAAATTGACTGTTACAAATGTTGGAAGTGGACTATTCTTTCTCATTTTACATGGATGGATGTGTGTGTATATATCAACAAACAGCATTTAGTATTATTCTATATATATATATATATATATATATGCATGTTTCATTATAAACGACAGACAAGGTACTACGATTTAGCTTTTTATTTAATTTTTCTTGTGTTCGAACAAGAGCTTTCTTTACAGGACAATGGGTGTGTAGGAACTGTCCAAACGTTTTATGTTTCTGAGCGCTTTCGGCTATACCTTTAGCCATTATCAAGGATGATTCGATTTTTCAGCTTAATTGAGTGTGTACATTATGTGTATGTCTTAGAGTGTAGTAAGGATGTTTTTAATTTCCGAATACAGTTAGCATATTGTGGCTTTGTTTGTAGTTAATATTGTTAAGAGTTGGCTTTTTCTATTTTATTATCAAAGCCTCCATTATTCTTAATCTTTTTTTGCAGACGGAAGCAGTTAATATATTTGTGTTTTCTACCAATATGTTTCTAATGGAGTCTGGCAAATTTGTGTGCGTGCTTAAATGCATTCTAATGGAGCTGTGGTCGGGTAGGTGTAACGTAAGGCGTCTGGATAAGCATGTAGTTGTGTAACCGATGTAATTATTCATGAGTCCGGTTTGATCAGGAACACAGTTCCTTAAGGGGCATTTGAACTCATAGATAATGTTCGTTCTTTGTAGTTTTGACTTAGCTGGTGTGTTGTTATTTCTGAGGATAATGTTAGCTGCCTTAAATTTTTTATAGTAGATAATTAATTTGATTTTTTTATTTGGGTCAATTGGGGTAGTGTATTTCTTTATAATGTGTCTTAGTGAGGATTCATCTTGTTTGTAATTGTTATTCATTTGGTTTTTGTAATAAATGTGTATGTGATTTTTGACTGTGTGTTCACTTTCATTATTACTTACTTTAGGGAGAAATAGTCTAATTTGGTGGTCTATAAGGTGGTTAGGGAAGCCGTTGTCGATTAGGGTTTGTTTAACGTTATTAATTTCTTTGAGGAAGAGTATTCGAGAGGATGAATTGTGGTGTGCTCTTTTTAGAAAGTTTTTTATTACAGCTATTTTGTACCTAAGTGGACATTCGCTTTTATAGTTAAGGTGGCAGGAGTTTTTGTTGGTGGGTTTTTTGTATAATGATGTAATCATCACTCCATACCTATCCACCAATTACAAACAAGATGAATTACACAAGATGAGTTACACCTATCCGACCACAGCTTCATTAGAATGCATTTAAGCACGCACACAAATTTACCAGACTCCATTAGAAACATATTGGTAGAAAACACAAATATATTAACTGCATCCATCTGCAAAAAAAGATTAAAAATAATGGAGGCTTTGATAATAAAAAAGAAAAAGCCAACTCTTAACAATATTAACTACGAACAAAGCCACAATATGCTAACTGTATTCGGAAATTAAAAACATCTCTACTACACTCTAAGACATACACATAATGTACACACTCAATTAAGCTGAAAAATTGAATCATCCTTGATAATGGCTAAAGGTATAGCCAAAAGCGCTCAGAAGCATAAAACATTTGGACAGTTCCTACACACCCTTTGTCCTGTAAAGAAAGCTCTTGTTCGAACACAAGAAAAATTAAATAAAGATCGTAGTACCTTGTCTGTCGTTTTTAATGAAACATGCATAAACGAAGGATTGCTGCCTAAATATACAACTATCAAATATATATATATATATATATATATATATAGGGAAAGAGAGAGTGGTGAATAGATTAACATTGATAGATAACTGAATAGTCTGTGATAGACTGATAGAAACAGACTGAGACATACATACATAAATATATATATATATATATATGTACACACACACACAAGGTGTACCAAAATGTTAGAAATTTGACCATGAAAATAAAACTAATTACAACTGTTTCCTTCAAAGTCTTTGGTTTACAAAGAATTGCAGTGGGGGGGCTCCATATTATATTCTATTCAGGTACAGTTTTATTTCCTTAAGCTTTTGAGTAACACACAAGCACATAGATGTCACAGAGTACTTAGAGTGTGCACTTCCTATTTGAATCTTACAATAGTCTTTTTGTCAGAGAGATGATGTATTGATTTTACCCTCTTGGAGAGATGACCCTAGGGTATGGTGCAACTGGAATGTACTTGATACTCTGAGAAAAATTGGGTTGAGAGAACTATTCAGAATTGTTTCTAGATAAAGTTCTAAACTGGTGGATCTAGCTTGAGTAGGCTAAGCAGTAATCAACTGACCTGCTGGAAATTCATCTGGAACATTATTGAATATGGATGTGATTTGACCCACTGCCACTTGATTGTTACTGCAGAAAATTCTAGCAAGATGCCTCTAGTCATGATCATTAATAACCTGTGGTCAGCCAATGGTTGAAAGGTTGTTATGGTCAATAGTTATGGGAAATTTTAAAATACTTACATTGCTATGGGTCAGGTAAGAATCAGAAGTAAATTAATAGAGTTTTCATAGTTACATTAACTAATCATTTGAAGACTGTGGTGAAATAAAAAGAAAATGGCCACCAGCGAGTAAATTCGAGCCCTCCCAACTGGTAATCCAACCTCTAGTCGTTCCGTCTCAAAATCGCACAAACAGACTTTTCCAGCCGCCAACCGGAAACGTCACTCCAAGCTTGTTCTGAACTGGGAAAAACTAGGTGCTTTTATATTTGTCCATATACCCATAATCCCTTGTGTCTTCATGCGATCACATAGTTCATTCCGTCTCTGTCCCATAATGCATTGCATATTCATTGCATAAAAAGGCAATGCAAGTCCCCCCTTATTCTTTTACGTTATCTGGCCGAGGAGGTATTACAGCAGAGCGGTAAGTGCTTTCTTTTTTTCTCCTTCATTTCAACTGCAGTAGCCCTACATGCTAAGCAAATACGGGCTCTTTTTTGGCGGGGAAAAGCAAGTCGGAACCAGTTGTGCTCATCCCAGGTTCTGCCTCATCATGTCTGCCACAAAGACAGAATGTATATTCATTAGCAAAAGGTTAAGCCCAAAATGCAAATTACAAATTTGGGAAACCAAGATCTATCAAGTACAAAAATTTAAATATCTGGGAAGTGAGCAACATTGAAGTTTGAAGAGGAATTAGGACAGCCAAAGACACATTCCGAAACCTGAAGAGACTATTCAGAGACAGAAAAACAAAGAAAAGCATATAGAATTGTTATGTGATATCTGTCCTCCTGTATGGCAGTGAATGCTGCACAATATCCTCAAAGATGAAGAAGAGACTTGAAGCAACAGAAACAAAGAGTACTGAACTGTTATGTGATATCTGTCCTCCTGTATGGCAGTGAATGCTGCACAATATCCTCAAAGAAGAAGAAGAGACTTGAAGCAACAGAAACAAAGAGTACTGAACTGTTATGTGATATCTGTCCTCCTGTATGGCAGTGAATGCTGGACAATACCCTCAAAGATGAAGAAGAGACTTGAAGCAACAGAAACAAAGAAAAGAGTACTGAACTGTTACATGATATCTGTTCTCCTGTATGGCAGTGAATGCTGGACAATCTCCTCAAAGATGATGCAACAGAAATGTGGTTCTACAGAAGGATGCTAAGGATACCATTGACTGAACATGTGAACAACAAAAAGGTTTTTTGAGAAAATGGAAATGAAAAAGAAGTATACTTAACATCAGGAAGAAACAATTGAAATTTCTAGGGAACATAATAAGGAAGGGCGCTTGGAAAATCTGATACTCACAGGACAGATTGAGGGAAAGAGGAAAACAGTGCATCGCATACTTGATGAACTTAAGTAAATGGATAGTGGAAATGGGTTTAGGAGAAATAATGAACAAACAAAATTTATTAACAAGAAAGGACAGGAAATTGTGGAGAACCATGATCACCTACATCCTGAGAGATCATGGCACCTAAAGAAGAAGTATTCTGTTACTAAAAAAAAAATGTTCTTTTCAGTCCTCTTACTTGATTTGATCATTGTCACTTGATTATATTATCTGCCTATATTTCTGAGATAAGGTATTGTAACCATTTACACTATTTACATCATTCGGACTGTTATCCTCATCTTTATTGTCATTCACAACATTTCGGCCATTGTACACTCCAGCATTCTTCAGGGTCTGTCTATATTTCTGAGATGAGGTATTATAACTATTTACACTATTTGTTTGAACTGTTGTCCTCATCTTTATTGTTATGTTCATGACATTTCAGCCATTGTATGCTCCGGCCTTCTTCAGGTGATATACGCTGGAATTTCAAACCAAGCCCTTTATTTAGTCCACTGGGGTACATTGCCTTTTCTGGATATCTCAGTTACAGTTATTTCCCTTTAGTAACTTAACTCTCCAGTTTACCTCTGCTGTGGCCAGGTATTGAACTCACAACTGATTGGGTCAAGTTACTGGATTACTTTAACTGGGCCTGAATGAAAGTTCTTATATGTTGGTTGTTTGGTAGTATTTTATATAAATTTGGGTGAAGTTGCTACAATTTGTTAGCATGTGCATATTATTGGTAATTTTATTATAAATATGTATTGTCATTAATTTTTTCGGTATATAAAAATGTATTGCTGGTATGTTTATGCTTTCATAATGTTGCTTTTGTTTAGCAGTGGGGGCTCACTGTTTTCCCATAGTGGGGACCCAAACAGGTGCTACAACCCCAGATCAGGGTTTACCTGGGAACAGCAGCAATTACGAGGTGGTTCCATGCTCGTCAAAACTTCCAATCTTCTTATTTGCTGCCGGATGTAGTTTATCATCATACCCAGGACTAGGGAACCAAGAGACAAGATGAATGAGCTGAGAAACTGAGGTGTACGGTGAGGGACTGAATACAAGTATCAACTCTACATAGCCATGAATGCTAGACAATTTCTTCACAGATGGAGAGAAGCCGAAAGGCAACAGAAATGTGCTTCTACAGAAAGATGCGAAGAATACCTTGGATGGTCATGTAAACAATGAGGAAGGTTGTAGAGGATAGTGCAAGTCTACAGGTTTGTTATGAGGTTCAGAACTATCAGAGAAACCGAATTCAACATTTTCAGGAATTAATTTCAAAACAGGGATATTTTTTTTATGCATTTTTATATAACAAATAACGTGATTCACCACAGGGAGAAATAGGCTAGTGTGTACACATACAGCTCAAAAGATTTAAAAAAATATATATATCATGTTAACAGTAGCATGTATGTATTTGAGTGCACACATGCAGAAGATACATCAACATGGTAGGAAAGTGAGAATGGGACAAGTTTTCTACCTACCACATTCCAAAACAAAGAGAGAGAGAGAGAGGGGGGTATACCTGTGCCTTTATAATACAACGCAAGGTAAATGGAAACAAAAAAGGGACATTTATACTCAAAATCTGTGGAAATTGTAAGACCATCCATTTGGTCTCGAAAAGACAGATGTAAAAATACCACAAGATAAATTGTTCAAGCTTCACAAAATGACAAATTTATGTACCTATCCACATATATTGGTACAGAACGAGAGATTGCTAAATATTGATGCATTTAAAAGTTAATGTGTTAGTTACAGAGTAATATTTAAGAAAGAAGGTAGGAGTATAAGCAAGCTTAGAAATGTGTTTATAAGTTTATATCTTATCTTTTGGTCTGGTCTGCCACAAATCTTGCTTGTGGAGATGGTGTTCTTGCTTGAGTTCATCTTCGTAGATTCTGGTTGTTTGGAAGCTATGTCTTTCTCAGTCTGCCCGTAAATGGTTGAAGAACGTCCTCTGTTCAGAAGCTATGGCCACTGTCTAAGCCTGTCCATTTCGTAAATGGTTGAAGAACGTCCTCTGTTTGAAAGCTATGGTCACTGTCTAAGCCTGTCCATTTCGTAAATGGTTGAAGAACGTCCTCTGTTTGGAAGCTATGGTCACTGACAACAAACAATTACAAGGAAAAGTATGGGAATTGTAACACCACCCATTTGGTCTTGAAAAGACAGGGGTAAAAATACCACAAGACAAATTGTTTAAGTTTCACATATATGGGCACAGAATAAGAGATTGCTAAATATTGATGCATTTAGCAGTTAATGCGTCAGTTACACGGTAATATTTAAGAAAGAAGGGAGTAGTATGAGCAAGCTTAGAAATGTGTTTATAAGTTTATATCTTATCTCTTACTTGGTCTGGTCTGCCACAAATCTTGCTTGTGGAGATGATGTTCTTGCTTGAAGTTCAGCTTTGTAAATTCTGGTTGTTCAGAAGCTATGTCTTTCTCAGTCTGCCCACTTCGTAAACAGCTAGAAGAGTGTTGAGAAGCTATGATCTTTACATTTGCCCACTTCATAAATGTATAGAGGGACTCTGTTTGGAAGCAATGGTCTTTATGCCTGCCCAGTTTGTAAATGGTTGAAGGGTGTCCTCTGTTCGGAATCTATGGTCACTGTCTAAGTCTGCCCACTTCATAAATGGTGGTGGACGTCCTTTCTGTTTGGAAGCTACATCTTGGCTCCCCCATGAACCCTCTCCTCCAGTCTCAATCTCCCAAGAACACTGGTATTCTCAGGGGCCCTGGTGTCAAATCACTAAGGGGTGATAACCTATCTTTTCTATAAATCAGAAAGAGAGAGTTGGAACTTCTTAAACACATAATGAATGTAAAAGATTTGATTGAAATTTGAACTCAGCTCTCCATTTCCTCAATCCGCTATCCTCATAATTGGACACATCATTATTTTTAAAACAGTTTTTTTTTCTTTAAAGTTTAACTTCATAAGATTAATTTAAAATAACAAGAGTTGGACTGTTGCAATTATTAATAATTAGATTTAATTTACAAACACTAACAATGGTTTTAAAAAGCTTCTGTCAATGTGTTTCTGCTGTCAAAATTTTCTAAAAAGAAAGTCAGAAAGATAAAGAAATGAAATGTATTTAAAATTAAAATCCACAAATTATGAAACAAATATTAAGAAAAAAGGGAAATCTATTTGTTTTTGTTTTTTTAAACTAAAAAAAAACTGAAGACAAAAAACATTGGGTGGTTGACAGTGCCATAATTAGTGTGAAAGTGTAATAGGGCTAACAAATGATACTAAGAACTACCAAGGATAGGAAGTTTGGAGAGCCATGATCAACACCACATATAGAAGATGGAAACTACAGCTACTGAGTAATGGGGGAGGGAGAGTAAGGGTGGTGATTAAAGGAGAAGGGGGTTCCACACCATCTTTTAAGGTATTAGTATTCATACAGATGTATGGCCAACTCAAAAGAAAGAAAAGTGGAGGGAGAAGTTAGAGAAGATCATAGATGTGGACAGAGACATGACAAAATGAAAATTTGTCACATACCTATTGAGACAAAAGTTGAGAGTCTAAATTTTACTTTTCTCGGTGCTATTACACTTTTGCAAGTACCCCCCCCCCCCAGCAGTCAGTATGGACTGCATTGCTTCAAACAGCTGTTGTCGGGAACAAACCTATTTGCAATTGGCGGACAACAGGATAAGCTTGTTGGAAGATAAGCATTCGGAAGGGAAGTTTTTTCTGAGAAATCCCATTTGCACCTTTGGCAGATCATATGTCTTGTGTATTAGTGGTGTACTAACTGCGGAAGAGGCTGAGGACCAGCTGTGGAAATACTAAGAAAGGATTTAGAAGTTTCCAGCCCAAACACTGTGGTTGAGTGGAACCAGTTTTGCCATGATTATAAGGAACAGGAAAACGTAATCAGAGATATAAAATAGTTGTAGGAAAAACACGACAGAGGGGTGGTGTGAAAGCATACTAGTGCCCTTTCTACCCTTTTCTACCCCTCAAACTATGATTGGGGGTGGGGTAAATACAGTCAACACTAAACTATGTGATTTCTTTTTTTCCTTCTAATTCATCCTGTTTTTTTTTCTCTGTCGTCTTCCATTTTTTTTTATTGACTTGATTCTGTTCCTCATTTTTTCACGATATTTTCCTTCCCTTTCATTTGAAATATTCAATCCTATTTTTAAAGCATTTTTTCATTTCTAAATTTCTTAAAAACGTAAAAAAAAAAATAATAATAAAAAATAATAAATAAAAAAAAATAAAAAAATAAAAAATAAAAAATAATAATAAAAAAAAAGCTGATGCAAAAATGTAGCAAAAAAGAAAAAAAAAGATCCTGAAATGCTCCAAGCTGAACAGGTAGCCATCCTAGAATGAGTCTTGAAAACACCTAAAGCATTTTTTATACATTACAATAAATTTTTAATGTTTGCATGTCCATTAGGACAAACTCCGGTCAAATATGCAAAATAAATAAAAAATTGGATCAGAAAAGTCTTAAAAATAACATAGTCAAGAGAAACAGGAAAGAATGAATTAATAATAAACAAAGCACTGAGTATATTGCTATAGAGCAGTCTTTCCCAATGGGGGTGCTGGCACCCCCATCTGGGCTCAGTTATGTTGAAAAGGAGCACTGGGAATTTCATTTAAGGGGTGGTTGGGCATGTATCCATTTTTCATTTCAAGTTTTCAAAAATATTCAATATTGGTTACAAAAGGAAATTTTTGAAAGGGGTATCTAAATCTGTGAAAAGCTATCAAACTTTTTTCATTGCTTTTCCAACTTCCTGTATAGCTGAATGTGGTTTCAATGCAGTTATACAGCTTCTTACTAAATAAATTACAATTACTTCTAAGCATCATGGAACCTAGAGTAAGAGCCCCTTAGCTAGTAAGCACCAAATTCAACCATTGCATTGAATACATTGAGATAAGCTATGAAATGAACCTAGAGTAAGAGCCTTAGCCAGTAAGCACCAAAGTCAACCACTGTATTGAAAACATTGAGATAAGCTATCAAATAAATTTTAATTATTGGCATTTATTTATAGGAATGAAAACAATATTAGAATTATTTTAGCACTAATACCTGAGTGTTATCTTGCTAGGAAAGATGGATTCAGAATAATATTAGAAATTTAATTATACAGCAGGTGGAGGTATGGGGTGATACAATGTTTATGCACTGGTTGAAAAAGGTTGGCAAACACTGACAGTAAGAATAGGATTTTTAGGTCTGTTCTTTTTAGAATAATTCTTACACACACACACACACGTATATATATATGAAACACATATGTAAATATATCAATAAGCCTGAAGCTTAATGATGCAAAAAAAGCACATACCTTAAACAACAACAACTTATTTTTAACATTATCTCCCAATTGATGCCAGCTGACATACCAGAAAAATAAAACGGATTTAAATTCAAAACATTGAATCCAGTCAAAATAGGCTAAAATAGTATTGAATAATTTTTCACTTACTTTCTTTATAAGGTTTAGTGTAACTATGCTCTACTGCCAATAATGTTAATTTGCAATAATGTCCTCTGCATGAACATTTACATCATAGTGACTTAAAAAAAAACACTTTTGTTTGCCCTGAATAAATAGCATATATTTTCTTTTTTTTTTTTCATTCTCTCTCTTCCAATCCACTTCCTGAATGTCACTTCCTGTTTATCCAGTCAAGGGAAGTAACTCTTTCTACCTAACACTTTTGAATTTAGTAGTAAATATTTGACTATTGTATCCTGCCTCCAGATAAAAAAAAATGTACATATGAGAACTAGTTAAGATTTCATAGATAAATTATGGTATTTTGGTGACTGCAGTAAAGAATGGTATGCAAGAATGTGGTATTATGGTGGATGGAACATTATTGAATGAGTGGGTCAGTGATGGAGATGACATGGTGTAATGGTTAGCAAGCTTGTCTCACTAGATCAGTTACAACTGAAAAGTGAGTTTGATCCTCACTAGGTGGTCCATACTTTCAGCCTTGTGCCACATCTGAGCTACGCTTAGAAAATAATCAGTGTGTAAACCCCTCTCTTCAGGGATTTGAAACACATTATTTATCATCTCTCAGTTGTGTCACTGTCTTTGGGCAGAATGCACTTGGGCGACTCAGTCAAAGGACAGAGTCGCAACTGAGGAAAATTATACTGAGAGGTGCCCAGCCCTGGGGAACAGCTGCCCGAGGTTGTGTCCTCTCATTGCACCAGAGAGTGGGATTGGTCCTTGGACCGAGGCCAGTGCAACCAACAGCTGCAGGGGCTGCAGGCAATTTTTGTTCTTGGCCCAGATGTACGCGCTTGGGTCCCCACCTTAAAAAAAGACCTTGGGTCACAACTGGTCTTAGTGGGGAGACAGAGTAAATAGCTAGGATAGATGAATTTCCCTAATTTTCAACTTTGTGTCACATTTTATTTAATATATTCATCAATAAATGCCAAATGTTAAACAACTGGAAAGATAAGTAACAATGTCCAAATCATAAAAAAAAACTGTTTTGTAATTTCTTGTAAAAAGAATCAATCAATTGGTTAGCATTTCTGATTTTTCACATAAAATTCCATGTATGACTGTTGCTTGAATTTGTCAACCTTCATAAAGAACGTCAACCAAATCCAAGACAACATTATGAAACCTTGTATAACTTACTGAACCCAAGTTGATCACACAAAGTCTGTTGGTAGACTGATTCAGTAAGCTGGGCTTGAATAAATATTAGCTGCAAACACATTTGTGTTCTACCTCATATCAATAGATTAAATAAGGAAAAAATATTCTCAGCAAAACTCACTTCCCAAACCTAACCAAATGATAAAACATGATAATCTTGGGGAGAAAAATAATTGTTCAATAAACTGAGAAATTGTCAGGACAGCATGAAACATGAAACTGCTGCTGCTGCTTGGTGTTGATATGTTATTTTTAATGGATACTCATATTTGAGTAGATGCACTGTTTTTATTATTAAACAGTATATTTATTTATTGACATCTACAAGCCTGAATATTCGAGAAATCTTGTTAAAAAATCCAGGTCAGTAGATGTTAATAAATCAATATAAAACAGATTATCTACTCAAACGTGAGTATCTACTAAAAATAATGTTTAAACAAATAAATTAAAAATATATTGGATTTAATCCATTTCCTATATATATATATATATATATATATATATATATATATATATATATAGGAAATGGATTAAATCCAATATATTTTTAATATATATTCTACATCATCACTTGATAAGACACCAGAAGTGTTGAAACAAAATGGCTATTTTTGTAGTGATTTTATAACATATTTATGTTGTAATATTCAAATAAATGATTATATATATATATATATATATAATTATATATATTATTAATAATAAAATAGTAATCCGTCTGGAATTTCTGATAGAGCTCTCCTTGGATCTTTATCTTATGTCAGAGACAGGGCAAAATTATTAATTAATGAATATCAAACATTTAAAATACCATAGGTTTTTGTATTTTAAGTGTTTGATATTCATTAATATATATATATATATATATATATATATATATATATATATATATATATATATGAAGAAATATAATCTTAAAGTGTGCTATATTTATGGGATATAGTGCTCAATATCAGAGATAGAGTGTGTGTAAATATAAAAGTGAACATAGAAGTCAACACTTAGAGGCGACAGTCTGTTTCATGCTAGATGCAATCGTCAGGCCACAGTGCTAATACCCTTGGGAAAAGGGTGGCCTGACGATTGCATCTAGCATGAAACAGACTGTCGCCTCTAAGTGTTGACTTCTATGTTCACTTTTATATATATATATATATATACATATATATATATATATATAAAAGTGAACCCTGAAGTCAGTACCAAGTGGTGATAGTCTGTTTTATGCTTTAACACAATTTTTCAAGTATGAAACAGACTGTCGCCACTCAATGTTGACTTCAGTGTTCACTTTTATATTTACTTACACTCTATCCCTGATACTGAGCACATTTACCCCATAAATGTAGCATATCTTAAAACTATATTTTATTACACACACACACACACACACACACATATATATATATATATATATATATATATATATATATATATATATATATATATATATATATATATAATTTAATATTTCATTTCTGTAATGAATAATTGTCAATATAGTTTTATTATTCTGAACTACTGTTTTTGTTTTAGTTGATACAGATGCTATAAAAGGCAAAATATTTTGGCCACTTACCTTTTTTCCCATCATCAGGTGTCCATTGTTATTGGCTTTTAAGGGGTAACTGTTGATGATTGCATTGTCTTTCCCTGTGATGCTAGTTATTGTTCATTACTGCTGATGCAGGGATTGAACTCATGACCACTAAATGACAGTAACACAGTTTTAACCAACTCCTAAATCCACGGTACCACCGTCTTGAAGGAAATCAGTGGGGCATTTCTAGATCCTTTTTATTCAGATGGTTTTGATATTTGTGTATCATAACAGATTCATATTGTTTTTACATAATTTATGAAATGAGTAATTTTCAATATGCTTTCATTATTTCAAACTATTGTTCTCATCTTGGTTGATGTAGATGCTATTATGTAGAGAGGTACTGAGCTTAATGGACCGAAACTCTTTTGAAGATAACAACTAGTCTGAAGCACTTGATGTCTACATGTGTGTGTATGTGTGTATATATATATATATATATATATATATATATATATATATATATATATATATAATATCGAGGAGGCACGGTGGAGTAATGGATAGCAGCTCGAATTGAGGAATCGGAGAGCTGAGTTTGAATTCAAGTTGAATCCATTACATTTACTTACATGCTAATATCCTTGGGAAAAGTGTGAATCCTTTTCTTCTCCCCCCCAGCTATGGGTAAATAGCAGGACAGACCTGGTTCTATAGCCTTGGATAGCAGCTGGTCTACCGCAGAAAGATATGGCAAATTACTGCAGGAAAAAATCTGCCTTGTCAGTCATGTATCGAAAGATACATGATCGCCTAAGCATGTATCACGCATAGCACATAAAAGACCGACTGACTGATACACTGATGTATAATATCACAACTGTAGATTGCGTTGTTTATGAAACTCAAAGTAATACTACTGGTGAGGAAAAAAATGGATATCTGTTAATAAAATATAAAGTAAGAATCTCCGAAGGCAATTTTCTACAGAGGCGCACTAGAGAAAGAGAGCTCAATGCCAAATTAAATGACAGGCCCTTAATATTTCTAAATGAATAAATTCCTAGTGAATAGCCACAGTTAAAAGTTTCATGTGTTTTCATACAATCACAAGGTAGTTGTAACTGTTACTTGTAAAAAACGGTAATTTTATATTGCCCCTTGGAAAGTTCAAGATGTTACAAGGGTAGTTGATGTGTACATACTATGTATACACCAACTATATATATATATATATATATATATATATATATATATATATATGTATATATATATCAATGAGATATTGATACAGTGCTGTGCAAAAGTAAGTGAAACCTTAGATAATATTTGAAAAACTTGTCTCTTTTTTCCAAATGATCAACAAATTTTAATTAAACTATATATTCATTAAGAAAAACCTTTATTAAATCAAGTACAACCACTTTCAAAAAATTTATCAGGCTCAACTAAAAATCTTAATTAAAAATTAAGATGTGCAAAAGAACCTTTATATTTAATATTTGGTGATTTCTCCTTTTGAGATTACAATGTCAACCAGTCTTTTTCTATAATTTTTAAGAATAAGTTGAAATAAAAATATTAATTAAAAATTAAGATGTGCAAAAGTAAATGAACTCTTACGCTTCATATTTGGTGATTGCTCCTTTTCAGGTTACAATGTCAAGCAGTCATTTTCTATAATTTTTACGAAGTTTCTGGCAGTAATGAGTGCCAATTTTTGACCATTATTCTCGGCAAGACTCCCACAATTGCTTGATATTACCTGAGTTTCTTGCATGCACTACCTTGTTTCACTTGAATCACAGATTTTCAATTGGGTTTAGAACAAGACTTTGACTAGGCCATTCCAAGAGTTAAAATTTCTTTTTACAAGCTCATTTTTTGTGGATTTGCTTTGATGCTTCAGATCATTGTCCTGTTGGAAGTTCTAGCCCTCACCTAAACCAAACTTTTGAACTAAGGATAAGATACTTTTGTTCAAAATTACTTGGTATGTTGCAGGATCCATTGTGCCATCAATGTGTAGTATTTTGCCTGTTCCAGCTGCAGTAAAGCACCTCTAAATCATAATGCTATGACCGCCATGTTTACTGGTTGGTATCAAAATCTTCTCTTCAAAAGCCTTATCAGGAGCTCACCAGATATAAAACCTATTGTTCCTATAGTGATATATAAATAAGGTACTGTGTAAAATGCAGTATCTTCATGCCATGAGAGAGTTATCTTCTCTTGATATGACTACATCTGTCTGAGAGAATACCTATCATAAAAATATAGCGTCACCAATTGGTTACTTAGCCACAATGAAGGATCCTGAACATGTGTAAACCTGGATTAGGCATTTTGCAGTATCAGTGAGAGTTAAAAAGTTAAAACACACCGAAGCTAGTGGATGAGAAAATGAAGTTACGGATTTGTTTTTGGCTTCAGCGGGGTGTGAGGTCATAAAAAAGTCTCTGTCATAGCCTATCCCAAAGTGTTGGAAGATTTAGCATATGAAGAAATTGCTGCCATTAGAAAAGCAAATGTATCACTGAAAAAACATTGGTCATAGCGGAAAGAACTAAATTTTTCAGAAGTAGACAGAGACTGGGCGAAACTATTATGCAATATGTACAGTGATTGAAAGAAGTGTCAAGATATTGTGGGTCTTATAAGAATCGGTTCAGAAAAAATGTCTATCAAAAACAAGCTAATTTTGCTAAGACAAAATGTTTGACATCTTATACAAGTGTAAAATTCCAAAGTGGCTTCAAGCTCATAATATGAATCTGGAAGCATGTGTGGAGTTCTTACAACAACTGGAATTGATTATAAAATTTAATGCCTCTGAAGGCAGCTTGAAGACTTATACGGCTACTAAAAATCTACTGTTTTTCTTTTTTTTAAGCATTTCACCCTAAGCAAGGCAGGAGTGCCACTAGCATTCAAGGGGTTGCAGAGATTGACAATAAGAGAAAAGAGGGGGGTGTTTGAGGAAAGAATAAACAGAAGGACAGAGATCAAGATCAAGGCATCAGAAGATATTGATTGACGTTACATTTAAATTTTTGAAGATTAAAGTTATCAGGGAAGCAAGTAAGAGGAAGGGAGTTCCACTGTCAGGAAGTGTGAGAGAAGAAGCTCTTGGTATAGAAGAGGTGGTTACATTTAACAGTTTCAACAGTAAAAGGGTGGGACACTTAAATTCATTCAGTCAGGGCACCAGAGAAAATATTTGTAGAAAAGATAGAGGGAAGCCACATCACATCTGTGAGAAAGTGGCTGGAGACGAGAACATGCCTATCACATTGCATATCTGTCTTTGGATCTTATTGAAAACCTCAAGATAAACAGTAGAAGCACCAGACCATATATGGCAACAGTATTCAATGCAAGGATGAATGGTAGATTTTTAGATTTAAACAACAGACTCAAACGAGAAAAACCTTCTGGTGTGACACAGAGAACCAACTTTCCTTGCGGTAGATGTAGCTATTTATTCAATATAGTTATTCCACTTCAGGTCAGTGGAAAACGTGAGACCAAGAAGGCAAGGTGATAGGAGGCATGGAGGTTTCTCTATGGTGGGTAAATAAGCATTCATATGAAAGGAACTGGAGGAGAACCTGCTTAAGACAACCTTCATTTCATGGTTTGGCAGGAATGATTGGATTAAATCAAATAATCATCCTGTTAATACTGTATCTCTGAAGCTTATGTAGAAAGCTGGCATGCCAAACCCTATCAAATGCCATTATTATCAAGAGCTTGGTATACAAATTCAGTTATGGCTGTATACGCATCATGGTAGACTGGGCAAAGCGGAAACTATATTGTTTGTTGGAGAGTAGATCATGGGAGGTAAGTTGTTTAACCACTTTGGCATTGATTAAAGCCTCAAACACTTTGCCAAAGAGTGGTAGGAGACTGATAGGACGGTAGTTAGATGTATCAGAAGGGTCTATCCCAGCTAGTCAATATTTACTAGCCCCCTCACGAGGGTAGATGTGGCACAAGGACGAGTTTAACATGGGTCTTCCGAGACCATAGGCTTGGCCAAAAAATCTCTGTAGAACACACATAAACAGGATCGGGTTGGTCAACCTCCCTGAACGAGACTCTGCCCTTCGGCATAGCCTCGTCCAGTTTCTCTCTGCCCGAAGGTAGAGAGTTCAACCGTCTAGCTGGAACAGATCCCAGCTAGTCTCTGTAGTCCGTTGACTTACAGATACTTATAGGTAGTTACTACCTATTGTGTAGTCATTCATGGGGGTGACAGGTTATATAAATTACATCAAGTAGGGAAATTTTGAAGGTGGATATTGGAAGTGATGTTATGTTGATATCAATGAAAAAATGTAATCTTCAGTTGAAACACTTCAATGGGCCAATCATCAAAATTTTAGGATGCTTTAAAGGCACATTTGAGACAAAAAATAAATTTGAGATAATACCTATCATAGTGGTGGAAAACATCAAAAGCCACTGTCTTTTAGGAATTGATGTGTTAAAAATGTATACATTGAACCTTGGTGGTTGCTAAGCCAAACAAAATGGTGGAACAAAGAATATTAGAAAACATCAGTCAGAATGGTAGCAATTGGATTTCACCTATTGTGGTGATACACAAGCCCAATGGAGATTTAAGAATTTGCAGTGATTATAAGGTGAGCATGAATTACCAGATCTGTTTGGATTCATTCCTGTTGCCAAACATTGAAACAGTATGCATGAATTTGCTGGTATGAAATACTTTGCTAAAGTTGACCCTAAGTCAGCATATAATCAGATAAAAATTGATAGCAAGTTTCAAGAAGTCAGCACAATGAACACTCATATTGGATTACTAAGATGGACTCGTCTGCCATTTGGAGTAAAAACGTCAAGTCACATTTTCCAAAAAGCCATCAAAAAAGGTTTTAGAGGGGATTAAAGATATAATTTTATATCAGGATGACATTGGCATTGTTGTGTGCAGTAAAGAAGAGCTCAAAAGTAAAATGGAGCAAAGTTTTGAGAAAATTAAATAGTGCGGGTATGACAATTTATTGCAATAAATGTGAGTTTAATTGTGAAAAAATTTCATATATAGGACATAAAATATCAGAAAATGGTATATTGCCGGATGATAAACTCATTAATAAGATATCAGAGATAGCTGCACCCAGAAATAAAAAAGAGTTAAAGTCCTTTTTAGGATTAACCAAATTTCTATAACAGATATCTACTGTGATATAATGACCTTGTGGAACCATTTAACGAAATAAGGAAGAAGAATATCAACAGCCAAAAAGACAGGAGATCATTTTTGAGAAATTAAAAAAGCACTCATAAAAAAATTAAAAACTCTTGTTAAAATTTTTGACCCAGCAAAAGAATTGACATAAACTACAGATGCCAGTGACAGTGATATAGCAACAATATTGTTGCAAGAGGATCACCCTGTAATGTAATCTAGAAAACTAACATTGGCAGAGGCAACTTATTTGATTATTGAGAAGGAGGCATTGGCAATTGTGTGGAGCATGGAAAAAGTAGAAATTTTTTGCTGGGAAGGAAATTTGTATTAAAATCTGATCATAAGCCTTTGAAATTCATATTCAACCCCATAAGAAAGTTGCGAAAGTCACATCTGCCAGGCTATTAAGATTGGCAATTAAGCTTATGGCACTCAACTAATCATATATGTTAGCAGAAATACCATTCCGCACGTGGATGCATTATCTCGGTTAAATTTTGAGAGTAAAAATGTTGAAGCAAGTAAAAATGGTGAAGATAGGATTTTGCACTGGACAGAAATAGACATATCACCCTTAAATAGGCTTAGGTTGGGAACTAGGCAGGCTCCAGTGTTGAATAAAATTATGGAGATAATAAAGAGAAATACATGGAGTAATTGTTCTATGATGGAGAGGCTTTATAAAAAGTCAAAACACAAATTAAGTATAGAAAAAGGAATTATATGTAATGGATATATAATAGTATGGATATAGTCTCTGAGAAAAGAAGTAATTAAAGCCATGCACAATGATATATCAGGTCATCCCATAAGTTCTGTCCGAATTTTGAATAAAGAAAACAAGTGACCAAATGTTACATTTAATTACAGATTCAATCAACAATGTATTTTCCCTGATTATCAATGATTCCTTCCATCTATTAACAAGCTTACTAATTCCATAACTGTAAAATTCTTTTGGCTTTGATTCGAAGAACTCACAAATGTCAGTTTTAACCTCTTTCTGTGTTACAAAAGCTGTTTCTTCCAAATGATTCTGTAACCTACGAAACAAATGGTAGTCTTAAGGAGCAAGGTCGGGAGAATAAGGTGGATGAGGAATTTTCTCCCAACTGTGTGTCGTTGTGCATTGTCCTGATGAAACATCACCCATTTTCGATTCACTAGAGCAGGTCTTTTTTTCCTTAAAGCTTGGTTCAAACGCTCTAATTGCTGACAGTATATTTGAGCATTAATTGTTGCATTAGGTGGTAAGAATTCAAAGTGGATTATTCCTCGGAAATCCCACCAGATTTACCAAGCCACTGTCTATGACGCTTAACATTTCGATAAAAGATCCATTTTTCACCGCCAGTCACAAGTCTATCCAAAAAAGGTGAAACAAGTTGGCGAGAATGGAGAGAAGAGCAGATGTCAACTCGGGATTTGAGGTTGTTTTCAGACAATTCATGAGGCACCCATTTTCCAAGTTAAGGAACTTTTCCAAGTTGTTGAAGATGACGATGAACAGTTGTATGGTTTGAACTGAGAACCACTGCCAATTCCTCAACTGATAAAGCAGGATTTTCTTCAAGGGCTGCTTCAAGAAGCTTTTC
This sequence comes from Acanthosepion esculentum, assembly GCA_964036315.1. Classification (NCBI taxonomy): domain Eukaryota; kingdom Metazoa; phylum Mollusca; class Cephalopoda; order Sepiida; family Sepiidae; genus Acanthosepion; species Acanthosepion esculentum. The sequence continues at coordinate 28,507,086 of OZ038489.1, forward strand.
ATCAAACTCAACTGGACGTCCGGTTCGATCTTCACCTTCAAGGGTGAAATCTCCACTGCTGAATTTTGCAAACCATCTTCGGCAAGTTCTTTCATTCACACATTCCTCTCCATAAACTGAGTGAATGTTTCTAGCCGCTTCGGCTGCTGAGTTTCCTTTCTTGAACTCATAAAGCATTATGTGCCTCAAATGATTCTTGGGTACTTCCATGTTAGCAGGGTTCTAATCAAACAAAATTTAATTTTATTGTTCTCTGAAATAAAATATGATCAGTTTAAATGCATCTAAACATAAAAATAATGTTCAGCTTTATTAGACATTATAAAATACTCTTTAAATTTTGTTCATTTTAACAAAAAGTTAAAATTCAGACAGAACTTATGGGATGACCTAATACATGGAAGTAAAGTTGCTATGCAGATGTGGTTAAAGTTGTAAGTATGATGGCCAGGATATTCGAGAGACATGGAAGAGTATGTTAAAAAATGCTGCAGATGTAAAGAAATTTAAGCAAATTCACTCTTGGTCAAAGAAAATGGAACCGTGGATATGAGTACATATGGATCATGCTGACATTAAAGGTATAAAACTATTTCTGATATTAGTAATTTGATATTAGTAATTTGATATTAGTAATTTGATATTAGTAATTTGATATTAGTAATTTGATATTAGTAATTTGATATTAGTAATTTGATATTAGTAATTTGATATTAGTAATTTGATATTAGTAATTTGATATTAGTAATTTGATATTAGTTGACTTGTATTCAGGTTGGGGTAAAGTTAAAGTCGCAGATAGAAAAGACACTATTGTGAAGCAGTTGTTGAGGATAGTGTTTTTGAGAAATAGAGTTCCAAAAACCTTGGTCTTCGACAATGCACCTGAGTTTTGTGAAGAAAGCTTATGTGCATGCTTAAAACCTATTGGCTGCATTCCATAGAAAACACCACCTTACCACCCACAGTCAAATGGAATTGCAGAGAGAATGGTTCAAATGGTAAAAACTGGGATTAAAAGCATTCTCTCTCGTGGATTGTGATATAGAGAGTTATTTACCCAAACTTCTCCTAAGTTATAGAGCTATTCTATGAACAGAGCTTCTTGGCTTATGAAGACCAATTTAGAACCACAAGAGAGCATGAAGTTATGGAAAGGAGGAGAAAGAAGAAGCAGAAGAACAGACAATGCAAGAAAGGATGAATGAATCCAGAACTGAGAGTGATCAGGAAAACCACCAGAGATATGAAAGAGAGGGAGGAGAGAATGAGTTTATCCAGTAGTAGTGATGAACAATCTGGGTATAAAAGTGACCGGAGATATGATGATGATTCAAATGAGGAGAATAAGTTAAAACCTAGATCTCCTATAAAAAGAAAGAAAGAGACTCTGAGAGATGGATTATGTCTCTCAGGGTTGTTCATAGATGTCAAAGATCAACTAAAGGTATAAAGTCTCTTAGGTTCAGGGAGGTGTAGTGATATGTAAATTAGGTACTGTATATAAGGCAGTATCGCCATACCTATAGGAGAGTTATCTTCTCTTAACGAGACTAGATCTGTCAGAGAGAAGACCTATCATAATAGTTCCTCCCAAAGAAGCTCTAGTTTGGTCTCATCCATAAAACCTTTTGCAAGAATGTTTCTAGCTTATTAATATGAGCTTTGGCATTGGTGAGGCAGGCATTCTTGTACTATTTCATAAACAGTGGCTTTTTCTAAGTATTCTGCCATGAAGATCAGTGTTGTTCAGATTTTGTTGCACTCTGGGTATATGCTCATTGATTCCAACATTAGTGAGCATTGGTGAACCACAAAGGTCACAGGAGAATTTGCCTGGGCTTTCCGAACTAGATGTCTACTTGCTCTTGCTGTTATTTTTTGTGGACGGCCATTTCTTGATTGTGATGATGTCATACTAAAGGCCTTCCATTTATAAATAATCTGTTGCAGGGTGGGTGAAGTTCACTCCAAATTGTTTTGACAGATTTTGTCTCCTTCTCCGTCATTATAGGTTTCAACTATGTGATTTTTTAAAGCTTCAGGAAGTTCTTTTGGTCATTGCATATATATTTTTAAATTTAGTCTCGAACTGAACACTTTTACATACACAATGAGTTATACTGTTTGACTGCAGTATACACAACTTTCAAAAAAAATGAACATGTGTCATTTTGATTTTTACATGTGCAAAAATGAAAATTATTTTCCCTGGCAACCATGTAAAACAAAATACAGAGTGCAAATTTAAGGGAAGGGTTCACTTACTTTTGCACATCTTAATTTTTGAATTTTTAATTAATATTTTTTATTCCAGCTTGATAAAAATCTTTGAAAGTGGTTGTAATTCATTTAATTAACGTTTTTCTTAATGAATATATAGTTTAATTTAGATTTGTTGATTATCTGGAAAAAAGAGATTTTAAATATTATCTTAGGGGTTCTCTTACTTTTGCATAGCACAGTGTATATTTTTATATCTCAAGAACAGTATTGGGGAAATTGCATGGCAAAATGAAAAGAGTTTACTTCTGATGTGTTTCATCCTTCAGGACTTGATCGGACTAAATTTGTTATGTTGGTGGCATTACACGTGTAGGACAGAGTGGGGCTCGGAATTTCAGAAGTTTTTTTTTATCTAGCCAAATTCCTTTACAGACTTTTTCTTTTTCTTTCCATCACTTTTGTAAGTCGGTATTCCACACTGTGATATTAGAAGATCCTACAATATTTCACCATTCCTGGTAGATTTTCTAATATCACAGAGTGTAATACCTACAAAGAGGAAGAAAAAGTGTCTAAATGAACATACTAATGTTCTTTTCATGCTAATGTTCCTCCAATATAAGGCTCAAGAGCCAGGGATTTTCTATGATAGTAAAAAAAATGATGTCAAGATTGTAGTGATTGGAAAAAAATCTTACTACGTGTCTATTCCAGAAAGCAGCAGTTCTTGGGAAGAAGCTGACTCATCCTTCTATATGTGGCATGGTGGTCTCAGCTGCAAAGGTCAGGGCTGGTGGAATCAAGGAATGTAGCTAGTCAGAACACATGCCATGGAAATAGCAACAGAGTAGCATGAAACCTGCAACATTTCATCTGTGAGAAAGATGTTTTTATTTTAAGCCGTGTGTAATAAGTCTGTCGGTCTGCACAACCTGAACAGAATTTACAAAACAGGAAAAGCTCTGTACAGAACTTTGTTTGCAGTTCTTGTCATAAGCACTGCAAATCACTTGCTGGCTTCAAGAGCCATTGTTGTTCTCACAAGAACTAAAAGCATTGTCAACAATGATCATACTTGGTTGATGAGTCAACAGCTATATATATATATATATATATATATATATATATATATATATATATATATATACAGTGTAACCAGGATATAAGAGACCCGGATATAAGAGAAACCCGGATATAAGATATATTTTATCTGGTCCCAAATTAGAGCCTGTGTTAATGTATATATAATAGACCAAACCTGGATATAAGAGAAACGCGGATACAAGAGACTTCTTCTCCCGTCAAGACAACTCTCTTATATCCGGGTTACACTGTGTATGTATATATATATATATATATATATATATATATATATATATATATATATATATATAGCTGTTTTTATCTCCAAACCCCTTGGTGTTGACAATCTTTTCAAGATGATTCTTGTGGGAAGAAATAGCTATACATATGAGGTATTTTTTAATTTCTCTGATATTTAATTTATTTGTATATGCTCTGTAATAAATACATTGAGCTTTCTTTGTGGATCAGTTTTAATATTTTATATTATTAGGATTCACTTTAATTATTTACCCACAGATTTTTACCTATATATATATATATATATATGTGTGTGTGTGTGTGTGTGTTTCTTTTTATTTGTTGATATTATTTCTTATCACTATAGACATTACATTTAGTGGGTACATATGTTTGAGTAGACAACCCTGACTTAATAATAATTACTGGCTGAGAGATCAAAAGTCTTATTAAAGAAAATATGCACCACCACAAGAACTGAACATTATTCCCTTTTTAATCTAAAAAAACACCCACAAACCAGCAATGCTTTCACCATTATGCTACAGGAAGCAATTACTGTAAACGCCAGATATTAATTTCAGTTTTAAATTATTATTTTAATTTTAAAAGCAGTGATGTCAACTTAAGCGCATTAACTCACGAAATATAATGTTTATAACAATAATGCACACACACATACACACACACACACACACACACACACACACACATATATATATATATATATATATATATATATATATATATATATATATATATATACAGGGTGGTCCAAAAGTAGGTGGACAGTAAATAATTACATTTATTTTGAGATTACATATACATACATTTATATTTACTAACACAATTATTACATTGGCAATTAAATTTTATGGTGAACAATAATACAAAAGCCCTTAAATTTTATTGTGGACAATAATACAAAAGCCCTTAAATTTTATTGTGAACAATAATACAAAAGCCCTTAAATTTTATGGTGAACAATAATACAAAAGCCCTTAAATTTTATTGTGGACTATAATACAAAAGCCCTTAAATTTTATTGTGAACAATAATACAAAAGCCCTTAAATTTTATTGTGAACAATAATACAAAAGCCCTTAAATTTTATTGTGGACAATAATACAAAAGCCGTTAAATTTTATTGTGGACAATAATACAAAAGCCCTTAAATTTTATTGTGGACTATAATACAAAAGCCCTTAAATTTTATTGTGAACAATAATACAAAAGCCCTTAAATTTTATTGTGGACAATAATACAAAAGCCCTTAAATTTTATTGTGGACAATAATACAAAAGCCCTTAATTTTTAGCAACGCAGGTGCTCAAACTGTTTTCCATCACAATTTACACAGCTTTGAAGTCTACTTCTAACGCTCCGACAAACTTTTTTGCACAAGTCTTTTTGGGTATAAATTTCTTGAAATTCATCTCTTATGTAATTTTTCAAATCACCGACACTTCTTGGTTTTCGACTATAAACTTTGTCCTTGAGTACTCCCACCCAAAAATAAATCCATTGGGGTCAAGTCTGGTAAACGTGCCGGCCAATCCATTTCTCAGGAAATGTTTCATCAAGATACTCAGTTGTAATAATATAACAGATATATAAACTTATCCACATACAGTGCACCTACTTTTGGACCACCCTGTATATGTATGTATATATGTGAAATCAGATCAGAACCAAAAATATCCATAACAATAATAATTATTTTTATATAAAATAAATTACCAGAAATGCTTCTCATAATACATTAGGGAAATTTGCAGAAATTTAAAACAAATGTATCTCTAAACACAAAAGAGATCTGACACAAAAGAATTTATCAAATTCATTGGTTATACAAGGAAATAATTTCAACCACAACTTTGATCTAAAGAATGCCGCACTTATTAATAGAGAAAACAGTAAAATAAATTAATCCAAATAAATGAACAAATTAACAAACCACTCCTGCCAAAAGAACCATTTGGATAAGTAAAAAATAAAAATAAATAAGCAAAAACAATTAAAAATAATCAATTCAAATTAATAAATAAATAAAATAATAAAGAAATTAACAAACCACTCCTGCCAAAATAACAGTTAGAAGAGACTATAACAATCAATCCAAAAATTGGATGAAAAAATAGCTTTAATTACCTTCCCAAACAGACTATTAAATGAATGTTCAAAACTAATCTCCCCCCAAATTTTTTACTATGTTACTAAAACATCAAAAACCAAAAAGAATGAATAAATATATAAAGTAAAAATAAAAGAAAACAAGCAAAATAGATTAATCCAAATAAATAAATAAACAAACCACTCCCGCCAAAATAACCATTAGAATGGACTACTCACAGTACACCACTGACCCACACATATAAATAGTCAAGGAAAAACCCAACACATGTGGCCTGATGATTGCGTCTAGCATGAAACAGTCTGTTGCCTGAGAGTTGACTTCAATGTTCACATATACATACATATATATATATATATATATATATATATATATATATATATATATATATATATATAGTTAGTTAGTTAATGATTCCTATATATATATTTATATATATGTATAAATATATATATATGATAAAATATGTTGTTGTTATACATATATATATATATATATATATATATATATATATATTAAATTGAAGACTTAGACTTTAATTAAGAAATATTACTCCTTAACCATTATTCACAATATTAAAAATATTAATATTAGTAATTTTTTTTATTTTTGTTTATTGATATACAGTTTATATTAAATTCCTAGTTTATTTTGTGGCAAATTTAAACACTTAAATTACTATCAAATGCTAACTGAAAAATATATAAAAAAAATTAAAAAAATATATAAATCAGTGTTTTTCCAGATTGGCCACCATATGTCCACATATTTTAATTCTCTTAATTTCCCTCTCCAAATTTATATTCTCCTCTCTTTCCTTCAAAACCCTAAGTCCAGCTCTTATTTCTTACATCTTTATTTTTTTTTCTCTATATATCATGTCCGGTGTGTTGACCTATTAAATAGGTCAATGACTGATCCTTACCACTCTTCCACACTATTAAGTACTGTAATAAAAATAAATTTAAAAGCATTGTTATCTCTCTCTCCCCTCTCTAATTTCGACCATGTCCGTTACACTATCTCTCACCACTCTCTATATCACCTTGCATCAACTTAATACTACACCTCAAAAGTGTAAAAATTATATGTAAATTTAAATTCATCTTGTCATCCTCCTTGGAAGTGAGGTCTGATGATCCAGGGAAAAAGAAACTCCCTGGGGAAATAAATTATAAGCATGGACCCTTAAAGTTGTCTGTTTTCATTAAATTAAATTATATATATATATATATATATATGTATATATGACAAAGTAGAAAAAGTATGTATGACAAAGTGGAAAAAGTTTTCATGTAACATGTTTTGTTTCTTAGAATTTCAGAAGACAAGTTTTGTTTACATTGATGTATCTATACATGTGCACAAATGAGAGATGTTGGGAATTTTAAATTTAGAAAATAATATTTTTATTTTTTATAATATGTGTTCTTGGGTCTATAATCTTGGGTAAATAACTTGGGGTCTATAATCCTGGATCCATAATTTTGGGTCTATAATCATAGGTCAATAATTTTGTGCCTATAATCTTGGCTCTATAATCTTGTGTCTATAATCTTGGTCTATAATTTTGTGTCTATAATCTTGGTCTATAATTTTGTGTCTATAATCTTGGTCTATAATTTGGGGTCTACAATTTGGGTCTATAATTTTGGGTCTATAACCAATTTCATTTAGATTCTTTTTGTTTTTTTCTATCACTTTTATTATTAAATATCCCACATTGTCATAACTGAATATCTGCCAAGAATGGTGAAACATTATAAGAACCTGGACACAAATTTACTGTGGGTGAACCAGCAATTAAAGCACTTTCTAAACATTTTCGTCTTAATGAATTATTTTCTCTTTCAATTAGAGTAGAAATCTTTATGTCACAATTGTGGTGAGTCTTGTTATGGCAAGCAAATAATGCATTTAACAAGACTGAACACAATTTTAAAATAAAAAATGCTACTGAATACATCTAAATACTGACCTGACTCAATGCTGTTTAACTCTGGTGATTGAATGAGAACCTGTGTTTTCAGCATGATTTAACTGTAGGCCTAAAGGGAAGAATGTAATGTGCAGGCATATTTGAGTGGCACAAAAGATTTTCTTAAAACCCAGGGTATTCCAATGATGACAAACATTGTAGACATACAGATTTTAGTGCAAAATTTGCCAAACAGTTTCTTTATCAAAAAACAACCTTTCTGCAATCGATCTGATGCTGTGTGTTTGATCATTTTAGAATTATCTGTTCGATTTTTGTGAATATACTCAACAGTTCTTGACATGCATGGGCAGCCATATTGTTTATTGTTTTTGACATTATCTTGACCTTCACAAAATCTTTTGATCCACTTGAACTCATGGCAGATTGCATACATTTTTCTTCCATAAACCATATATCAATTAGCATACAAAAAGATTCGGCTGGCATTTTCCTTCAGTTTTATAAAAGACTTCAAACTGATGTGTTGCTCAATTTTTGAACTGATCAAATTTGCAATACATTAGGGAAATATACTTGCTCCACCTGACTTCTCAGTGCTTTTCAAACATTCAGGTTGACATTGATTTTTGTATAGTTGGATCACAAAGGGAAAAGTACTAAGATTATGCACCCAGGCGTCCAGTAAATCTAAGGGAAATCATCATTTGTTTTGCTTTACGAATCAGAATATTTTTTCTTCAGCAAAATATTTCTTCATGTATAAATTGTATAAGTAATATTTTTTAAGCTGATCAAAGTATTAAGAAACAGAAGAATATGATTAGAAACAAAATAAAGAGGACTGAACTTAGAAAATTTCACAAATGAAGAAGAGACTTGAAGCAACAGAAATGTAGTTCTACAGAAGGATACTGAGAATACTATGGACTGAACATGTGAGCAATGACAAAATTCTAGAGACATTGGCAACAAAAAGGACACTTATGCTTAACGTCAGGAAAAGAGAGTTGAAATTTATGGGGCACATAATGTGGAAAGAGAGCTTGGAAAATTTGATACTTACAAGACAGATTGAAGGTAAGAGGGCCACAACCTACCTGTCGAGCTTTAGCAAATGGATGGCATGGATGGATTTAGGAGAGATGTCAAAATGACAAAAGTTATTAAGAACTATAAAGAACAGGAAATTGTGGAGGGCCATGATTGTTAACATCCTGAAGGGATATGACAAGAAGAAGATGGTGTATAAAATATATATATATATCTATAACAACAACATATTTTATCATATATATATATATATATATATATATATATATATATATATAAAAGTGAACATTGAAGTCAACACTCAGAGGCGACAGACTGTTTCATGCTAGATGCAATCATTTTTTCCTCTATTGTTATAATTTAAGTTCTTTTCCTTCAGGCATTGCTCCATAGTTGATAAGAGGCACTTATTCCACAATTTTTAGTCCTTCAGTATATATATATATATAAATATATATATATATTTAGTTGGATTGATGCGAGTTTGTGACCCTGGGTTTCACACTATTTGCGATCATCAGACAAACTGATTCATTATTAAATTTTGGATTTATATATGGTTGCGTATATCAGTGTTTTTATGGTAGTGGGAGGAAGAATTGTCGTTGGAACACAACTCATACTTACATAAACATACATACACGCACGTTCACTCATTGACATGCGCAGACATACATACACACACACTCACTCATTGGAGCTCACGCAAACATAAACATATGTGAACCGTGTGGGATCACTATTTGCAACTGTCAGACAAACTGATTGATTCAGGGTCACAAACTCACATCAATCCAACTAAATATATTAGCTCTATCACTGATATTGAGCACTTTCCAACAAGTACCGTACATATACAATATATAAATAATATATATAAAAAATTGCATGTTATATATATATATATATATATATATATATATATATATATATATGTACACATTTTACATAAGACTCAGTCACTGTGTGTTTATCTAAAAATAAATATGCTTAAATTCACCTTCATCCCTGCCGTATACCAACAGCTTAGTGGTAGAATCCCTGACTGATGCCAATTCAGTCGGGTTTTGATCCTAGCTAGAGGCAACTGGATGTCTAGCCACACTGATGAGCTGTGATACAGCAAAACAGTCTGTCTGTGGATGACTATATATATATATGTGTGTGTGTGTGTGTGTGTGTGTGTGTGTGTATTTAATTAGCATATTTTCATTCAAGTATGTGTTTTTTAAATAATTTAGACCTATTATGTCTATTGATTTTTTAATCCTTTTAAATCTACAAATTAATTTCTTGTTGGCTATAGAAAATTGAGTGAGAAAAATTCTAAAATTAATAAAGTCAACTATGAGTATAACAACAAAGTTCATAAATGTTTGTAGCAATAAGTGTTATATAAAAAATACTAAATTAGAATACTACAATTAAAACATCTTTTAAAAGATCGCATAAGTTACCTCCCTTGTACAGAGGTAAAAAGTATTTTGAATAACACATCAATAGATATGCTAACCCTGAAGATGGTCTCAGATGAGATTGAAAGTACTTGAGAAAATAAAAAGTATGTGAAAGAAAATTTTGGAATTTTTCTTAATCAATTTTTTATAGCCACTAAGAAATTAATTCGGGGACTTGAACGGATTGTAACTAAAATAGTAATAATACATCTAAATTATTTAACCAGATATGCTTGAATATATATATATATATATATATATATATATATTGGCTGACTGCTTGTTTCTGAGTATGCCCATCTACTAGCATTATTAGCTAATACCTGCTTCTGATACCTGCTCAGGTACATTTGTGTTTCTTCAACACCCAGAGAGCCAAACTTTATAGTGCAACTCTGCTGAGCAGATCTTAGTTTCTGATAGAGAGAGAGCACTTAATATGACATGATTAGTGACTAAACAAGGTCAGAACACTGAAGTCCTTAGTCACGATGATGTGCGACTCTCTGCTTGTATGCCCATTGATGGCTTCTCTACAGTTTCGTCTATATAATTTCACTCAAAAGGTTTGGGTTAGTCCATGGTGTGGTTTTCAGGTACTTCTCAATGGTACCACATGATGTGATCTTCTTCTGAGATCAATATCAAAAAGTCACCTACTTGACAAATTGACTATGGTGTGATTTGAAACCGGGTCTCATGGTCAGAATGCTAACATTCCAACCACGCACACACACACACACACACATATATATATATATATATATATATATATATAGGTAGGTATTTCCACTAATTTGGTATACGTACATTTTAAAATGAATTTTTTAATAATGAAAAAGTTTTCTTGATGCTTTCATTTAGCTTTAATTGGAAACTAAAGTATTTAAAATTTACTATTTCCAGTCAGCAAAATACTCTGTGATGTATTTCAGACAGAAAATGTATTGATTGGAATCGATTTATTCAGTAAAATTGATAAAATTCGGCCATTTTGAAAGATTTGTAAACAAAAGTTAATTCTCGGTTTTAAAAATCTTGCAAAAATAAAATATATATATTTTTGAAACGTTATTTGAGGAAAATTAGCAAATTTAAAGTTAAATTAATCTGATTTAAAACAAATGTTATTTACTTAATCATAAAATGTTGTATATAAGTATTTCTTAACCACAGGGTCTTGCTTTTCTGATATGTTAATTGATTTATTGACAGCCGATTGACTGCTGTATGTGTTCATAATTAAGTATGGTGGAGCAGACAATAAAGTTTATAAGGGGGAAACCCTTAAAATATGTAACCTTTTAATAATAGATTTATTGGTTTGTACATCCATACTTCTGCACATATATACAAATACAAAATGAAATTCTTTTTAAAATATTCGATATCGTCAGATTGTAATAAGCTTTACAATATATGATTAGTAAATATAGTTTTACTTAATAACAATATTTTCCAAGAGTTATCACATTGAAACTGAATTTTAAAAGATTTAAAATTTATAAATTATTCAATTTAAAATTGTAAAAAATGAAAATAAATCTTGAAAAATTCATTTTTCATAGAAAACTTTTTTTCTTCAGAAAATATCGTCTTTAATATATATTATTCATAAAAGCAATCAAAAGCTTCTCTAATCAAATAATGTTTTAGTTTTATTGCATTTTTTATTTTTCAATTCAGAACAAATTTTTGGTAAGATGGGATCTGATTTTGCAAAAAATTTGGGGGATTTAAATTCTTCAAAGAATTCTACTTTTAACTAATATAGTCACTAAAAATTATCCCAATGAATTTCTCAAGTTTTCATAAAATTAAGTAAGTGGGTGAAACACATATAAAAATAGTTTTACCAAGATTTCCTAATTCCAAAAATAATTTCATTTATTTGTGAATAAGTCCTGAAAATCTCATTAAAATCTGACAATTATTTGATTTTTGTAAGAATTTCTAAATTAATGTATCTGTCACCACAAAAAGAAGACTAAAACTTACTATGCTAAAAGTTAGTACAACCGCTTACACAAGCAAAACAAGTTTTTAACAAAAATTTTGAATGTTCTAAAAAGAAGTAAAAAAATTTAATTAAATATTCAAAATCTACTTTGATACTTCCTCAAAATAAAAACATAGTTTTCATTACTTTTGGAGCATGTTTCCCTCACTGTATATTGATATTTTAGTGATTTTGTGGGGGCACCTATATATATATATATATATATATATATATATATATATATATATATATAATAAAAAGGCTTAAACATTAATATTCCATGGTCATAATTTATTCCATTGGAATCGTAAATATGATCCAATTCATCAGACCTACAAATTAATTTTATATAATTTTATTATATCCTTACTCTGTCCTGGACATTGAATTCTATCCTCTTGGAATTATTTTTTATACATATATATATGTATGTGTATGTATGTATGTATATATATTTTAGATATATATTGCATATGTATGTGTATATTTACCACTAATATTATCTATATATATATATGTATATTTTAGATATATATTGCATATGTATGTGTATATTTACCACTAATATTATATATATATATATATATATATATATATATATATATATATATATATATATATATGTATA
>OZ038489.1:28522344-28542344 GCA_964036315.1 Acanthosepion esculentum
TAATAAAGATTTATATATATATATATATATATATATATATATATATATATATATATATATATATATATAATCATTTTACCCCATGCAAATTAGTAAAGTAAAAGAGGTTACTGAGTGTGAAAAGAGAAACACTATTAAACAATGACAACAAAAGAAGAATAATCAAGAAGACAGTAGATATTGACTGACATTGCATTTAAATTTTGGAAGATTAAAGTTGGCTGGAAAGTATGGAAAAGTGTTCCACAAGCAAGAAGTGTGAGAAAAGAAACTATTGGCATAGAACTTATGGTTGCATCTAGCCAGTTTCAACTGTAAAGTGATGAGATCTCAATGACAGTGTAGTAATGCACATAAATTGATAAAGTCTCGGTACCAACTATTACTATAAAAGTATTTATAGAAAAGGCACAGGGAAGCAACTTTAAGACAATGGGAAAGTGACTGAAGCTGAGATGCCAAGTCAAGACCAATAATATTGCTGATTCTTCCTTGGATTTTATCAAGAACATCTAAATATATACAGGGTGTGATGGATAAATTGTCAACTAAATTATGCAAAAATGAAAATAAGACTGACATCTCATTTTAACAGATATATTTACCAAAATTACACAAACATACCTTGAAATACTAAAAAAAAAAAAAAAATTATTCAATAAAATCGCCATTGGCTTCAACTATGGCACCCAGATGACTATGGAATCTCCTGCATCTCTTCTGGACAGTCTCCTTGTTTAAGTTGGTGAATGCTGCCATAATCCTTGCCTTCAGTTCATCTTTGGTGTTACAAGGAGTTTTGTTGGTCTCTATCTCAACTATGCCCCACACATAATAATCAAGGGGGGTGCAGTCTAGGGAGTTAGGTGGCTAGATGTAAGGGGTGATGTGGTTGCAGAAATTGTCTGACAGCTATGACTGAGTTCTTCTGTTTGTGTGGCATGGTACAGAGTCCTGTTGCCAGACACAGGGTCTTCCTGCAGTTACCCTCTTGACGTAGCACAACACTAGCTCCTCATGGCACTTAATGTAGGCCTCTGTATTGAGTCTGAGGCCCTCACTAACAAATTCATGACTTCTTATCTTATCAGATTAATCAGAGTGAGTTTTCTGAGCTACTGTACATTTGTAATCACCATTAGACTCCTCCAACTCTTTCTGAATTCTCTGCACTGTCCTCAGATTGACACCCAAGCACTCTGAAATGTTCATATTGGAGCTTCCGGCACAAATGCCAAGCAGTTCAGCATACTGTTTCCAAAGAATTCTGGCAGAGTGAATGGTTTTATGGTGACTTTTTCTCACAGGCAGTGCCCAACTGACATTTATGTATTGTGCAGTCAATGAAATCAAAAATTGCACATGTGCAACATTAAAAATAATAAAATGGCCACATTTTACCCATGACACACTATAGTAGGAGCAACTAACCAAGTATGGCAGTAATATTAAAAGCATGGGTACATGGTAGACTTATAAATATGTAAGATAGATTCTGGTAAGAAAAATTGTCTAGCATGACATAGTGAACCAAGTTTCTTAGAAGAGCTCGCTATGGATTCAATATAATATTTCCATTACATGTTGGCCATGAATATTTATCCGAGAAGACGCAATGAGTCACTCTCCTAGAGATTAGTATCAGCCATGCTGATGGGAGGCAGAAAAGGGTCTCTCAGGTGATTAACAGAGAGAAGTTTAATTTTGGAGACATTAAAATCAACAAACCATTCCTTGCCACACTTAACAGCAGATAGTCATTTTTGAGAACAGTTGCCAATTTGACCTTATTGAATTGATCAAACGTACAATTGAGACAGGAGTAAATAGATAAAAGTGGACACTGAGGTCAACACCAAGCAATGGCAGTCTGTTTTATGCTTCAACACAATCATCAGGCCATGTCCTGAAGATTGTGTTGAAGCATGAAACAGACTGTCCTTGCTTAGTGTTGAAATCAGTTGTCTGCTTTTAGATTTTCATACACTCTATTCTTCTATTCTGATATTGAGCACTTTTACATATAAATATAGCATATCTTATTTTTAATTTTATACATATATATATATATATATATATATATATATATATATATGTATGTTGTGTATTTAAGCAGCAATCCTTCATGTATACATGTTTCATTAAAGATGACAGACAAGGTACTACGATTAAGTTTTTTATTTATTTTTTCTTCTGTTCAAACAACTGTTTTCTTTTTTGGATACAGTGTAGAAATATTTGAACAGTTTCTACACATTCTGTGTCCAAAAAAGAAAACACTTGTTCGAACACAAGAAAAATTAAATAAAAAGCTTAATTGTAGTACCTTGTTTATTGTCTTTAATGAAATATATATATATATTATATATATATATATATATATATATAAACATAAATAAAGTAAATTAATCGAAACCAATAAATTAAGTAAATAATAAACAAATTAACAAACTATGAATACACACATAAACACAAGTAAATGTAATAATAACAATCAACAATAAAATAACCAATAATAAATAAAAATTTTATTAAACAACACCATAAATAGCCCAAAACTGCATTAGGATCCACAATTATTTCCACTGTAGAATAAATTATAATGCCTCTAGAATTTGAAACATAACCATTACTATCTATCAAAATAACCATTAGAATAATACAATAGACTATCCAAAATGCATCACTGTCCTGTATATATAGTCAAGTAAAAATAAAATGTATATGGCCTGATGATTACATTTAAGCATTAAACACACTGTCTCCACTGGGTGTTGACTTTGATGTATACTTATATTTACATACATTCTATCATTGATATTGAGAATTGTAACCCTTAAACATAGCATACCTTAAAACCATATTTTATTATATGCACCTTCTTTTTATCATTTTTGGCATATACACTTCTTGATATTTTCAGAAGCCATGGAAACCCTTTTACTGTTCTTTGTCCAGCCCAGAATGATTGATTTCTAAATTGAGATGTAATTGCTTTAGAAATTTATCTTCATTCTTTCATCATGCGTGATTTGTGAATTATTGTTCTCTATTTTGATTGGCAGCAAATCAGAAAGAAAACTTTTAAAACACAAAACATGTAATGGAGTTACTTGCTGACAACTTTCAGAGCCTTTTTCCATGCATGAACAATGATTACAGAGTTCCATCATTGGAGCAGATTTCTGATTGGTTCATAAAAATTGTTTTATTTTTTTCTAATGTTAGATATTATCTCTTCTGATTGGTTATTAAATATGGCTGCTACTTCTTAAGTGTTACATAATTTTACTGGTTGTTAAATTCTCTTGTTTGTCTCCTGAGAATTAATCCCATTTAGTCATGAAATATTACTTTTTATATTTAAACAAAAGTTATCTCATTCTTTCTGTCGCCCTCCCAGAATTTTTTTCTTGAATCATTTCTTTTTGTAGGCTCTTCTCTTTTTCTATACAACTTCCTTTCTCATTCCTCATTAATTTACATGCAATTACCCTTGGGAAAGGTATGAATCCATCTCTTCTCCCCCCAGCTATGTGTTAAATATAACAATTGTAACTGTAAAAATTATTGTTATCTAAAAAAATTATAACATAATATTCCCTCAAAAAAAAAAAAAGAATGATTCTTACAATTTAAATTCTGTTTTGGCTTTAAATAACCCACAAAGGGTTGATAAGTCATAAAAAACAAATCACTCAATCTCTTTCTCCAGTTCTCACCTTTTCTCCAAATTTTTCTATTTCTATATTTTATACCATAGCTATGGATAATAATGGGCATGTCCCAATTCCTATAAAAACAGTGGTATATACGGTATGTTGTTTTCCACTTGGAATTCACTTCCAAGTGTGCAGGTCAAACTCTCTACCTGGAGGCAGAGAGGATACCCAGATGAGGCTATGTCAAAGGGCAGAATCTTGTCTTGGGAGACAGCTACCTGATCCATTTTTTACAGGGCCTAGAGGAAAAATTTGGCCGAGCCTATGGGCTTGGATACCCCACAATAAAACTCGGCCTTGTGTCATATCTGACCACGTAAGGTAGTTAGTGGATATCTTCCACTTGGGATTCTCTTGTGATTCACAGCTCACCACTAGCAGTTGATTACTTACTACATGCTGCTGGCAAATCTTGTATGTTTTTTCTGTTATAAATATTACCGTTCCATTTTCAACCTTCGTTGTGGTTATTCTTATTCAGTAACCTTTTCCTGGGTTACAACAGTTACATTGTGTAACATTAATAAATTACAAATAAAAATATGAGAAAATCTCATATAATATTACTGTTTATTTCACTCTGTATTTTATTGATTACTGTTGGCCTTGTGTATGTGACCCTGAGGCTCTCATCCAGATGTGGACAGTGTTCTTGTGCCTGTAGCTCTATTCTGGGCTGGGTGTTCATATATATATATATATATATATATATATATATACCTATAATAGGTTTTTTCCTACTTATACACCTTCCATGCACAACTTGGTTAAGCATATAATCACCTATCAGCTTATTAGGCACTGACATCCTGTGAGGTACAGATCTGCACTTACTAGCCAGGAAGTCATCTCTCAGGCTAACTTGCTGATGCACCTGGCTTCTCTGATAACATACTGAGTACAAAGTCTATTTTGGCATCCTCTGGGCTTGAGACACATGCTACATAATAACTTAATTCAGAAATTATGAGTAGGAACTGAAACATTCTTGGCTTTGATTCACTTCTCGCTTGCCATTAGCAGTTGATTACTTACTTCAAGCCGATAGTGAATCTTGTATGTTGTTTCTGTTATAAATATTATCGTTCCATTTCCAACCTTCGTTTTGGTTATTCTTATTCAGTAACCTTTTCCTTGGTTACAACACTATACGTATCTTATGCTAAAAGTTTCTTCTGTTGCACTTCTCATTTGTGCAACTCTGTTCTGGCTTCTTGCTTTCCAGTCAATTTTTGATCTTCAAAAATTTAAATGCAATGTCAATCATTATCTTCTGTCTTCTTAATTCCTGATCTTTTATTGTTCTCTCTTCTTATCAATGTTTGTTTTTTTCATATTTTCTCACATTCCATAAACCGTTGCTTTTGTTATGATCCAGAATAATGATGATATTTAATCATTCTAAAATCTGAAGGGTCAGTCAAAGGAGTTGAGTAGCAGGTGTCAGTAGCAGTAGTAAAAGGATCAACACAGATGTCTCTTCTTCACTTCATAAAAATCCATAGTTAACGGTCTCAAATGCTACCCTTAACAAAATTCTCGGAACAAGCAAAAACAAGTAAACACAAACTTTTAAAGAATTTGTTTTCTTAGTAAAAAAGAAAAAAAGTTACCAATATCCAGAAGGGGTCTCATACAGGTGTGTTCCCTTTATATTTGAATTTAATATAACTAAAAAACATTTCACTTTTAAACTTGCCTTGATAAAGCCGGATTGACAAAACGCATTGGCAATGACTAAGAAATATATTTTCCAAATGTCTTTTTTTATCCAAATTGTCTTATCTTCAGAATTATTCTGAGAATTTTAACAATAAGCAAAGTGTATACAGTCTTTCTCATATGTTTTTATATATATATAGTTAAGTCATACATTTTAGATGCATCAAGGGTGGTCTTCAGTGATGCACTGTTCTCATCGCCGATTTCGTATCATATCAGCTCCAACAGCAACCCCGACCTGATTCTAGGTGAAACAGGCCGCCTCCTTGAAAGCGTCTTGCTACGCACCGCGACATTGCAAAAAATAGTAATTCCCAAACTAGCAAGACTGGACTTATATATATATATATATATGTGTGTAATGAGTGTCCAGATAATTTAGTTGAAAAATACAAAAAGTGTCTGGGGTTTTTCCTACCTCAAATTTTTGTTGAGCACTAAGAAATAAATGTTACTATTACGGCCTGAAAAAAGGAATAGGTGGCAAAATTTTCATTAACACACATGTTGACAGCCTGTTCAAATTGACTGCCTATCCGATAGTGAGTATGTCATGTGTTTGTGTGTGTAGAGAAGAAAAGTGGGGTCGATTCTCATTGGTTTAAAAAGAGTGAATTGATGATAATTATAATTATTA
Source organism: Acanthosepion esculentum (assembly GCA_964036315.1). Classification (NCBI taxonomy): domain Eukaryota; kingdom Metazoa; phylum Mollusca; class Cephalopoda; order Sepiida; family Sepiidae; genus Acanthosepion; species Acanthosepion esculentum. The sequence goes on from OZ038489.1 coordinate 28,528,426, forward strand.
TAATTATTTTTGACCCTATAATTAATTTTTATTTATTTACTTTTTTTATGGTCACAACACACGGACATTATAATTAATTTCTTATTTATGAATTCCTTTATGAACACAACAGTTGTTTCTCAATAAAATAAATCCTATGTTTGGCAAATCTAAAGAAGGATTTGTGATGAGTTAGAAGCCATTATTAAAGTGCATGATAAATAATACGATCAAAATTAATCAATTTTTCAATGAAAAGGTCAAAAAGATGAAAGAGCAACAATCATTCAAGCGGAGTTAAAGCAAATCAAAATTGTGATTGGCCCTGATCTGTCATCTCGTCTGCAGTCGCTCTCTCACAGACGCGATGTTGCCTCGCTCTGCCTTTTTTACAAGTACTTTCACGGTAATTGCTCCGAGGAGTTGCTTTCGCTTGTCCCTAGGCCTCATGAATTTAAATGTCCTATGAGGCTGGCATCCCGTTCCCACCCCTTCACCGTTGAAACTGTTAGATGTAGACGTATCTTCTACTCCAATAGCTTCATGTCTCGCATATCTTGCCTGTGGAACTCCCTTCCTTATTCCTGTTTCCCTGACAAATACAATCTCCAACGGTTTAAGTGTAGCGTCAATCGACATCACCAGTTGCCTTGATCTATCCACTTCCCTTCTCCGCATCCTTTCATCTTTCATTCCTATCTGCTCTCGCTCCAAATCTTCTGTAACCCCCTTGCCTTGATCGACCCACTGTCTTTCTCTTTCTCCACATCCTCTCCTTTACCACTCCTATCTGCTCTTCCTCCAACCCTTCTGTAACCCCATGCGTGATAGTGGCCTCCAGCCTTGCTTGGGGTGATACGCTTAAAAAAAAAAAAAAAAAAAAAAAAAACATAAAAAAGCAGAAGAATTCACAAATTTGGAGTTAGTGTTTATACACAAAAGCAAGGTCGACCAAGTGAACACACTATGTCTGTCTAGTACTTAAGGCAGATCTGGACTGAGCCATGTCAAAACACAAACCGTTCCATTTTACTGGCTAAAAAAAATATCCCAGCATGCTTTCTGTCTCCTGACTATAAAGGGGTAAAACTATTGCAATCATTCCCATTGGGAAATCAACAATCTGTAAGGTAACACATCCTGAGCAGACATCTCAACTTCAGTCACATTCTCATCAATGAGACATGTCTTCCTTATGTCTTATCTACAAATGTTTTCATGGCAACTGCTCTGACAAGTTTTTATCCCTGGTACCATGACTATATGAATTTAAGTATGCTACTAGATTGGCATCTAGGTACCCCACTTTTACTGTTAAAATAGCTAAATGCAACTGCCACTTCTACTCCAACAGTTTCTTTTCTCACACTTATGACCTGAGGTCCACTCTTCCAATTTCTTACTTCCCTGCCACTTAGAATCTTCAAAAAATTAAATGCAATATCAATCACCATTTTTCCATCTCCTTGAATCCCATTCATCTTTTGTCCTCTCCTCAATCTTCCCTATTCTCAGTCTTCTCTCTCACTTCCTGTAACCCCTTACCTACTAGTGGCATTCCTGGCTTTTGTGGAATTAAATGATTAACATATACATATATATATATATATATATATATAAAAGAAGAGAGGTACCGCAAACGTTTTTGGTTGTAATGCAGAGTTTGTTTTTTTTAAATATTATCCTTTATTTTTCATAATTATGAAAAATAAAGGATAATATTGAAAAAAAAAAAATCCACATTACAACCAAAAACGTTTGCGGTACTTCTCTTCTTTTTAATATACACACTTTTCTCTCGTTGGAAGCACTGTAACCTCTTCCTTTTATTTACATATATATATATATATATATATATATATATATATATATATATATATGTCTATGTTTCTGAGATGAGGCATTATGTACACTATTTACATTATTTGGACTATTGTCCTCATCTCTGTCACCATATTTATTTGTAATAAATATGGTGACAAAGATGACAACAATAGTCTGAATAATGTAAATAGTATATATATATATATATATATATATATATATATATATATATATATATTTAATGTTGTAGTAACATACCTATGGATGATAATGGGTATGTCCCTGTTCACATAAATACAGTAGTAAATACTGTATGTTGGTCTGCAGTTGGAGAGTCGTTGTGGAATTCACTTGATTCACTTCTAGCAGAAAGCCAGCTATATCTAGCAAACAACAGTACTAAATGGATCACTATTTCAGTGCATTATTACATTGGAATTTTTGCTTCAGTCTAGCCAAGTTTACCCAGTTTACAAATAGTTTAGTTTATTACTTCTATTTTGTTGAACTTTTGAATTTCTCAGTTTTCCTTATTATTTCTGTGTACCTGTTTTCATTTGTTCACTTTTTCTTTTCCTTTAAGTTTGTTTCCTTATTTTGTTTTGTACCCCCTCCCCTTCCTATTTTATTTCAGTTTTAATATTTTCCTTTTCTTTAATTCTTATTTTAATTGTTGTTGTGCTTATTTTTTCAAATTCTCTTTGATTTTGTTTGTTTTTTGATTTTGATTCGTCTTTCGACAGACTTTTTCTTTTGTTTTTAAGAACAAGCTCATTTTGTTTTAAAGGTGAACCTTTATTTGTTTAGCCATAGTTGTTTTGTGCCACCATGGCAGAAAATTCAAATGCACTGGCAGTGCTAATACAAAATAAATCACAACCAAATAAAACTACTTGGTTGGAGAACCAAAGAAGGACTCGGCATTCTATGATGAACAACGAGTCAAATATGAAAAGTTTGTCCAAGGGAACAAGTTTCTAATGATACCAGAAGCCCTGGACACAGTTAATGCAAGGATTATTTCCCTGCTGACCACCAATGTAAAAAGTCGGAAATTGATTGGGGTCAGCAGGGAAACCATGGAAGAGGCCATAAAAAGCATAAATATCACACCTATGGTTTTACCAAGAAAATCCCATGCAATGTGGGGACTTCTCTTAGCCATGGAACAAGAGACGAAACAGCTTGCCAGATGTATCCTGACGGCAGCGGCATTAAAACTCCAGATGAAGTACATGGGCACCCGACAAACAAAAATCACAGTTCATGGAGTGCCTGTGGATATATGTGAGGACCGTATGGGGGCCTTTTTTCCAAAGTATGGAGCAGTAGAAGAAGTGTCCTCCAGCATAAGCAAGTCTGGAATTGCCACAGGGGACATGGTGTTACATGTAACACTGATCCGACAGCCTTTTGAAGAAATACCAAATGTATTGGTATTCTGTGAGAGACAGATGTTGGTGGTGGTGGAGGAGCGCAGACCATATTGTTAGTCTTATGGAGCCTTGGGGAACATGGCCAAAACGTGCCTTGCCAAGAACTCATAGCCTCCACCCCACCTAGTGATGATGGCAACATCATCAAAAGCAACAACAGTAGTACCAATAGTAGCAGCAACAGAAAAGGCCCCCCTGATGGTGAATCGAGGGTGAAGGGAGTGAAAATACAAACATCCCCTTGCCCCCAAAACAGATTGTCCTGTCGTCTGAAAAGCAGTGACAACTGTAGGAACAGCCAAAGGAGACCTGGAAAGCAGAAAAAACAGCCACAAAAACTGGTGAAGGAGAAAAACAACTCCAAAAACAGCAGCAGCAGCAGCAGCAACAACAGCAAGAACAAGAAAAGCAGCAGCAGCAGCTACCTGACACAGACATAGAGGTGGAGCAAATGACTCCACCTCATGCCTCATCATTAAAGAGGAGTAGAGAGGATGAAGAGGAAGTCCTGAAAAGTCAAGAACACTCCAGGCAAAATAGGGCAGATAGATACATGGACAAAACCAGGTCCCTTTCTGTCCCTGCTTCCCCTAGACATGCTGTTGCAGTCCTAAAATCAAGGAGCCTCTCTTCTTCTCCTTCCCGTGCTCCATCCCCGTCTCCTTCCACCTCCTCCCTCAGTTCCGTATCTACCTCCACTTCACACGACCACTTCTTCTCCACCTCACCCGGCCAAAGAGAAATAGAAAAAGTATTTCCCTGGCCCTGATTCAATTTGTAAGGTGGATAGGAGGGAGCTGGAAAAGGGCTTGTTGGCTCATAAAAAAGCCCATTTAGGTCCTCTTTTCAAGCTGACCTTTGTTGATGGCAAATTACGTTAAAATTTCATCCTTAGAAATGTCGGAATAAAATCAGTGATAGAATGGGCAAACTTTTGACTAAGGAAATTTATGTTCTACTTAAAGATCATAAACCCAATTTCTTAAGTAAACTACCTACAAGGATGATCAATCCAGCTATGTCTGGAATCGGAAGAATCAACAAAACCATCCTGGAACATAAAAAGAAGCAAATTAAGAACCAACTCAGTCTCATCCAATGGGTCGGCACTACAATAGTGATTGATTGGTCTAAAGGCCTTAACAACAAAAACAACTGTACTTTCATCCATCCATATCCAAAAAACCTATTTGAAATAGCTTTGAAGTTTGCCAAATTTTATTCTGATATTTCTAAGGATGAAATCGGTAATCATCTTAAATTGCAGAAAATCAATAATAATCCACAAGAATGAAGAGTGGATAAAGAATTCGGATGAAAATTTTGATGTATCTATGGAATCATTGGATTCTGTTGAATCATCCAGTTTAGTCAGATTATTTATTTTGTACAATCTTACTGCATATGATGAAATTAACTTAAATGATATAGGGCTTTTTAGAGATGATGGCCTGATTATAGTAAATAATTCTACTGGGAGTAAGGTAGATAAACTGAGAAAATTGATTCATAGTGTTTAAATCTTTACATCTCAAAGTTAAAATTAATTCTAACATTAGACAAGTGGATTTCTTAGATATAACCTTAAACTTAGCCCTTAATAATTTTCAACCTGTCTTGGAAAATAATGCTAGCCCCATTTATATAAATCCTAATTCCAATCATCCAACGTCAGTTATTCAACATATCCCATCATCCACTGAACATCGTATTAACCAGAACTCCTCTAGCAAAGAATTATTTGATAAGCACAAAATTGTTTATAATAAAATCCTTATTGACAGTGGTCTTCCCAAATTAAATATGTGGAAAATTATAGTTATTCTAGAAAGAAGAATAGAGGGAGAAAAACAATTTGGTACACACCTACCTTCAATAAATTAGTACGCACCAAATTGGGACACAAATTTTTAAACTTGATTAATAAGCATTTTCCTAAGAATAGTAAATTAAGTTAAATCTTCAACCATAATGCCCTCAAAATCAGTTATAATTGGACTAGAAATCTGGATAAAATTATTAAATCACACAACAACAGAATACTGAAACTTTATAACGACAATAAATGCAACCCAAACACAAATTCTAGTCTACCCCAGATAACCGAACTATGTAATTGTAGAATTCCCAATCAATGTCCATTATTAAACGAAATCCATTGTATACATGTATTCCATCTCATCAACTGAAAACCTCAATAATATTAAATTGTATGTTGTGTTCACTAGGAATGTTTTTAAGGAGTGATATTATAACCACATATTCTCTTTTACTAATGCAAGCAAATGCAATATGACTTTCTAAATATTTTTGGAAACTGAAGGAAGAAAACAAAACACCTAAGGTTAAATAGAAAATCCTCAAACAAGCCAGAACTTGTTTTTTTTTTTATGTCTACAGGAAAAAATATGCATTAGTGAGCTTTTGAATAATAGTCAATTATTAAACCAAAGATTCAAAACTCCCATTTTTATGTGGGGACATTAAAAATCTAAAATTGCAATCTTGCTAAACTTTTAAATTTATAACTCACCTCCTTCATATATTTTCTACCTTATATATTTTTCTACTGATCTATCTTAAATTATGATTCTAAATTGTTTTCTCACATATATAATACTAGCAATAATATCAGATAAATTGATTTATATCCATACTTATTCTACAAGTTATACAGTTCAGCAATAGGTCAAAATTTGCTTATAGAAAATTTATATTAACATTCCATACTTGAAATGTCTTTTTACTTATATCTTAAATTCTGCACTAAAATTTATTTTAACACCCCCAAATAACATACCAAAAAAAATTTTTCTCCTTCTTAAATGACCATTTATTAATTTACATATTATGTTTATTCCAGAACAAATAACAGAAACTTAAGGATAAATCTGTGTAATTCAGCTCTGGTTCTTAAGGTCCTCGACTCTTCATCGGCAAAAAAGCATGTTCAATTACTACTATGGTCTTCCCCGGTACTTATTTCTCTTTTCTCCTTCATCATTTTCCTCTTTTCTATTTCCACCTTTCCCTCTCTCACTCCTTTTTCTTCTTGGTATTTTTGGTGTGCTTGTTTAGATTTCTGACTGTTGCATAGTATTAAAAGCTGTAGCGAACACTTCCACTTTGATTTAAACTTTTTGCATCAGGTTCTTGTCCTAATGCCTCAACATTCCTTCACTGTCCAAAATGCTATCAATAAATACTATTGTCTTACTCTGTCGCTTTCTTTTCTTTCCCTCTCTTTTTTTCCTTTTCTTTACCCTTTGCCATTTCCACTTCAGGTGTTTCTCCCTATGTTATTTTTTTAAGAAATGAATAATAAAAAAAGAAAGTGACGCTCCATAAATGACTTGCTTGTAAATAGAATTGTTCATTACCATTTTTAGTTCTCACTAGTCAAGATGCATGCGCATCGAAACAAAAATGCATTTTTGTAGTAAGTTGTTTTGTCCATATGTAAAAATAAATATATATATATATATATATATATGTATGTATGTATGTATGTATGTATGTATGTATGTATGTATATATATATATATATATATATATATATACATATATATATATATATATATATATATATATATATAAAGTATTTGTTTTATTCTTTTCTTTTCTCAGATATATCTTTAATGTCCATTAATATAAATCATTACTGAAGTTTATTTTCGAAGTATCCCAAAAGTTTACACTGAGTAAAATTTCAAATTTATTTGGTCTGGGCTTTCAAAACTATCCTAATATGCCAACACCAGACTCCATGTTTTTTCCTTATCAATAAACTTAATAACTACATCAAGAGATTTCTTTACTTAATGGTCTTCTGTGAATAGAAGATTCCTCTGAGTATTTGTCATGGTGAATAGAATTTGAAAAAGATTAATTTCCTGTTTTTTTTTTTTTACTTTTCTTTTTATTTTATTGTTTTTTTAAGTAGAAGGAGGATTTAGATTCAATACTTTTGCTAGGTGAGTGGGATGTATTCAAAGGTTTCAGACCAGTAAGACATTGCAAAATTCTTTTTGAAATATTTCTTTCATATCAACATCATCTCCTCCAGTTTTTAACCCTCCAGTATGTTCTATACTTTCTGAGGGCAAAGACCACTTAGAGGACAAAGACACAGTTTCTCTCACAATATGCATTGGTAGATCAGACTCAAATATCGCTATTTGGTATATACAACTTGATGGATGTGTAATTCCCACAAACATATAAGATATATATGAAAACACAAGGTGTATATAGGAGTCATATATATTTGCAAATAAAATAAGCTTTGTACACAAAACAGACAAATAATAATATATGTATATGCATATATAAATGCATTGATGCATTTATGCACACACACACACACACACACACACACACACACACACACACACACACACACACATACATACATATATATATGTGTGTGTGTGTGTGTGGAGAGAAATCAACAGATATATAAATGCACAAATGCATACACATCATATATATTATAAATATATACACATACAAACCACAATTATTATATATGTACAGGTTAAATAAAAAGTAGGTAAACATTAGGTTGAATGGGATTTGTGTTAGGGTTATAACTATGGTGTTTGTGTTATATTAAATTTTATAATTTTTACTTGTCAGAGTTCATCTTACACATCTACAAATCTACCATTTATCCATGCATTAAATACCGTTGCCATATCTGGTCTGGTGCCCCTCCTATTAATCTCGAGCTTCTTGACAAAATCCAAAGAAAGATCTGCAATGTAATCAATCCTGACTTGGCATCTTGATTTCAGTCACTTTCTCACAGACGTGACTTGGCTTCCCTCTGTCTTTTCTACAAATATTTTCATGACAACTGCTCTGATGAGCTTTTTTCCCTGGTGCCCCGACTACATGAATTTAAGCGTGCTACTAGATTGGTATCAAGTAGAAATTTTACTGGAGAAATAGAAAGAAATTTTACTAGAGAAAAAGAAAACATCATAAGATGCTTAAACTTAATTCACATTTAAAATCGGTCCAACTTATTGGAACACACTTTAATATAGTATAAAATAAAATTTAATTGTATATCTAATAATTATCAAAATTTAATTGTATCAGTATGTAATCTCAAAATAAATGTTATCATTTATTGTCCACCTACTTTAGTTTCACCCTGAATGTGTGTGTGTGTATATGTGTGTGTGTGCAAAATTTCAACTATAACAAAAATAAACAAAAGTGAGTAAATGTTCTTGTTGAAGAATTATTATTATTATTTTATTTCCTTTGATTTCTGGTGTATGCTCATCTCTTTCCAGGTCCCAACCAAAGACTTAGGTCAGAAATAGAATCATGAGATTTTCCATTGAACATTTTTTGAGGAAAAAAATAAAAATAAAAACAACATAAGATCACACAGTCTGTACTTTTGATAATACAATATTGAGTACAATATTTGTATTTCTTTAAGGCTTGGGCTATCATACATAGAAAAAGGCCTTCATAAGGTGTGGTCTGTACTTTTGAGTACAATATTTGTATTTCTTTAAGGCTTGGGCTATCATACATAGAAAAAGGCCTTCATAAGGTGTGGTCTGTACTTTTGAGTACAATATTTGTATTTCTTTAAGGCTTGGGCTATCATACATAGAAAAAAGCCTTCATAAGGTGTGGTCTGTACTTTTGAGTACAATATTTGTATTTCTTTAAGGCTTGGGCTATCATACATAGAAAAAGGCCTTCATAAGGTGTGGTCTGTACTTTTGAGTACAATATTTGTATTTCTTTAAGGCTTGGGCTATCGTACATAGAAAAAGGCCTTCATAAGGTGTGGTCTGTACATTTGAGTACAATATTTGTATTTCTTTAAGGCTTGGGCTATCGTACATAGAAAAAGGCCTTCAACAAGGTGTGGTCTGTACTTTTGAGTACAATATTTGTATTTCTTTAAGGCTTGGGCTATCGTACATAGAAAAAGGCCTTCATAAGGTGTGGTCTGTACTTTTGAGTACAATATTTGTATTTCTTTAAGGCTTGGGCTATCATACATAGAAAAAGGCCTTCATAAGGTGTGGTCTGTACTTTTGAGTACAATATTTGTATTTCTTTAAGGCTTGGGCTATCATACATAGAAAAAAGCCTTCATAAGGTGTGGTCTGTACTTTTGAGTACAATATTTGTATTTCTTTAAGGCTTGGGCTATCATACATAGAAAAAGGCCTTCATAAGGTGTGGTCTGTACTTTTGAGTACAATATTTGTATTTCTTTAAGGCTTGGGCTATCGTACATAGAAAAAGGCCTTCATAAGGTGTGGTCTGTACATTTGAGTACAATATTTGTATTTCTTTAAGGCTTGGGCTATCGTACATAGAAAAAGGCCTTCAACAAGGTGTGGTCTGTACTTTTGAGTACAATATTTGTATTTCTTTAAGGCTTGGGCTATCGTACATAGAAAAAGGCCTTCATAAGGTGTGGTCTGTACTTTTGAGTACAATATTTGTATTTCTTTAAGGCTTGGGCTATCGTACATAGAAAAAGGCCTTCATAAGGTGTGGTCTGTACTTTTGAGTACAATATTTGTATTTCTTTAAGGCTTGGGCTATCGTACATAGAAAAAGGCCTTCATAAGGTGTGGTCTGTACTTTTGAGTACAATATTTGTATTTCTTTAAGGCTTGGGCTATCGTACATAGAAAAAGGCCTTCATAAGGTGTGGTCTGTACTTTTGAGTACAATATTTGTATTTCTTTAAGGCTTGGGCTATCGTACTTAGAAAAAGGCCTTCATAAGGTGTGGTCTGTACTTTTGAGTACAATATTTGTATTTCTTTAAGGCTTGGGCTATCGTACATAGAAAAAGGCCTTCATAAGGTGTGGTCTGTACTTTTGAGTACAATATTTGTATTTCTTTAAGGCTTGGGCTATCGTACATAGAAAAAGGCCTTCATAAGGTGTGGTCTGTACATTTGAGTACAATATTTGTATTTCTTTAAGGCTTGGGCTATCGTACATAGAAAAAGGCCTTCATAAGGTGTGGTCTGTACTTTTGAGTACAATATTTGTATTTCTTTAAGGCTTGGGCTATCGTACATAGAAAAAGGCCTTCATAAGGTGTGGTCTGTACATTTGAGTACAATATTTGTATTTCTTTAAGGCTTGGGCTATCGTACATAGAAAAAGGCCTTCAACAAGGTGTGGTCTGTACTTTTGAGTACAATATTTGTATTTCTTTAAGGCTTGGGCTATCGTACATAGAAAAAGGCCTTCATAAGGTGTGGTCTGTACTTTTGAGTACAATATTTGTATTTCTTTAAGGCTTGGGCTATCGTACATAGAAAAAGGCCTTCATAAGGTGTGGTCTGTACTTTTGAGTACAATATTTGTATTTCTTTAAGGCTTGGGCTATCGTACATAGAAAAAGGCCTTCATAAGGTGTGGTCTGTACATTTGAGTACAATATTTGTATTTCTTTAAGGCTTGGGCTATCGTACATAGAAAAAGGCCTTCAACAAGGTGTGGTCTGTACTTTTGAGTACAATATTTGTATTTCTTTAAGGCTTGGGCTATCGTACATAGAAAAAGGCCTTCATAAGGTGTGGTCTGTACTTTTGAGTACAATATTTGTATTTCTTTAAGGCTTGGGCTATCATACATAGAAAAAGGCCTTCATAAGGTGTGGTCTGTACTTTTGAGTACAATATTTGTATTTCTTTAAGGCTTGGGCTATCATACATAGAAAAAAGCCTTCATAAGGTGTGGTCTGTACTTTTGAGTACAATATTTGTATTTCTTTAAGGCTTGGGCTATCATACATAGAAAAAGGCCTTCATAAGGTGTGGTCTGTACTTTTGAGTACAATATTTGTATTTCTTTAAGGCTTGGGCTATCGTACATAGAAAAAGGCCTTCATAAGGTGTGGTCTGTACATTTGAGTACAATATTTGTATTTCTTTAAGGCTTGGGCTATCGTACATAGAAAAAGGCCTTCAACAAGGTGTGGTCTGTACTTTTGAGTACAATATTTGTATTTCTTTAAGGCTTGGGCTATCGTACATAGAAAAAGGCCTTCATAAGGTGTGGTCTGTACTTTTGAGTACAATATTTGTATTTCTTTAAGGCTTGGGCTATCGTACATAGAAAAAGGCCTTCATAAGGTGTGGTCTGTACTTTTGAGTACAATATTTGTATTTCTTTAAGGCTTGGGCTATCGTACATAGAAAAAGGCCTTCATAAGGTGTGGTCTGTACTTTTGAGTACAATATTTGTATTTCTTTAAGGCTTGGGCTATCGTACATAGAAAAAGGCCTTCATAAGGTGTGGTCTGTACTTTTGAGTACAATATTTGTATTTCTTTAAGGCTTGGGCTATCGTACTTAGAAAAAGGCCTTCATAAGGTGTGGTCTGTACTTTTGAGTACAATATTTGTATTTCTTTAAGGCTTGGGCTATCGTACATAGAAAAAGGCCTTCATAAGGTGTGGTCTGTACTTTTGAGTACAATATTTGTATTTCTTTAAGGCTTGGGCTATCGTACATAGAAAAAGGCCTTCATAAGGTGTGGTCTGTACTTTTGAGTACAATATTTGTATTTCTTTAAGGCTTGGGCTATCGTACATAGAAAAAGGCCTTCATAAGGTGTGGTCTGTACTTTTGAGTACAATATTTGTATTTCTTTAAGGCTTGGGCTATCGTACATAGAAAAAGGCCTTCATAAGGTGTGGTCTGTACATTTGAGTACAATATTTGTATTTCTTTAAGGCTTGGGCTATCGTACATAGAAAAAGGCCTTCAACAAGGTGTGGTCTGTACTTTTGAGTACAATATTTGTATTTCTTTAAGGCTTGGGCTATCGTACATAGAAAAAGGCCTTCATAAGGTGTGGTCTGTACTTTTGAGTACAATATTTGTATTTCTTTAAGGCTTGGGCTATCGTACATAGAAAAAGGCCTTCATAAGGTGTGGTCTGTACTTTTGAGTACAATATTTGTATTTCTTTAAGGCTTGGGCTATCGTACATAGAAAAAGGCCTTCATAAGGTGTGGTCTGTACTTTTGAGTACAATATTTGTATTTCTTTAAGGCTTGGGCTATCGTACATAGAAAAAGGCCTTCATAAGGTGTGGTCTGTACTTTTGAGTACAATATTTGTATTTCTTTAAGGCTTGGGCTATCGTACATAGAAAAAGGCCTTCATAAGGTGTGGTCTGTACATTTGAGTACAATATTTGTATTTCTTTAAGGCTTGGGCTATCGTACATAGAAAAAGGCCTTCAACAAGGTGTGGTCTGTACTTTTGAGTACAATATTTGTATTTCTTTAAGGCTTGGGCTATCGTACATAGAAAAAGGCCTTCATAAGGTGTGGTCTGTACTTTTGAGTACAATATTTGTATTTCTTTATGCTTGGGCTATCGTACATAGAAAAAGGCCTTCATAAGGTGTGGTCTGTACTTTTGAGTACAATATTTGTATTTCTTTAAGGCTTCGGCTATCGTACAGAGATAAATCCCTTCATAAGGTGTGGTCTGTACTTTTGAGTACAATATTTGTATTTCTTTAAGGCTTGGGCTATCATACAGAGATAAATCCCTTCATAAGGTGTGGTCTGTACTTTTGAGTACAATATTTGTATTTCTTTAAGGCTTGGGCTATCATGAACCCCTTCAATGATTCTATTGGAATCTTTTCCCATCAATTCCAGGAATTGTTGATGTCCTCATGTACCACAGTGAATAAAGGCGTTAGATCCAGTGACAGGACCCAAAGAGTGTGAGTTCAATACTCGGCTAAGACAGTGGAGAATTTTCAGAGGGAAATTAACAGGAGATAACTGATAACTGACATCCATTAGACATGGCATGTGGAACTAGAACAGTCTACCCCAGTGAGCGAAATAAAGGGTTCAGTTCGACATTCCAAACACCTGAAGAAGGCCAGAGTGTACAACGGATGAAACGTTGTAATAAATATAGCAACAAAGATAAGGACAATAGTCTGAATAATGTAAATAATGTACATAATACCTCACCTCAGAAATATAGACAGATACTGAGTCTATTGGAATCTTTTCCAATCAATTCCAGGAATTGTTGATGTCCTCATGCACTACATTTTTGAGATTTTGATTTCAAGGCCCTTGTATTTTGATAGTTTTTGAAGATCTTCAAAGACACATGACAGTCTACAGGGACTGTCATATCAATAAGAAGGCACATTTTGTTTTTGCAGTCTCTGACCATAATATGTGGGGGATTGGGTTTGACTGTTCTGTCTGTGTGTATTGTAGAGTCCCATGAAATTGTTACAAGTCCTGTCTCTGTAACCAGGTGTGGGTGGTGTTCATACCAATTTCTTGTAGTTTCCTGTTCATAAATGTTGCAGATTTTCAAATGATGATACTGTCCCACTCTGTCATGCCAGGTTCTATATTTAGAGGGTGCCAATACCATGCAACCTGATACAACATGATCAATTGTTTCTGGATATTTATCACAGTATCTGCAATTTGGGTGAATACAATCTTTCAGTATGTGTCCTTGGTAATTTCCAGTTAGCAAGTATTGGTCCTGTGCAGCAAGAATAAAACCTTCAGTTTCAGCTTTTTACTCTGCACTACTTAGCCACTGATGTGTACAGGGTCTGTCTACATCAGCTTGTTTGGTACGGGCAGAGTATTGACCGTGAAGCGGTTTATCTT
>OZ038489.1:28547344-28637344 GCA_964036315.1 Acanthosepion esculentum
TAGTCTATATGTTTGCTGCAAGAGAGAGAGAGAGAGAGAGAGAGAGAGTATATTCATGTACCTGTAAAATCTGCAATATACATTATTTCAGTCTGTTTGAATTTATTAATTTTTTGTAATTAACATAATTTTAATTTTTATGTTTGCCACCAAATATTGGTAAGAATCTAACTCCTATTAGAAAGTACATTTATGTACCTATAAAATCTACAATACACACAATCTACCTTAGTCTGTTCTACCAAACTAGACATTTTCTGTACAAGGTAAAAATATTTTTATAAAATTTTTTTTCCAAAATCGGAAAATGAAGTGTTTCAATATATGTAATATATATATATATATATGTAATATATATATATATATATATATGTAATATATATATATATATATATATATATATATATGTAATATATAACCATACCTTTTCCCCAGAGAGCTCAACCAAAATGATTTTTCATGTATATATATATATATATATATATATATATATATATATATATATGTGTGTGTGTGTGTGTGTGTGTGTGTGTGTGTGTGTGGATTATAACACTTATATATGCTCATATTTCTATTGTGAAAAAGCTCATATAAGATCATAATTTTGATTAATAATATTGTAAGAAATACTGCTGGAGCAAGATTAGTGAAGAAAGGGTTTAATCACATTGATTAATAATTCAGTAATAGTGAATACCGTAGTAAGTGTGGCAAGGTGTGCGACAGACTTTGCGACTCCTGTTCCTATAAGCGGACATTCCACTCATATTGAATGGAGACATCTGTGTTCAATCATTAGTACAGAGAAGGTTAGTTGTGTTTCTATACAACAACATATATTCACTAAATTTTAAAGATTGAATTTCCTTTGTGAAACAAGATATTAATATTTTAAATATAAGTCAAGGTTATTTTAACTAGTGTCAGATTTTCAACTGCGCATAGCTCTGTCTAGACAAGTTCTTTTTTTCCTCCTCTCTGTTTTGTTTTTTCTTTCTCTTTCCTCCTTTTTAAATATTTTTTCTCTTACTTTATTGTCCTTCTCTTATTCTTCCTGCCATTTTTTTTTAACTTTAAGAATTTTAAGCTTTCTTTCCATTTTAGCTTTGGTGTTGACAAACTTCAGAAGATTACTCTCTTACTTCTGGGGAGAAATGGCCATTCAAATGGGGTATTGTATTTCATCTTTATGTAATTTATCTATCTAGCTACCTATATATATATATATATACCCATGCATATAAATGTGTATGTGTATGTATATATTATATATACACACACATTATATATATATATATATATATATATATATATATATATATATATATATACACACACACAGACACACATATATTATATATATATATATATATACACACACAAACACACATATTATATATACGCACACACACACACATATATTATATATATATATACACACACACATATATATATACACACAGACACATATATTATATATATATATACATACACACACACACATATTATATATATACACACACACACATATTATATATACACACACACACATATATATTATATATATATATATATATATATATATATATATATATATATACACATACACACACACACATTTATATGCATACACACCAGTCTCAGTTTGTTTTTATCTATCTTATTGTTTCTGTTGTCATTCACATATTTCAGTGAAGTATTTGTAAAAGTCTCAGAAGAAAGTACATTCTTGTACTTATAAAATCTGTAATACCCTTGGGAAATGTATGAATCTTCTTCTTCTCCCCCCAGAGTACATTCATGTACCTGTAAAATTTCCAATATACATTATCAATCTCAGTCTGATTGAATCTATTACATTCTGGTGTAATGTACATATTTTTAATCTTTATATTTTTGCCATCAAGTATTAGTAATAATCTACTGCTATGAAAGTTGCTTCACTGTATCATGGCAAAAATCTTTCTTGTCAGAATCAATCTTTCACATTTACAAATCTACTATTCATCTGTGACAAATACATCGAGTCAATTGCTTCATCCACCGCAAGGAAAGTTGGCTCCCTGTGCCGGGCCAGGAAATTTTTCTCCCTGGAATCGATCCTCCAAATCTATAAATCGACCATTCACCCTTGCATGGAGTATTGCTGCCATATATGGTCTGGAGCCCCTGCTGTTTGCCTCAGGGTTCTTGATAAGATCCAGAGACGGATATGCAACGTAATTGGCCCTGATCTGTCATCTCGTCTGCAGTCACTCTCTCACAGACGCGCCGTTGCCTCGCTCTGTCTTTTTTACAAATGCTTTCACGGTAATTGCTCCGATGAGCTGCTTTCGCTGGTTCCCAGGCCTCATGAATTTAAGTGTCCTATGAGGCTGGCCTCCCATTCCCACCCCTTCACTGTTGAAACTGTTCGATGTAGACGTCTCTTCTACTCCAATAGCTTCATGTCTCGCACCTCTCGCCTGTGGAACTCCCTTCCTTATTCCTGTTTCCCTGAGAAATATAATCTCCAACTATTTAAGTGTAGCATCAATCGACATCTCCAGTTGCCTTGATCTATCCACTTCCCTTCTCCACATCCTTTCCCCTTTCATTCCTATCTGCTCTCGCTCCAAATATTCTGTAACCCCTGTTGTGGACCCAATAAAAAAAAGAGGAAATATAAAGACGTGCTCTTCCCACCGTACAAACGTACAAAGTGAAAAGAAGTAGACAGGCAAAACAACAAAAAAAGGTTAAGAACAAACAAATATTTTATTAGAGTTTAACAAGTAGTGTCTTCAGTGAAGACCTTCAGTAAATGTACTGGAAATATAGTTGAAGAAGAGGCCAAGTAGATTAGTAAATTGTCTTCAGTGAGATTACTGGAAATGTAGTAATAATGAAATTTAATTGTCTTGAGTGAAGACCTTCAGTAAGATACTGGAAATGTGGTAGTTGATAAGATAGAATTCCGTGCCAAAATTTAAATCCAAGATGGCTATAGCGGGAAAAAGGTTCTTCAGGAAGAAGGTCAGAAAGTCAGTTGTAATGCATAATAACGTACGGCAATGAAAAAAATACTCACTGCGAGAGTTTATGATTGTGAGTGTATGTAATTCTTTTTAAAGTAACAGGTTCTGAAAGTATGAGTTCGAAGAATGTGAAAAATGCTCGTTCATCAGGTTGGAAGTTTTCGAAAGTTCCTGGAAGTTGGCGACTCGATAAAGATGTTAGCCTCGGGACAAGAAATCTGTCATCGCAAAGTGACGACCGTGTCGTATGCGTTAAGATACCGAGACGAGCCATAAGGTCTAGGCAAGGTTTTGCCGAATAAAATGTCCCTGTCAGTATATATGGGGTTACCGGCGAGAGACAAGTGAGCCAGCCCGGCCAGGTCGAACGACCTAGGGGCAACTAATTTTTGAAAAGCCAATTTGCCGTGACGTCAGCGCAAAAGCGCGCGAAAAAAAATGAATTCTTCCTCATCTTCGGCTAAGACAACGGTTTACTACTATAACCGTCCGAAAGTGAGAGGAAGGGGTGAAAATGTCGCGCGTGCGTCAAATTGAAGGTGGGGACAGCGATGTATCTCACACCCCCTTGCCTTGATCAATCCACTATCTTTCTCCACATCTTTCTTCTACCACTCCTATCTGCTCTTCCTCCAAACCTTCTGTAACCCCTTGCATGCTAGGTGCTTCCAGCCTTGCTTGGGGTGAAAAGCTTAAAAAAAAAAAATATCTGCTCCTTCTATTCATCTTGAGGTTCTTGACAAAATCCAAAGAAGGATCTACAATGTTATCAATCTCATCAGGCATCTTGACTTCAGTCACATTCTCAATGATGTGACGTGGCTTCCCTCTGTCCATTTTACAAATATTTCCATGGCAACTGCTCTGATGAGTTTTTTTTCCATGGTGTCCTGATTACATGAATTTAAGCATGTTACTAGATTGGCATCTAGGTCCCACCCTTTTACTGTTGAAATAGTTAAATGTAACCCCCACTTCTAATCCAACAGTTTCTTTTCTCGCATCCCACCTGTGTAACTCCTTTGCTTCCCTGATAACTAAAATCTTCAAAAATTTAAATGCAACATCAATCACCATCTTCTAACTTCCCATTCATCTTTTGTACTATCCTCAATCCTCCCTATTCTCAGTCTTCTCTTTCATTTTCACTTCCTGTAACTTCCTGAGCACTAGTGCCATTCCTGCCTCGCTTGCGGTGAAACGAAAAAAAAAGAATCTAATGCCTATAAAAAGTACATTCATGTATCTATAAAATCTACACACAGTCTAATTCAGTCTGTTGTAAATTACATATTTTTAATCTGCAATAAACTTTATAGTTAAATTCCCAGATCAACTCTGTGGACAAGACATATTGGTATAAAATGACAACTGGAAAAATCTTAGATTTTGTCGACGCGTTTCGTCTTCCGACTTCTTCAAGGCAAAAATGAAATCGAAATATCTCTGTTGTTATAGTTACATTAAAATCAAAAATCCGTCTATGTTTTTAAATTTGGATTTTAATGTAACTATAACAAAAGAGATATTTCGATTTCATTTTTGCCTTGAAAAAGTCGGAAGACGAAACGCGTTGACAAAATCTAAGATTTTTCCAATTGTCATTTTATACCGATAAACTTTATCAATTGCAGTCTGTTTGAATCTATTACATTCTTTTGTAATTTACATATTTTTAATCTTTATATTTTTGCCCTCAATTATTGGTAAGAATCTAACAACTAGTAGAAAGTACATTATAAAATCTGTGATACACATTACCTATCTCAGTCCGTCCAAATCTACATTTATGGACAAAGAGAGGAAGAAAATATTTAAAATAAAAAAAACTGATTCACAGAACTGGTAAGGAATGCCAAAGAATTGTGAATTGCAAACAGAAATTTTGTTGATACCATATCCACTATCCATCCATGTCTTCTGTATTCTTCTCAGAGGTTATCATAATTTTTCTCCTTTCATGAGCCCCGTTGACATTTTCTTTCAAAGGAACGGTTAATTCTATAATGTGAACTTATTTTTTTAATTAACTTACCAGATGATAAGGTCAGGATGCTGAGCATTTCATAATACAATCCCAGATAGAAAGACAAGCCAATGTTTTCAGTCTTTTGCGATTCTTAGGTTTAAGTAACTATCAAAGTTGTTTCAGTTTTCTTTCTCTAAATATACCTCCTGGAATGAAATGGTTTCTTGCTTCACAAAATTTACCCATTCTACGTATATATATATATATATATATATATATATATATATATATATATATATATATATAATATTATTTGATAATTAGTAGGGATAATTCCAAAGAGGATATAAATCCAAAGAGAGCTCAATGTAAGAACAGAGCAAATATAATAATGATGAAAGTGGAGACTTTAGAAATCCATGGTAATAATTTATTTCATGAGATCAATCAGATCCTGTCTTATCAAACCAAACAAATTTACAACAAACATATATATATATATATATATATATATATATATATATATATATATGCACATTTTATTAAGAACGACTGACAAGGTGCTTTTATTTAGTTTTTTATACAATTTCTCATGCGATCTAATAATGTTTTTCTTTTCGTATGAGAAATTATATAAAAACTGTCCGAATGTTCTTTTTATCTGAGCGCTTTCTTTCGGCTTTCTTTTTATCTGAGCACATTTAGCAATTTTCAAGGATTATATTTTAACTGTTAGAATTAGAAATAGTTTGTTATATGTATGTTTTATAGATCACATGAGAAATTGTATAAAAAACTAAATAAAAGCACCTTGTCAGTCGTTTTTAAGGAAATGTGCATGAAAGAAGGATTGTTGCCTAAATACACAAATATATATATATATATATATATATATATATATATATATGTGTGATGGGTGAATTATTGCCATTTTATATTTTTAATTTTGCATATGCATGTTGTTTGTTTTTGATTTTGTCGACTGCACAATATAGTAGGGTCAGCTGGACACTGTCTGTGTGAAAAAGAGCAACATGACACAATTCACTCTGAAAAATATTTGCAAATGGCATGCTGTATTGCTTGGCATCAAGACCGGAAGTTCCAATACAAACATTTCAGAGTGTTTAGGTATCAATCTGAGTCCAGTGCAGAGGATTTGGAAAGAGCTGGATGAGTCTAATGATGATTATGAAGGTGTTTGGAGTGATCACTAGTGATGGCGATGTTATGCCTCCATTCATCTTTCCAAAGAGCCTCAGACTCATCACAGAGGCCTACATCAACTTCTTTAAGAAGGTAGCGCTGTGCTGGGTCAAGAGGGTGGCTGCTGGAAGACTATGTCTGGCAACAGGACTCTGCACCATGCCATACAAACAGGAGAAGCCAGTGATGACTGTCAGACAATTTCTGCAACCACATCACCCCTTACATCTGGCCACCTAACTCCCTAGACTGCAATCCCCTTGATTATCATGTGTGGGACACAGTTGAGCAAGAGACCAACAAAACTCTTTGAAACACCAAAGATGAACTGAAGGCAAAGATTATGGCAACATTCATCAACAAAGAGACCATCCAGAAGAGATGCAGGAGATTACACAGTCGTCTGGAGGCAGTGGTTGAAGCTAATGGCGATTTTATTGAATAAATTTACTCTTGTAATTTTTGTGTAATTTTGGTAAATATATCTGTTAAAATGAGATGTCAGTGTTATTTTCATTTTTGCATAAAATAGTCAAGCAAAAACACAACACACATGGCCTGAAGATTGCATTCAAGTATGAAACAGACTGTCACGGCTTGGTGTTGACCATGGTGTACACACGCACACACACACGCATATATGAATAAAAAGAGACAAGAAGAAAAACTATACTTAGCCAACACATTTCATCCTCTCAGGGACTTTATCAGAGGATGAAACATGTTGGTGAAGTATAGTTTTTATGTCTTGTCACTTTTTATTTTGTCTCTTCTACAGATACACTCAATCTGAGAATATATGTGTGTGTGTATATATATATATATATATATATGTATATACACACACACACACCCCAGAATGCAAATATCTGAGAATATCTGGTCTGTAGATAAAAATTAATTCTTAGCTCTTTGAACCACCTAACCAAAATGTCCGACACTAGCCGTTTCCATAGCAACTAATGTTCCAAGAGACCGCACTTATAAACATGCGCTAACCAAAAGATAGCTTATTCCCAAATTCTCGCTTGACAAGGAAGTGGGTCCAGGCACCTTAACTCAACATAACTTCAAAAATTATGTTAGGGGTCTCGCTTTTGAAACATGAGAACTCTTATCCAGCAAAGGAATTTTAAAAAACAAAAAATATTATAATATAAGCTCTACTTCTGTATGGAGCACTGTCTTTTTGAAAATAAAAGCAAAATACTAAGGAACACCGGATTATTTACCTAATGTGTTCTTTCCTATTTTTCTGCATATATATATATATATATATATATATATATATATGATCAAAATATAATTTTCAGGTATGCTATATTTATGGGCTAAAGTGTTCAATGAGATTGAGCATATGTAAATATAAAAGTTGTCACTGAAGTCAAGACCCAGCAGTGACAGCCTCTTTCATGCTTAAATACAATCGTCAGGCTACTGATAGCCCTAATAACTGCATTTAAGTGTGAAACAGATTGTTGCTGCTCTGTGTTAATTCCAATATATATATATATATATATATATATATATATATATATATATATATATATATATATGTGTGTGTGTGTGTGTGTATGTATGTCAAATTTAACCAAAAATATATTTGTAAAAGGACAATATGAATAAAGATAAAAGGAAAAAATATTTTAGCCAATGCGTTTGATGGACTTTATCAAGGCAGATATAATGATTTTATTTTGCAACAAGTATTCATAAACAAAGCTGTTAGTTTTTGGAAATTTTTAAATTTAAGACATGCTTATAAATATTCATCAGCCTAACTGAAAAGTCAAGGTAAATTATGGAAGATGCTAAGTGCCATAATTGAATGTCTAATGAACAAAAGTGAGTAAATGTTGTTGAATTGTTTTTATAAGATAATTAATATTTATATTATTTTAGTTTATTATTAATTTATGCATTATATATTTAAAATAACAGGATGTTATAAATCTAAGCATTTTAATTCAATTTTAAAATTTTTTATAGTTATGTATATTGGCTTGGGAAAGGAGTAATTCTTTCTGGAATGGATATATTTGAAAAATCCGGGGCACAGATTAATATTTTTATAAGATTCAATAGCCATCTAAGTACAAGTTACTATCTCTATTAATTCTTTAGATCAAAATTTTGGTTGAATTTATTTCTATGTATGACTAATACATTTGATAAATTATTGTGTATAAGATCCTTTTTGTGTTCCTAGTTACATTTTTTAAAAGATTTCTGCAAGTTTCCCCAATGTATTATGAGGAGCAGTTGTGACAGCTTATTTTACATACACCTGCTTCAGAATTATTATTGTTATGGGTATTTTTGGTTCTGATCATATCCATTTTACTTCTGTTTATAAATAAAACCCTTACATTTGTATTGATGAAGTCCATCAGAGGACAAACGTGTTGGTTAAGATAATTTTTCCTTTTGTCTTTATATATATATATATATATATATATATATATATATATATATATATAATGAGTGGGGAGCTAAAAAATTTGTTCTAGATTGTTCTTATTTCACTGTCCATGTCTCGTTTCTTTTTCTCTTCTTAGTATTTCTCAGCTTATGGCTATATCACATTGAAAAACTGGTTCCTGTATGTTCAACAAAGTTAAGCAATATCAAGCATGGTCAGTATCTAGATGAGTGACCACATGGGAATACTGGGTGGAGTAATGGATAACATCGTGGAATTTGAAATTAGAGAGCAGAGTTTTAATTCTGGTTGCATTCATTAGATTTACTTATGTGCAAATATCCATGGGAAAGGTATGAATCCACAACTTCTCCCTCCAGCTATGGGTTAAATAGTGAGAGGTGCATCAATAAACCATTATTACCACCCCACAAAATTCTTACAATCTAAAAATATTTTCTGGCTTTAACCTTTAGGATACTTGGGGTGAAAATTGTCGCCATAGAATTCTCTCCCTTCGCAATCCTCTCAAGGTGACAGAATGCGCCTACAGTATGCAAAGGGAGATAATTCTATGGCGAAAATTTTTGCCTCCAGTGCGCTAAAGGTTAAATATCCTGCAAAAGATTGATACACCATAAAAACAAATCAATAAATGCCATTTCTTTACAAAAGAATGCCATCTCTTTGTTGAACTGAGTGAACATAGGTACACAGATGAATTTGCAAACCAGCCTTATTCTTGCATACCTTTTTACATATATGCAATGTGGAAGGCTTTTTGGAGAATCTTGAAAGTGACTTTCTCCTTATGCACTCTCATGTACCCCTGCCACCTGACCTGCAAGTTTTACCACAAAACTGACACAAGTACACTGCAGTATATACATATAAACATGTATATACATATATAACATACAGAGGAGTTGGATAGTTCTCAGCTTAACCAAGAGGTGATTATTTGTATTATTTAAAGTTAGACTTGTTATCATCCCAGGGTTTCAGGTATTTTTGCTCTACAGCTTTTTCAGGTGTCTTTCAATCTGATTAACTTTAGGGAATTTCAAACTGAAACTTTTACCTTTAATTAATCTACGAAGACAGATTGTTCTCATTACACTGTCTATGGTTACGGATATGTCATTCCCCACTTTTTTTTTTGAGCGTTGAGATCTCAATATTTCAAGCCTTGTGCCCAACTACCTTTTTCAGGTTTCTGTCTATCGGGGTAACTTTAGAGGATTTCATTTCAAACTGAAATATTTAATTAAAAAAGAGGTTTACTAAGAGGGAGTCAGAAGAAAAAAAGATGACAGTTTTAGTGAGGGTGAGTGAGGAAAAGAAACGAATACAGTTTTAGTGAGGAGGAGCAAGAAGAAGAAACAAAATCGTGAGGGGGTGAAGAGAAGAGAAAATTGCAGTGTTAGAGGAAGTGAGGAGTAGAAACAAAGACAATTTTAGTGAGGAGAATGAGGAGTAGCACCAGAGAGAATTTTAATGGGAGGTGCAGAGAAGAAACAAGAATAATTTTAGTGAGGTGGCGTGAGAGTAAGTAGCAAAAATAGTTTTAGTTTCGGGGAAGAAAGATAAACAATTTTAGGGAGAGGGAGTGAGGAGAAGAAATGGCGACAGTTTTTGAAGAGGAGGATGAAAAAATAGGAGGTAGCTGAAATGAAAGAGGTAAAAAATGATTCTGTATTGCTTCAGGTAGAAAGAAGATGAGGAATCAGAAAGCAAGATAAAATGATTTCATATTGATTTTTGCCCTGATGAATGCCAGATAAAGATCCCCCCCACCACCATTGCCAAAAAAAAAAAAACCAGTGCAAAGGAAAATAAACATAGAGTCCACTTGACCTTAGGGAGATAACGACCTTAGCAGTTTAATCAAGTCACCATGTGTTTCAAGCAGTCGTCAAATTTGTACTAAGAAGTAAGCCATGTTTCTCTTCTCTTTTGTTATCTTTTTGGGAAAATAAAAAAGAGAAAAATTTTAAAATTAAAGAGATTTGACACTGGTTAATTTATCTCTGCATTGAATTCTCTCTTTGAAGTCTTTAACAACAGCATGTTGCCAGTCATTTGGCAGTGGAGGTGAGGAACAATAGACAACACATTCCAGTGAGACCAAAAACCCTTCAATTCTCCATGACATTCTCCCTTCCAAAGTTCAGAAAGACAATATCCTCCTTGGCTGCATTTATCATCAAGAACTGGTAAAGCCTACCTGCAACATAATACTATCTGTGTGTGTGAGTGTATATACTAACAAACCAAATCATAACATTGAGTTTTACACTATGCAATCATCAAACAAGAACTAGTTTCCTTTGTGTAGTAACTTAATTAGGAACATGGGCAACTTAGTTTTTAATTCACTCTGTTGAGAAACATATTTGTGTATTTGTGTATATTGCACATGTAACATAATATCCTTTTAGTTTTTTTCATGCCAATTTAATATAGGAGATAAGGAAACTGAACAGAGAATAGGCCGAATTAGGGATAGTTTCACCCAACACCACAAACTGCTACAAAACCAAAAGATTAACCTAAATGCTTGAGTATCTGTCTATATCTCTGAGATGAGGTATTATGTACACTTTATCCACTGTGCCATATGTTCTTGAGGACACATGGCACAGTGGATAAAGGCATTGTTTAGATCCAGTGACAGGACCCAAACAGTGTGAGTTCAATACCCGGTTAAGGCAGTGGAGAACTTTCAGAGGGGAATTAACAGGAGATAACTGATAACTTACATCCATTAAAAACATGGCACGTGGAACTAGAACAGTCTACCCCAGTGAGTGAAATAAAGGGTTCAGTTCGACATTCCAACCACCTGAAGAAGGATGGAGCATACAACGGCCAAAATGTTGTAATAAATATGGCGATATAGATGAGGCAATAGTCCGAATAATGTAAATAGTCTAAATGCTTGAGTTATGTTTTTTTTTTAAGCTTTTCACCCCAAGCAAGGCTGGAAGCCACTAGCACGCAAGGGGTTACAGAAGGTTTGAAGGAAGAGCAGATAAGAGTGGTAAAGGAGAGGATGTGGAGAAAGATAGTGGATCAATCAAGGCAAGGGGGTTACAGAAGATTTGGAGTGAGAGCAGATAGGAATGAAAGGGCGAAGGATGTGGAGGAGGGAAGTGGATAGATCAAGGCAACTGGAGATGTCGATTGACGTTACACTTAAATAGTTGGAGATTATATTTGTCAGGGAAACAGGAATAAGGAAGGGAGTTCCACAGGCGAGAGGTGTGAATGTCATCAGATGAAGGCAATCATATGGATGTCATCAAAAGCACCAAACTCATTCAGAAATACCTAAACAGTCAGCTATAAGCAACTGCTTTCTAAGATCAATGGTTAAAAATAGCTTTCATTGAGTGAAGCTTGTAGATCTTACCGAGGACCGTCCTTCTGCAAACCTTATAGACAAGTGTTGCAGAATTGCAAACAAAGAATTGTATCAGATAACAGAAACTATATCACTTGAAGACTTCCTCCAGCTACAACAAGTAAAATGGATAGCACATGTAACTTGAAGAGAGAATAATGACATAATCAAGATGCTGACATTCCACACAACTTCAAACAAAAGGTTAAGAAAGAAACCCTCATCAATACTGGAAAGAGTAATAATGCATGTATCCCCCAGGGCTCTATCCTTGGTTTAGTTCATTTTTAATTTTCATTAATGACCTTCTCAATGGCATCAGGTCTCAATTTACTATCTATGCTGACGATACAACCATTTACTCCTGTCTCGATAGTAAGTCTGACCAGTTTGATAAAGTCAAACTGGTGGCTGATCTCAAAAATTATATTGAATCAATTGCTCGGTCAGCTGCTCGTTCACTGTGTCATGCTAGACAATTTTTCTCTCAGGAATCTATCTTACATATCTAGAAATCTACTATTTGTCCATGCTTAGAATATTGCTGCCATATATGGTCCAGTGATCTTGCAATATATTTAGAGATCCATGATAAATTCGAAAGAAGAATCAAGAATATTATTGGTCCTGATCTGGCCAGTTTTTTTTTTTCTCCTGGCATAGCCTGCACATCCCACCTCTGATGCTAAAAGATTGCTTTTTTTTCAGTATATCTCATTTGATGCTGGGGATTTTATTAGTTTTTCTTTTATGGCCCATACAAAACTGACAAGTTTTGTACTATTCCTGTACTTAGCCAGTTTAAAAGAAGATCAGTTGTTATACCATCTCTTTTTAAACAGGCCCTTCGTGGACCCAATATATATTTTTTCATGGCCCTTTTTGTCCTATACTGTGGCCCTATACACCATGACGTCTGCCTTACAATTACCATTTAACAGAAATTTAGTTTTATTTCAGCAATTGCAGCATTTTTCTGGCTATGCTCACATTTCTTTAGCAACAAAACACTGACATGCTGCCTGATGAAACCGTCTTAGGAGAAACCATGGTTGTAAGAAGTTCAGTGTTTCAGATATATATATATATATATATATATATATATATATATATATATATATATATATATATATTAAAAAGAAGAGAGGTACCGCAAACTTTTTTGGTTGTAATGTGGGTTTTTGTTTTTTCTTTTTTATTAAAAAATATTATTCTTTATTTTTCATAGTTTTTCATAGTTTTACATAGTAAACTTTTACTATGTAAAACTATGAAAAATAAAGAATAATATTTTTTAATAAAAAACAAAAACCCACATTACAACCAAAAAAGTTTGCGGTACCTCTCTTCTTTTTAATATACACACTTTTCTCTCGTTGGAACCATTAAAACCTCTTCATTTCATTATATATATATATATATATATATATATATATAATATCTAGATAAAATGAATGAAACAAAATTGGGTGTTTTTTTTATGAAAGTATTTATTTCTGTGTTTTTGTATATATTTATTTATTTAATATTTCAGACCACCTAGGTCTTTCCTCAGAAATCAAATGAGAAACTGTGTTTGTGTGTTTGTTTACAGCGTTTGTTTACAGCGTTTGTCGTGAAGCGTGCGCATGTCACGTGATGTGCAATGCAACTTTGTTTGAATTTTTGGCCTCTCATTATGCTATATATATATATATATATATATATGTTAAAGAAAAGGTGCCATCCAGTGGGATTCGAACCTGCATCCCACTTAGCAGGAGGAAACATTGTCTGAATCCAATGTGTTTGACAGCTTGGTTACAAAGAACTTCAAACATCCCAGATCAGACACAGTTTCCTCCTGCTAAAGGGGACACAGGTTTGAATCCTACCAGATGGCACCTTTTCCTTTCATATATATGTATTTTAATATATTTATTGTTTATATGTTATTTTTATAGATACAAATATTTAAGTAAAAGCTCTGTTTATAATAAATAGTGCTAACAACATTTACTGGCCTGAATATCCGAGAAATTTCACAGAAAATATTTGTCCTCTGACAGGAATCGAACCTGTATCCTATTATATAGCCTGATGCACTATATCATTTAGCTACAGAGGAAGCATCTTGTTAGCAAAGTTAAATTACTGTTTTTAAACTACAAATTTCCCATGATTTCTCTCACATGCTCATATCTGCTTGAAGTCTATCTTAACATTCAGGCTGGTAAATGTTGTTAATACTGTTTATTATAAACAAAGCATTTACTTAACTATTTGTATCTATAAAAATAATGTATAAACAATATATATTAAAATAATTGTCAGACTTAATCCATTTCATAATATATATAGATATATAAGATAAAAGTTACACTGAAGATGATTGACAAGACACTGCATTTAAGCTTTTTGATTTCTTTTTCCCACTCTATGTCAAAAATGAAATCACTTGTATGAATGCAAAAAAATATAATTTATTTCCCCAGGTGATAGATTTTTACCTTCTTCCTCAGACTGCACTTTCAAGGGTGAAAAAAAAAAGTGTTTTAAATTTACATATATTTTTACTCACTTTTGAGGGGTAGTTTTAAGTTGATGTAATCTGATATAGAGAGATGGGGAGGAAGAGTATGACAGATACAGTCGAAATTAGAGAGGGAAGAGAGAGATAGGAATAATTTTAAATCTATTTTTATTAAGATATTTAAGAGTAATCAACTGGGGAAATAAATTATAACCAATAGACCTTTAAGGTTGTCTGTTTTCTATTTATATATATATATATATGAAGAAATATAGTCTTAAAGTGTGCTATATTTATGGGATAAAGTGCTCAATATCAGAGATAGAGTGTGTGTAAAGTCCACTTTTTAAACCAGGACCTTCACAATAAAAATACACTCAAGGAAAAATACGGCTTCAAAACAAAAAATGCCCCCCCGCAACAAAAAGAATTCGATGACTTCGAGAAAGACTTAACTGACCTAGTTAGAAACATAAAATTCCATAAAAAGCAAGATGCATTTAAAAAAAAACTAAAAGAAGATATAACTAAAATAAACAATTCAACAAATGTATTTATTGCAGCTGACAAAACGAGAAATTTATACAAACTAAGCCCTCCTACGCACAATAAATTACTCAAGAACAACATAGCCAAAACATACAAAAAGGCACCTAAAACAATAGAACATGATATCAATAAAGAAGCTAAAGCATTTGCCCAAAAATTAGACCTAGATGACCAAATAAGTTGCATCAGCAAGGTGCAAGCCTTTATCACACAAAAAGACCACAAAGAAAATTTCAAAACCAACCCTGTATGCAGACTTATAAACCCAGCCAAAAGTGAACTAGGTAAAATAAGTAAAACGATACTAGAAAGAATTAATTATGAGTTTAGGAAGAAGTTAGGAGTAAACCAGTGGAAAAACACAAAAGCAACTATTGTCTGGTTCCACAGCATAAATAACAAACAAAATTGCCAATTCCTACAATTAGACATAAAAGAATTTTACCCATCTATAACAGAACGCATGTTAGCTCAGGAACAAATAGTAATAAAACCAAACAAAATCGACATCATTAAGCACTCCCGTAAATCATTACTATTTCACCATGAAGAAGCATGGATAAAGAAAGATGGGATATTTGACACTACAATGGGAAGCTTTGACAGTGCATGGACATGCAAAATCGTAGGTATTTACTTACTACACGAACTAAGCAAAATAATAGATAAAAATGACACAAGACTCTACAGGGACGATGGTCCCATAATCTTAAGAAACTGCAACAAACAAAACACAGACAAAACTAGAAAAGCAATAATAAAGATTTTCAAAAATAACGGATTCGACATAGATATAAAAACTAACCTAAACAAAGTAGATTTTCTAGATGTTACATTCAACCTAAGAAAAGGCACACACAAAAACCATACAGAAAGCCCAATGATAAACCACTCTATATACACACATCTTCCAACCAACCACCTTCTATAATCAAACAGATACCAAAATTGATTAACCACAGGCTTTCCGACAATTCCTTCAATGAATCTATATTTAACAAAGCTAAGAAAGACTACAAATCAGACCTAAAAGATAGCGGATTCCCAGCAACACTCACATACTCACCACAGAACACAAAAAAGGCCAACAGGAAAAGAAATATTATATGGTTCAACCCACCGTACAGCAAAAACGTAAAAACAAACATAGGAAAAATATTCTTCAAACTTTTACACAAACACTTCCCGGGATCAAGCACCCTACACAAAATATTCAACAAAAACACAGTAAAAATCAGCTACAGTTGCACCGAGAACATGGCACAATAAAAAAGCACAACAGGAAAATTATTAACAAACCACACGAACAAATTAAACCCACGTGCAACTGCAGAATAAAAAACAAATGTCCCTTAAACAGTAATTGTTTACAAAACAACGTAATCTACCAAGCCATGATAAAATCACCAGATAATGAAGAAAAAGTATACATAGGAGTAACTGAAGGACCCTGGAAACAAAGAAATTATGTACACAAAACATCTTTCACAAACAGTAAATATGCGAACAGCTCAATGCTTTCTAAGTATATCTGGGAAATAAAAAACAAAATGCACACCACACCAAAAATATCTTGGAAAATAAGGAAAAAATCATCAGCCTAATGCAAACATGAAAACAAATTTTTACTATGTAACTTAATAATTGAAAACAGAAAAAATAAATAAATACATAAACAAACAAAATGACAATAAAATAAGCGAAATAAATTAATCCAAACTAATTACCAAATCACACCTGTTAGAATAGACAAAATAGAATAAAAAATAAGGAATGAAATCAATAAAGAAATTAAATAATGAACAAATTATCAAACTATTATGACCAAAAAATTAGATTATAAAAAATCAAAACAAAAAATCGACCGAAAAATAGCTATAACTGTTATATAACGATAAAAAAATGAATAAAAAATAATATACTACATTAATTAAAAATCGAAAACCAAAAAGAGAAAATATACAGTGTAACAAATAAGTAACAACAAGTATAATAAATTGATCTAAATACATCCAAATTACTTCTGGTAAAATAACCGCCATAATAGACTATCCACAATAAGCTATATAAACAAATTTTTACTACGTTAATAAAAACACTGATCAAAATAAAAAAAATAAATATATAAGATAAAAAATAAAAATAAATTAAATAAAAACAAGCAAAATAATTTGACACAAATAAATAAATAAACAAATAAACGACTTCCAGTAAAATAACAACCAAAATAGACTACCCACAATGCACCACTGACCCGTATATATAGATAGCTGAGAAAAATAACAGCAGTAGTTGCCTGACGATTGCATCTAGCATGAAACAGACTGTCGCCTCCAAGTGTTGACTTCTATGTTCACTTTTATATATATATATATATATATATATATATATATATCAAATATGTGGTGCAGTTCAATTTATATTACAATGAATCATTCATACAAAAAGTAGATTAGTAAAGTTAATGATATAAAATGGCGAAATCCCTTTGATAACAAAATTTTAAAGGTGCATTAACCTACAAATCACTCGATGAATGTTATGATCCTTGTTTTTAAAAATTATAAGCTGTATAAGGTCTTTCTTTAATACGCAAGTACTTTCAACTGTACATTCAGTCATCTTCAGGCATGGAAATTATTTTATATCATTAACTTTACTAATCTTTTTGTATGAATAATTCATTGACACACACACACACACACATATATATATATATATATATATATATATATATATATATATATATATTAGGTCCAATTGGAATGATTATACCACCTGGTAGAAGAATGTTCATGGTGGAAAGATTCCTTTTGAGATTTCTCAGATAGTAAATGAAAAGCTGAAAAGAAGTGTTAAAAATAGTCCTGAGGTGGAACTTTCAGACCATACAGGTAACAGTTCTATGATATTCGTGGTAGGCTTTGCTTGAGTAAAGCAAGAGAACTGAGTCAAATGTGATATCACCATACCAGGGCACCGACTAACTACAAAATGGTATTAAATACTTGCAATTCATGTCACATTTGTGTAAAAAAGTCAGCTGGTGGGGCTGAAAACACAAGCAAACATTTATACATAAATATTCCTAATGGCAACAAAATTTATGTCATATGTATGCCAACTTTGTACCAGATGTTTTAAAAGTTAAGCCAGTTTAAAGAGCTATGTCTTTTCAAGGTATAACTGAGTCTTTGCAATGGTTATTCTTCTTTAATCCTGAGAAACACCAGCTTAGGGAAAAAGTACTAATGATTTATTATTTAAGCATTCACACAAATTTCTTTCTTTTGATGTGATGAAGCCTAGAAAGGTGAAACACATAATCAAATCTAGTTTTAATGAAACTTTTTCAATTTGTCATTCTTTCTTAAAAAATTGTCAGCATTCCATATCCTATTTTAAATGCACACACACACACACATTGTTGTGATGTCCTCCCTCTGAAGAATCTATGTTAGACTCTTCCGACTACTATAAGATTAGTAGGACAGAAGGCTTTGGGGAACAGTGAACTGTGAATTGATTGAGCGCTAGTTCATTCGATACACTCTCACTAGTCGCGTAATACTCTTCTGGTGTACTTACTGTTTAATATACGATATATCTGCAAACCTGGTTTTGTTATTACTTAACCATTTACTTGGTCACAACACACACACACACACACATTATAAAGGAATATACAACCCTAGGCAAGAAGACCCACATTACATCTCTCTGACCATAGCTAAATTAGGTCTCATTTAAATACACATAGAAGTCTACCAAACTCTCTCCGCAACATACTCATTGATAATATAATAGCCTCATCCATGTGTAAAAAAAGGTTAAAAATAATGGAAGAATTATTAATAAAAAAGAAAAAGCTAACACACAGTGACATCAACTATGAATATGGCCATGATGTGCTGACCATGTTTAGAAACTAAAATATTCCTATCACTAAAACAATCCATACATTCAGTTAAAAGTAGAGCCAAAAGTGCTCAGACATATAGAACAGTCAGAATATTTCTGCAGAATTTATGTCCAGAAAAGAAGAAAATTATAAGAACACAAGAAAAATTAAATAAAAAACTTAATTGCAGTACTGTGTCAGTCATTTTTTAAAAATTAAACTTGTATGTGTGTGTATATAGGTGGAGCAACGGATAGTGGTTCGGATTGTGGAATCGGAGAGCTGAGTTTGAATTCCAGTTGAGTTCATTACATTGGCTTATGTGCTAATACCCTTGGGAAAGGTATATATTCCATCTCATCTACTCCAGTTATGAGCAAATAGCAGGACAAACTTAGGTTGCCTTTGGTGGCAAACAGTCTAGAAGGAGGAGGACTCTGAATTCAAAACCTATGGAAGGTGAATTTAAGACTTTGTGGCATACTGTGCACCACTTCTTTGTATTCAGCTTTTCCAAACTGTGTGGCTGGTTCTGCACAAGCCTTCACCACTATAATCAAATGATATGTGTGGGTAGTCTGTTGGTTCTAAGAAATGAGCTGTCTGACCCTCATATATTGAAAATGACAGGAGAGTCCTGCAGTATGTATATTTTTATTACTTCAAATGTTATTTTCAATAGATACTCATGTTTGAAAGACACCCCTCATTCTTTTTAAACTGTGTGTATTACATCTATAAGCCAACATCCTTAAGAAAACTTAATAAGGAAAATGCGTTGCTCTTTAAGACTGTGAGACTTTGTACATCCTATTTTTTAGTGTCAAGCTTTCACAGGCATAAATTGCAATGTGGTTCATCAGAGCCAGATATTGATGCAACATGTAGTACTGATCTTCATGCCATATATCTTGGTCGTGATGTATTAATTCAACAGTGATGTAATGGAATAACCTGTCACCCCCATGAGTGACTACACTATAGGTAGTAACTACCTATAAGTATCTGTAAGTCAACAGACTACAGAGACTATCTGGGATCTGTTGAGTACAACTCAGACTTATGCAAGAACTACCAACCTTCCAATAGTAGCACTCACTACTGGATTGACTTGCGACGACCTTGTGCATAACTGTTACCTTTATTCTTATTGTACTGGTTTTACAATAAACCTTTACTTATTTTATCCACCTTGTTTTTCAAGTATATATTCCTATTAGCACGAAATATAACAGTTTAAATATCTGGGAAATGTTTTAACAGAGGAGAGAATGTAAAACACAAAAATCCAAAGTAAAAAATGCCTTTGAAAAGCTAAGTGAAGTATCAAGAAACAGGAACAATTTTGTTAGAAACAAAGAAAAGAGTAATAAACTGTTACATAACATCAGTCCTTCTATATGGCATTGAGTGCTGGACAATCATCACAGATGAAGAAAAGACATGAAGCAACAGAAATGTAGTTATACAAATGGTTGCTGAGAATATCATGGGTTGAATATGTGAGCAATGACAAAGATTTTTAAAAAAATGTAAACGAAAAGGACACTTATACTTAACATCAGAAACAGAGTTGAAATTTCTAAGGCACATAAGGAGGAAAGAGGGATTAGAAAATTTGATACTCACAGTTTGAAAGCAAGGGGAACAGTGGGAAACAACACATAACCTACTTAACGAGCATGAGTTAATGGATGGTGGAACAAAGTCTAGGAGAGATAACAAAAAGACAATTTACAAAGGAGAGGAAACTGTTGAGAGCCATGATCTCCAACATCCTGAATGAACAAGGCAAATAGAAGAAGAATATCTTTCTTTTATTTTTAATCCTGTGACCCGTAGAGTTATAGGGTCACCACATATACTGCAGCTGCAGTAGAATTGGGGTTTCTTGGGCAAGATAGCATGATAGGGCCCAACCCTTTCCAGGCCAGTTTTTGAATTCAGAGTTACCTTCTCCTGGAATTGGTGCCACCCTGCTATTTACCCATAGCTGAGGAGAGAAGAAGAGGATTCATACCTTTCCAAAGAGTATTAGCCCATAAGTGAATGTAATGGATCTGACTGGAATTAGAACTCGGCTTACCGATTACTCAATATGAGCTGCTATCCATTATTCCACCATGCCTCCTTTAAGAAGAATATACAAGCAGTCAATTTGTCTTTGTTCTGAATGTGGAATTTTTCCTATGATAGAAACCACATCTCCATCATTTGACAAACAGAATGGTACTCAGAATTAGTTGAGTATTGCTTAAGTGATTGCTTAATTTTTTTATGGAACCGGACTGAATTTCTGGTTTGGAATTATTGTTAAGCTGAAGCAAATGCCAAAATATTATATTTCTTTCTTCATTAGTTTTCTTCAGGAATCTACAAAACACCTCAGGACAGTGGTTCTTTAACTTTTTGAAGTCGGGGCACACTTGCATTCCTACCAATAATTGTAGGTGCACTCTATACAAATTTCGGAAAAATATGTTATAATGAAGTCAAATATTGCAGATAAGAAATAATTCAATAAAAAATATAAAATGAAACATACCTTAAGTTTATTCATTCTTGGGTTTATGAGAAACAGGAGCCTGATGAGTCTTAGTGATTTCTTCAATGTTTGGACGTATATTTGATAGGGAAACTCTCATTTCCTCATTGATACATTGAAGAGATCATCTCTTTTTGCACTTAATTGTGGTGAGGGCAGAAAAGTCTAATTCAAATAAATATGAATGAAACAGGTACCACAATAAAGTAAATAGATTTATTTCTTATATCTGGACATATATTTCTCTGGAATGCCAGGTCACACCTAGACATCTTCCAGGGCATACCAGTGCACCCAGGCACACCATTTGAGAACCACTGCCTCAGGATGTTAAATTAGATTTCCGATGCTGCTGCTGAAGCTTGTATTTTGAATATACGAGGGTCATTCAATAAATAAGGTGAATTTTTCGGTATAAGGACTTCT
Source organism: Acanthosepion esculentum (assembly GCA_964036315.1). NCBI lineage: Eukaryota > Metazoa > Mollusca > Cephalopoda > Sepiida > Sepiidae > Acanthosepion > Acanthosepion esculentum. The sequence goes on from OZ038489.1 coordinate 28,569,298, forward strand.
AATACAGATAGAAGCTTATTCTTTTTTATTTTGTTTTGTTTTACTTCTTTTTTACATGGATTTAATTTCTTTTGCAGATTATTGAAAAATAAAATAAAAAGTAAGCTTCTATCTGTATTAGAAGTGCTTATACCGAAAAATTCACATTATTTATTGAATGACCCTTGTATCTCTGAGTTTTTCTATTGTTCTGAATGATGAGAATTCTGATGCTTTGTTAGTAATTAATTTTTAAAAAATATTTTTGTGAATTAATCTTTCCCCTTTTTTTTAAAAATATAAAAAATTTTTTGTCGTTTCTTTCAATTGAGAGTCTTTCAACAAAGAGGTATATTGCAACTGGATTTATATAGACTGAGTTATGCAAATTTCAAAATATCTGGAGTATGCTAAATAATAAAAGAAAAAATATACAATGACTATAGAAATAACTTATTCAAATTAAATAAAAAAGGGAAGTTCTACAGACGCCAAAAAAACAAAAACAGAAATAGCGACAGTAATGTCGGAGTTAGCTCCTCCTTAATTTCCTAATTGTCACTAGGGGTCACTCTCCCTACACTATAAATACTGGGCAACTTCTTGCCTCATTCTCTTCTCTACTTTGCATTTCAGCAGACACATTTAAAAATGTAATCTCTCGTAGAAACCAGCGTTTTCGCCCACTTATGAGAAAATGCCATGAAACACGCATACACGTACGTACGAACATTCACCAATATACAAACTCTTTACATTCATACACAAACACAAATGTTAATGTCTTTGTCACTTGTAAATTTGTTGTTTAATACATGTATTTGTTGATATATATATATATATATATATATATCGGTCTTGTTTGTTTTCTTTACATTTTTGGTTGGACTCAACTTGAGTCCGCCATTTTCTTGTAGTTGGACCTTCTAGCAGGAATAAACAGCATGTGTCCCTAATTCAACAACACTCAAACCCACATGGTCCTCTACAGTAGAATGACATTTTTTAACATGCTAGCATAGATAACCAATCCATTTAGATGTTATCTATTTATTACTGTTAATATCTCTTCAGGACACAAGTAATCATAACTCATAAAATCCAAAGAAGGGATACTGACATTAGAGAAAAAAGAAATACTTCAGAGATGGAACAAATACATCAGAGAATTAATCCAAGTGAAAGATAACAACCTACAATACACAGAAATATCAAAGAGCCCAAATTATTAAAATTTGAAGTGGAATCAGCACTGGCCAAATTGAATAAAAACAAAGCAACAGGACCAGACAAAATTGTAATAGAAACGCTAGAAGCTTTAAATGATTTGGGTCAATACCAAGATTACAAACATAATAAACTAACTATACAAAGATGGTGATACAACAGAAGACCTAAGTAGATCCATTTTCATAGCATTGCCTAAGAAGCCAGGCGCAAACGTATGGGGACAATCAACCTTAATGAGACATATAACAAAACTTATTGTTCGATTCTTGATAAAGAGAGCATGCAGCAGAATCATATTGAAAACAGAACAGTGCAGGTTTGTTAAAGACGCTAAACCAAGGGATGCTATATTTATGCCCAGAATGATATTGAAAACAGCAATACAAATGCAGAAGGAAGTGCACCTGACTTTTATAGATTACTAGAATTTGTTGCAACATGCTGACACATATTGAAAGCCTTAGAGTACTTAGTATTGTTGGAGTCATCACATACATTTTTTGTTGAGATTTACAAACTCTAATTTTCGTTCAATTTCGCAAACCAATTGATGAAATTCAAATAAGCTGAAAAATATTTTGACAAAAACCTTACTTTGCAGCTTAATAATTAATTTAATTTAATTTTATAGGACTTCATGGTAAACAATATTCTTTAAGAAATGTTGTTTTTCCATTTTTAACAATAAATTCTTAGGATTTCTTACTCTTGAGCATGCAACATACAACTGGCCATATGTAAATATTTCTTTCCAATATTTTGAAGCATTTGACCTTGTGATTTGTTTATAGTTCTCACAAATGAAGGGTGAACTGGAAACTGGATTCTTGTACATAAAAACTTGAAGAAAAGATATACAAAAAATATTACATTTTTATTAAATAAGTATTTGCTATTTTCATCATTAAATTGTTTTATAAAATATAGTGGGAGTATTTTGTATGTTAAATAATGAAACTTTTAATTTTCCAAAAAAATTAATGATAATTTATTGTACCAAGCTATGCACCCTGAAATAATTATTTGTTATTTAAAACATTAAATTGTTTTATAAAATAGTGTGAGTATTTTATATGTTAAATAATGAAACTTTTAATTTTCCCAAAAAATTGATGAAAATTTATTGTACCAAGCTATGCACACTGAAATAATTATTTGTTATTTAAAACATTAAATTGTTTTATAAAATAGTGTGAGTATTTTATATGTTAAATAATGAAACTTTTAATTTAAAAAAAAAAAATAATGAAAATTTACTGTACCAAGCTATGCACCTTAGTAAAACCAACTGTACCCTGTTTAAACTTCTCCCCAAAATTTGGTTTCAATCAGTCAATTTATGGCTATTTTAAAGGGTGTGACAGATGAACGAACTAACAAAAGTCACAGAATTTTATATATAGATGCAAAAGTGTGTGATAAAGTACATCATAAAGAAATATTGGAACTACTAGGTAACCTTAACATATGTGGGAAGCTTATTAGAATAACCCAGAACTTATACTCTTGGGAATATGAAATCAAGTCATGAAAGTAGACTGCTCTCATTCCATTGTCCAGATGAGGGAATATCTTGTATCAGTTTATTCTTTTTGAATAATTTCTTTATAGAGTTTTTCCCACATAAATTAAAAATATCAGTTAGTTGTCTCTTTAGGCACACAATAAAAAAGGACTTTTACTCGGTGTAAAATTGAAGCAGAAAGAATTTGATTATTTACAAAAGGCGTCACCAAACTTTTTCCACCAGAGACCACCTTTTGTTTTTTCTTCCTTCCCCAGTGAACCCCATTTAAAATATCTTTGAACCTTAAAACTTGCACTGATGTTGGCAATTAAAATGTTATCTAAAATGCATTAAAAGTTAAGAAATTTAGATCCGGTTCAGAATTTTCACACCAGCATCGTCAGGTTCAGAATTTTCCCCCAAAATACATATTTATGAAAATATATTAAATAACCCTAATGAATCAAGCAAATAATATATTAAGTGCACCAAGCCTAAATACAACTGATTGCTATTGAACAGAAATGCATGACAGCTATTCATATCCAAATGCAAAACTGTACCAAATTAATCAAATTAAATAAACAAATATTGCATCATACTTAATTCAATCATCCCAATCAGGCCAAATAACTTTCATAATCATCTCTTTTACAGTTAGAGGTCGAAAAAAGGAGATGTTATCAAAAAATCAACTTGGAACAATTAAAAAAGAGTAAGAAATCTTTAATGCAGCATTAAATAAGTTAAAACACTACTTGGATAGATGTCACTAAGGCTTTTGATCTTTTTTTCTATATGCTGTGTCCTTTCAGGATATAGACGATCATGGCTCTCCACTTCCCGCTATCCCTTGCAGCTCTCAACAAGTTCCTTCTCTCTGCCACCTCCCCCAGACCACGTTCTGTCATCCACTTGCTTACAGCCACTAGGTATATCATGCATTGCTTTCCCTTATCTTTCTTTCCCTCTATTCGACCCATGAGTATCAGATTCTCCAAGCCCTCCTTCCTGATTATGTGTCCCTGGAACTTCAGCTGTCTCTTCCTGATGTTAAGTATAGGCCTCCTCCTTGTTTGCATCCTCTTTAAGACCTCATCATTGCTCACACGCTCAGTCCATGATATCCTCAGCATCCTTCTGTAGACTTTTGATTGTCAAGCTCAGTGCCTTTCTTTTGTTTGCACTGAAGAACACAGCATGCATGTACACTAACTAAAGTTTAGCTCAGTGTCATTTGCACGCTGACTCCCATTCAACCCTTTCACTATCATCGATCTCCTGGAACTCCCCACTGACCCCTAGGGAGTCACCCAGGCCTATTTGACAACTCTTGATTTACCACAATTTATGTGAAAAGTAGAAAGGTGTAAAGGCTTACTCAAAATATCCTTTTTAGCACCCAATAAAAATTAAGCTAGGTAGAGAAAAATATTCAAGAGAACGTCGGGATTTACATCAGTTGATAAAGTTAAAAATGTCCATCATGCAATGAGACAGTGAAACTTCTCAAGGTGTTGTTAATGTTCTCACCTGTTCAGGATCGATAGGTCAATGTAGAGGAACCATCTGTTGTTCAATGAAGAATGCCAAATGAATGTTATAAAATTTTTTAATCATTTATTACTGTTACTCTTTGGTGTAATAATGTTTAATCAGCTAGGTTGCTGTTTTACAAGTACCATTGAGAAAAGTGTATTTTTAAGCCAGACATTTTGTAAAAAAAAATAATTGTGACAGTTGTGTGAAAATCTATTTTTAGAATTAGTGCTTAAAGAACTGCCAAAATTATTTCTTTGCGGATTCAATTTTTGAATTTATGGAAAAATAAGTTTACATATTTACTGGCCAAGAGACGTGCTCTCAAACCCTTGTGAAAACTGGGATGGAGCCTGCTGTGATCCTCCTTTCTTGAATAAAAGGACTGTGGCTTGCAGAAGGCTTCAGAAAGTGAGTAACCATTGAGAAAAGGGCATTAAAGCACCCACACTTCAAGGCCAAAGGATTAATCCAGCCAAAGGGGTCATAAATCATCATCGGGAAAGAAAGAAGAGCTGACAGCAAAATCTCAACCAGAGGGCAGGACAGAAAATTATTTTCAGCATCTTATAAAGAAGAATTTAAGCAAAACAAACACTTAATATCTGTCTATATCTCTGAGATGAGATATTATGATTATTTACACTACATTATTCGGACTGTTATCCTTATCTTTATTGCCATATCCCCAATTCTTCAAGTGATTGGAATTTTGAACTGAATACTTTATTTTGTGCAGCAGGATAGATTTTTCTAGTTCAGTTATTTCCCTTTAACTGAACTCTCCAAGTTTTTGGATTCACCACTCCTGTAGCCTGAACTCACAACTCTTTGGGCCTAGTCACTGGATCCAACCAATGCCTTTATCTGCTGGGCCATGTGTCCTTAAGAGTTGAGTTAAAGGGAAATAACCGAGACATCCACAAGAGGTATGGCACGTGGAACTAGAACAATCTACCCCCCAGTGGACGAAATGAAGGGTCCGGTTCGAAATTCCAATCACCTGAAGAAGGCCGAAGCATACACAGGCTGAAAAGTTATGAATACGGCAATGAAGATGAGGATAACAGTCCAAATAATATAAATAGCGTAAACAAACACTCAAGTTGAACTTTCCAGTAAAGGACTACATAAAGTTCTTGAGACAACAACTTATTGAAATCACAAAATCCCTTTGTGCTAAGACATTCCCATGCAGTATTCAGTTGAAGAAATTAGGTTAGGTGCGCTTTTGTATTTTCTGCCTTGTGCAATTTTTGCTTCCATTTTTTTATTTTTAAAAGGTGTAATCTTTTTTGTTGTATATTGGAAATGTTATCCCGCCTTAATTATTTATAAGGCAAGCAAAACGAAATTTTTGTGCAAGCATCTTATATGTAAATTCTGTTTTATTTTTATTTTTTCCTTTTTCTGTATTCTGTAAAAATGGTTTGTCTTTTAAACCATTCCTCAGCGTAGATGTGTATATACCTTTTTTTCAAAGGTGCCTTCACATGGGCCACACCTACATCACCCACGACTATTTACTAGAGGGCACAGAATCCCCAATATGAACTACATACCAAGAGAAATTTACAGTGAAACATACTGTTAGAGTGTGTAGATTTTGATCTAGTGTGAATAAAATATTACCAACTGAGTAATTTAAAAAAACTTTTTATGAAAATAAAACCATCCAAGATAGTAAATTTCCTAAAAGAAGTTGGATTGTACTCAAAAATATGAGTAATTGAAAAATGGTTCAAATATATATGTTGTATACATACACCCCATTTTACCAAACAATCGTTATGAATCTATTTCAAAATTTAGCTGGTATTAAATGACCCACCAAGGTTGATATACCATAAAAAAAAACAATCCACTAACCAAATTTATCAAAGGTGTCTTTTTCAGACACAGATGAATAAACACGTCCAAAACATAACATTCAAAAACCAGATACGGACATGTTCATATGTTGATCTGGAATCTTTTAAATCCCCTTTTGAGCTTGAAATGAGCCCAATTATCATCTCATAGATCTGATAAAGATGTTAGCAACCACCTGGATACTTAAAGGTGCCTCAGTTTCTTAGTTACTATGTTAAAAACAGATAAAAAATTTGTCTGAAAATGAAATGTTTCTTCAAAAATAATTAGCATGAAGTGGTTAAAACTTTATGCAGTGAAAGAGTTTTGTTTGTTAATTGTGTCTTATACAATTTTTTATTCCTACTAACTAGATTTTTGTGTTTGGCACAAGAATTTAGATTTGGTTGTATATAAGAATTTGAAAAGAATAGTAAAGGGAGCTAACCCTTTACCATTCAGCCATGAACTTGAAACCCTTACTAATCTGGAACTCTGACTGGCTAACTGCTGTCCAATCAAGAGCCCTTACTGGGTTCATGCAGTAAATTTGATTCTGAAATCTTCCTCTTTTGCAACTGACAGCTGTAGTCACCACATTTTTTGGGAGCTGTCCTTTCCGACATTAATAAGATTCAGAAGCCACAAAGTCTACTCATTACTTGGACATTCAGTTAAGTCTGCAAATATAAATTATATTTGCAACCTTCTTTTTACATATTGTGCATACACCCTTTTCTGTACAATTAACTTATTGAATTCAATACAGTCTTAGTGTTACTTCTCTTCTTCATGTTTCCATCCTTGTCTTTGACTTTGTGGAACTTAACTGTAGCCAGAAAATCTTTACAGTAGGGAGTTTAAATTTTTATAAAGTCACTCTGGTAAACTTGTTGAAGCTGGTGCAGCTTGAAAAATTATGGTGACAGCAAAAAAGTTTTCCTGTATTTGTTGAGGAAAACGTCTTAGCAGGCTTCTTTTGCACATCCAAAATTGTTTGTATTAAGTTTCATGCACTGCCTGGAGTCGTTAGATAACCACATAGTATCTCATAGTTTAACATCCATTTCTCCCTTTCAGCTGAAACTGTTAACAGATCTGCTTGACCCCATATGTCCTGACTATCCACTCTGATGAGTCATAAATGAATAGCAATTTAAATGGCTGCTGAACTTGCTCATATTTTCATCAGCAAGATTACTGTTATATTCCATGATAAGAGAATAAATACTTAACACCAGGTGGATAATAGAAGAAAGGTTTATTGTACACAACTAGTACAATATGAAATACAGTACAGTTATACACACAGGTCATTTTAGTAGTGAGTGCCACTAACTGGAAGGTCTAATGTGCTTGCATCTTCTCTCTCTCACTTGTAGACAGTTGACTTTATAGGTACTTACTACCTATAGCATAATCATTCATGGGGGTGACTAGGTTATTTCATTACATCAAAGAGGAACAGTAAATCCATTTTGTGTAGCCTGGAGAATATGCGTGTTGCTGAAGAAAGAAGAAACCAAAGTTGATTGATACAGCATAAAAGAAATCCTGTGATATCCTTGAGTAGTGGACAGTGAATAAAATCCATGAAAATGAATTCAAGATGTCTCCATGTTGTTTGATGTTGACTTTGGCTAGAATTGTTTGGTGGGAAATCAATCAGGCATGCTGCAAGTGGCAAGGTGCATAATGTAAGGTTGACGTCGTAGAAAACATTTGCTGTGCATGTGCAAAAGTGTTGAAAAGAGAAGTGACATGTGTAGAAATATACAAATGCTGTATTTAGGCACCAAGTAAGAATTGGTGAGAGAAGATAGTGAACATGCCAGAAAGGGCAAAGGTACAAAAATAGTGATGAGCCAAAAACTACACTGGAACATGGTGTGTTAGAAAATTAACAAAGTGTTATATTCCATGCTAAGGGAATAAATACTTAATACCAGGTGGATGACAGAAGAAAGGTTTATTGTACACAACCAGTACAATATGAAATACGGTACAGTTATACACACAGGTCAATCTAGTAGTGAGTGTCACTATTTGGAAGGTCAGACGTGCTTGTAATTCTTGCTCTCACTCTTCCCTGAGACTCTCATAGACAGTTGACTTTATAGGCACTTACTACCTATAGTGTAATCATTCATGGGGGTGACTGGTTATTTCATTACATCACTCACAAAACTGTTTTTCTAAATTATTATGGGTTTTTAAATTTTGTTCTTCTGATTGGTTGAAAATAATTCAGGAGATGAGGTTTCTTTTCAATCCTTTTTTTTTTTCAGAACATTACTTTTTTTTTATTACTCAGAGCCAGACACAACAGAATCAGAATCAAAGTGTTACAAAAAAATTCCATTTGAATTGTTGGTTCATAATGTCTTCACTCATAGGTAGAGAGCTGTATTTTTTTCTCATGTAAATGTTTATATCTTGTGATTAAGTTTTGAAGCAGAGTATATGACTCAGAGCTTAACCCAAAAATTGAACGCATGACCTACAGATACATGACCAATATTTTTATCTTGGCCATTGCATAAAATGACAGTCAAATGTTAATTAGTGTATGCTGTACTATGTTCTTTTATAAGCAACTCTGACTGAATAGGTTATTCAAGTTGAGCATTTACTTAGTACCATTTTGTGATGCCACTTTTTGATTTTTTCACTGAACATCTGTGACTCTCACTGCCAATTACAAAGCTTTTCTTTTGACAAGAACATCTTTTAGAAAATAGAAAAATAGAAAATAGCATTAATAAAATGTCATTCACAAAATTATCTTTTAAATCATTTTCCAAGGAACAATATCTTTTATTCCAAGAGTTGTTCAGATTACTGAACCCATTCTTTGTAGTCATTTTATTATGCAGTTAAAGAATTCTGGAAGACATAAAAATAAAAATGAAACTTTGCCAGTTAAAAGCCACAAATCCATTGGTCACAAAACGCTCCTTCACACACTGCAGTCAATAGGGGAAAAAAGCAACTGATACACCATTTGAGGCACCCAGCTTATATGTAAGTCAGAAATTCAATGATTGAGTTGGAACAGAAATTTGCATGATGTTCTCTATATAAAGTGTGAAGTCATGTGTGTCTTCCTTTTTCATCAATAGATAACCCAGGTGACATGTCATTTCTTCAATGAGGTAAAGTCACCATTTTTTTTCAACAATTTTACCACAATTTTTCAGTCAATCAATTCTACAGGGTTATTCAAAAATAAAGAGTAGATTTTGAAAATTGAATAAAAGCAACTGCTACGCCTACCAAGCTCTCCTACCTCCATAATATGATTCCAGTAACGGTGCCGCCTTTTTCTCCCCACACCTCCCAATAAGCCCCCTATAACATACTCTGTCTCCAAATAAACAGTACACTGCAAACTGATACCATAAACAGTTTGAAAAATCCTGTGAATTTTGAAATTAAAATTTGTAGGTGAAAATGGTCATTTACTAAAGTTATCTTAATTCCAATTGTAAGTGTATATATATATATATGTTCTTTTTATAGATACAAGTATTTAAGCAAATGCTTTGTTTTATAATAAACAGTATTAAATAACATTTACCGTTTACTGTTTATTATAAAACAGAGCATTTGCTTAAATACTTGTATCTATAAAAAGAACGTTAAACATATCAAAAATGTCTTTAATATATATATATATATATATGATTTTATATATTTTATATATATATATTTTATATATTTTATATATTTTATTATTTTATATATATATATTTTATATATATATATATTTTATATATTTTATATATATATATATATATATGATTTTATATATATATATATATGATTTTATAACATATTTATGTTGTAATATTCAAATAAATAATTATATATATATATATATATGTATCTCAAATGTATTAGGTCAATGTCTGGCCATTCGTATTCGTTGGCTATCTAATCCTTATTGCAGACACTTGCTCAGGTGCATTTTGTGTTTGTTCCACACCCACAGAAGCCACCTGTGGTTTATACTGCATTTATGCTGAGCAGGCCTTAGTTACAGTTTCTGGGAGAGAGTGTATTATCTAGCGTGATCAACAATCTGAATGAGGTCAGCATGCTCAAACTCTCGGGCACAATGACTTGTGACTTCATGTTAGCACAGCAGTTGACTCGGGTTCTGTCTACCCAATTTCATTCACAACGCTTAGGTAAACCCATGGTATGGTTTTCAGGGACTTTCCAAACTGATAACATCAAGAAGTCATCTTCCTGACGAATTGACCATGGTGAGATTCGAACCTGGGTCTCATGGTCAGAAAGCGAACATTCTAACCACTCAGCCATGTGCGCATAATATAATATGTGTGTGTGTGTGTGTGTGTGTGTGTGTGTGTGTGTGTGTGTATATATATATACTAAAACAATGAATTTAAAGCAAGGAAAAACTACTGTAAAATGGTAAACCGAAAATTTATTTTTAAAAATGTAGAAAAGCTAACAAGTTATTGTTACTTGTTCTTAAAAGCTCAGTCAAGGACAAAATGATTATAAATTGGTACACAACAATTCGAATAGAATTATGGAAAGAAATTGCCAAAAACAGTCAATACCATAAGTGACAAACAGAAACCACTTCTGCTTACAAAGTGAAAGTTGCTTAGATTTAATATATAAGGCCTCAGGTACTTTCAAATGATAACTTGGATGTGCTCTGCTGATAACGAAGAAAAAAATCTTTGAATGAGCACAAATTGTATTACTTATGAGGTGTTCTGCAATTGCAGACCCAGATACATTGACAAGTATATGCAAATTGTCATACTGCTATCTACTAATCTTAGAACAAATTTCAGTAGGAAAATAAAACCAAAGGAATAATTTGTATATTTTGCAAGAAAGAAAATGAAACAGCTGGTGGATAATCAGAAAACTAAAACAACTGGACTTCCCGTGTTCTGCCACTGAATGCTTAACCAGTGTGCTGAATGAAGCTAGAGGCATAACCTCCAACTGTCTGCTAAACCTGTCACCAGTATTCTGTCTGAGTGTTGTAACCTACGGAAGGTTACTGAATAGAATAATCACACGAAGGTTGGTAATGAGTGATAATACTTAGGACAAGAACAACACATATACCAGTGGCGGTGCATAGAAGAAGTATCCAAATGCTAGAAGTGAGTTAAAAAGATTGGATTGAGAAGAAAACTCATCATCTTGATTATTTTCAGACAACCAGAAGAATGGAATTTGAAACCTGTGATTATTTGTAAAGATAGCTTCATGTGCCAATGCAAATATAAAGAAGGTTATCGTCCGGTATAATTCATTCACACCTTATCAGAATTTAAATTTTCAGCATGAAGAGAACTTTCGACTCGAAGACACCATGTAGCCCACCAACAACTCAATATGCAAAACATAATGTAGACAGATTAGGACATGTAAAACAAACCCCACCCAGCTTTTTATTAGTGATACACTCACTGTTACTATAATTTTACAAGGCTTACCAACTTCAACAAGTTTACTCGAAATGACTTTTATTTGGTACTCCCCATTCGGCGACTGACATTTTGCAAGAATAACTGGCCTATCAATGACTGAGAGGTCAGAACATTAACAATGTGTGTTTCACTTAATCCCTCCACCAAGGATATTTTAAAAACTTTATCAACTAATGTAAATCCTCACTTTCAAATGGACATTTTTCTTGACCTAGTTTAATTTAATTTTTTTAACCATTTCATGAGAAAACCTCAACATAAGATCTCAACTGGAAATAACTCTATCATTGTTTTTTTTTCTTTTAATCTTTTCACCCAAATAAGGGGATAAAGCCATTAAGATTCTATGGGTTACTATGAGAGAATATGAGAAAGATCTTTATTAAAGATAGAGGACAATGAAAGAATGTGATTCAAGATGACAGATGACAACTGACATTGCATTTAAATTTTTTAAAAATGAATATTTTCCCAATTTTTCGTTTGTTATAACTTTGCTGGCTCTTCTCCAATCAGCAATCAGCAGGTCATGTGACCCTTAACAGCCAATCAGCATTTTATTTAATTATTTTTCAGGTTCAGTGAGAAGGCATGTGCGATAATAAGAGGGTTACAAGTTGTAATGAGATTCAGTTGAATGTCTTAACATTTTCAAAAGACCATATATTTCCACATAAAAGGCAACCTTTAAATCTTAAAAATTACCCCCAAAATAGTGAGTCATCTAATACAACAGTTCCAAAAAGCTAACCTTAAATCCTGGAGAAGGGGGAGGTTTTCCCATTCAAGTAACATCTGTGTAACATCTGTTCCGTAGTGGTGATATGACTGGCTATGATTAGCTTAGACAAATTATGACCAGCTTAGACCAGCGGCCAGAGCAGAAATATTCGGGTCCCCACATTAAAAACTGACCTTGTTCACAACCTGACTTAGTGGGTGGGGGTGGGGGTAAATTTCGGGCTCTGCCTCCAGATTCTTCTGGAAGCATTGGCAGAGGAGAAGTTTTTTTTTTCTGCTGGAGTAGATGCTGTGGTTGTAGTATCTGTTCTGTACCAGAGGCCTTCTCTCTTCCCATGCGTTCCAGCCATGTTGCATAACATCTGTTCCATAGTGGTGGTATAACCAGCTATGACTAGCTTAGACAAGCTCTGACAAGTTTTGACCAGCTTAGACTCGTGGCCTGATTGAAAACACTTGGGTCTCCATGTTAAAAACCAACCTAGTATCACAACCTGACTCAGTCGGGTGTGGGTTAAGGTAAATCCCAGGCTGTCCTTCCAGAATGAAATGTTCTGTTGGGTGCTCTCTCAAGCAAGTAGCAGTTGACTTCTGCTTTAATTAGCATTGAAAACAATTCCTTCCTATTTTCTCGTTTTGCTTTCTCTCCCCCTTTTAAAATCTATTCTTCTTGGTAAAAAAGCTTTTTCCAACTTACTCAACTGGAAAATCTCTTTTTAAACTATGCTTTCTGCTCCAATTAGCAGTTGATTACGATCATGTTCAGCCATAGAGGAAACCCAGACCCATTGCTTGTTGAGTTACTAAGATTGCTTTGTGATGTAATGGAATAACCAGTCACTCCCATGAATGATTATGCTATAGGTAGTAAGTACCTATAAAGTCAACTGTCTACGAGAGACTTGAGGAAGAGTGCGAGAGAGAAGATGCAAGCACATCCGACTTTCCAAATAGTGACACTCACTACTAGATTGACCTGTGTGTATAACTGTACCGTATTTCATATTGTACTGGTTGTGTACAATAAACCTTTCTTCTCGTATCCACCTGGTGTTAAGTATTTATTCCCTTAGCATGGAATATCACACTCTTAAAGGACAAATTCTTAGACCTTTTGTACTGATATTAACATCCATGAGTTTTTGCTACAAACTCTTTTCCTTTTTGTTCAGGACTATCTTTGCTTTGTCCTTTCATTGACATTACTCAGTCATTAAAGTCTACGAGATATTTTTAAACATCTAAGCAACTTCTTTCACCCGGGATAACACCACAACTTGAACTTTTCTTAACATTAATTTGGCTCTAATGTTACCAAGTTTCTTTCATACAAACTCAATCTTTCTTTGAGTACTCTCCGATCTTCTTCGCAAGCTTCAGGGCTATGGTATTACAGGTCGATTGTTTGACCTAATACAATCATTCCTGTCAAACCATGAATTGAAGGTCGTTCTCAACGGATTCTCCTCCAGTTCCTATCCCACGAACGCAGGTGTTCCGCAAGGCTCTATCCTAGGCCCTACCCTATTCTTTATATTCATAAATGATCTTCCTGATGCCATAGATTCCCAAGTCGGCATCTACGCAGATGACACCACAATTTACTCCTGCCTCAGAAACAAATCTAGTGTTGCTGACAAAATTAACCTGGCTGTTTGTCTTGAAAAGGACCTTCAATCGGTTGTGAACTGGGGCAGGAATTGGCTGGTTAACTTTAATGCCTCCAAAACAAAACTGCTCTCTATTAATCACCACAGGGATCCTTCCCTGCATCCCATTAGAATATCTGAAGCTCAACTTCTCGAGAGCTCCTCTCTGCAGCTGCTCGGTCTCACGCTGTTTGCCGACCTGAGATGGAACAAATACATTGCTTCATCTACTGCAAGGAAAGTTGGCTCCCTGTGCCAGGCCAGGAAATTTTTCTCCCCGGAATCGATCCTCCAAATTTACAAATCAACCATCCACCCTTGCATGGAGTATTGCTGCCACATATGGTCTGGAGCCCCTTCTGTTTGCCTCGGGGTTCTTGATAAGATCCAGAGACGGGTATGCAATGTAATTGGCCCTGATGTGGCTTATCATCTGCAGTCTCTCTCTCACAGATGTGCCGTTGCCTCTCTCTGTCTCTTTTACAAATACTTCCATGGTAATTGCTCCGATGAGCTGCTATCGCTGGTTCCCAGGCTCCATGAATTCAAGCGTCGTACAAGGCTGGCATCCTGTTTCCCACCCTTTCACTGTTGAAACTGTTAAATGCAGACGTCTCTTCTACTGCAATAGCTGCATATCTCACACCTCACGCCTGTGGAACTCCCTTCCCTATTCCTGTTTCCCTGACAACTATAATCTCCAACTATTCAAATGTAACGTCAATCGACTCCAGTTGCCTTGATCTATCCACTATCCTTCTCCACATCCTTTCCTCTATCACTCCTATCTGCTCTCGCTCCAAATCCTCTGTAACCCCTTGCATGCTAGTGGCTTCCAGCCTTTCCTGGGGTGAAAAGCTTAAAAAAAAATACATGAACACTTCTGAAGGACCTTTTTGCATGCATTTGTTTAGACTACTTTTAATACAAGGACAGTTTTGATTAATCAATTGCATAAACATTCTTCATACCCTGGAAAGACAATTAAGCATAATTTCATATTTCTTTTAAGTACATTCTAGAAAATCACTTATCCTTTTTTCCTTTGAATATTTTTGGTATGTATTTTTGTTTTGTCGCCAAAAATAAAATTTGGCCTTATTTTTAATCAAATACTACTGCCTTGTTGTTTTGTACTCAGTTTGTTGTCAACTTACTATCTTTTGAACAATTTTGTTTGTGAAGCCTTGATCAAAAACACACAGCCTGCATACACACCTGCAACATTAGCTTATGTTTTCAGTGGTTTATACAATGGATATAAGATAAAGTCACAAAAATTTACTTAGGTTTTGGGTTCCATCTTATCTATAGGTTGCCTTGTACATGGAAATATAAGGTAAGTGAATTCAACACATACATGTATTTTATATATATAAAATACACACTCATATATAATTAATAAACAATAAAATACAAAATTACCTCATATAAGGTATAGCCTATTTCAGCAGATGAAGATATTGGTCATCTGTCGTAACAACTCCAGTGTGGATTGAGTTCGTATCTATACATTCAGGTGGGGTGGGGGTTTAGGCAGGAAGTAGAATTTAACTGTGAAAGCTAAAAAAAATCAACATGTTGAAAAACTAATACAGAATTTATCCATTTCAATGTTTCAGTTAGACAGAACTGTCATATAGCCTGATGTGCTATACCAGTTTAGCTGTGATGGTCATGTCTGGTTAGCAAGGTTGAAATTACTGCCTTTAAACTACAAACTTCCCCTAGTATAGCATGTCAGGCTATATGACGGTTCCATGTAGGATACAGGTTCAATTTCTGTTGGAGGACACATATTTTCTATGAGATTTCTCGGATATTGAGGCCGGTAAATGTTGTTAATACTGTTTATTATGAACAGAGTATTTACTTCGATATTTGTGTCTATATACATAACATATAACAATAAAATATATTAAAATAATTGTTGAACTTAGTCAATTTTATAATATATATATATATGTATGTATATATATATATATATATATATATATATATATATATAAAAGTGGACATGGAAGTCAGCACTTAGAGGCGACAGTCTGTTTCATGCTAGTGCAATCGTCAGGCGACTAGTGCTGTTATTTTTCTCGGCTATTTATATATACGGGTCAGTGGTGCATTATGGGTAGTCTATTTTGGCGGTTACTTTTACCGGAAGTCGCTTATTTGTTTATTTATTTATGTCAAATTATTTTGCTTGTTTTTTTGTTTATTTGTTTTTTGTTTTTTTTTAATTTTATTCTTATTTTTTTGCACTAGCATGAAACAGACTGTCGCCTCTAAGTGCTGACTTCCATGTCCACTTTTATATTTACACACGCTCTATCCCTGATATTGAGCACTTTATCCCATAAATATAGCACACTTTAAGACTATATTTCTTCATTCATATATATATATATATATATATATATATATATATATATATATATAAAACATAGGTTAGAGAAGGATAAAAATATGTTTTTGTGATTAGCTGTAGTGTGTGTATGTGTGTGTGTGTGTGAGACGTTTGGTTGATACTAAAAAGTCAGTTCACCTAGGAATTAAGTCTCCCTGGAGAGGAAACAAGACACACCTTGTAACTATAGCATTCAGTGGTTTTAAGAGAGAAAAGAGAGAGAAAGTTTTTGAGTCCTATCCTCTTTTAGACTACTTTATACAATGCCACCTAGCAGACATTAAGAGAATTTGTTTGTTTGTTTGTTTGGGGTTTTATGGCATATCAACCACTATGGGTTATTTAATGCCAGATCCAGTATTTACTAGATATATCAAAAACGTATAGCTGGCAACATCATTGTTTCAAAAACGTATAGATGGCAACATCATTGTTTCAAAAACGTATAGCTGGGAACTGTTTCAAAAACGTATAACTGGCAACATCATTGTTTAAATTTTTTTCTACTGATTGACCCTAAGCCACCGCTTTCCATCACATTTTAGGGGTAAGGTGTTAGTATATTTAGTGCAGGGTTTGGGTGGGAAAGTTAATTGTAAGTTGTAGTTGTTTTGGGATGGGTTAGATGTGATGGGGCATGACATGACCAGCCGATTGATCGGATCGACGGCCTTTTGGTTGGACGTAGTTTATCGTCATACCCAGGACGCGGATGTAGTTTATCGTCATACCCAGGACGCATTAAGAGAAGTCTCCTAGCAAACACAGTAGGGTAACCCAACATGTAATACATTTTTATACTTTGTTGGCAATTTTTCATTTTTATAAAATAAAACTTCATTTCCATTTTTCAAATTGGTGACCGAACATGTTCATGCGCTCAGTCGATGTTTTCCTCAAATTATTGTTCTTTTAATACTGACTTTTATTTTTGGTGGAAGCTGAGGGATTTAACTGACTTGATTACAATGTCAGAATGCTGGATAGTTAATTTTATCTCAGTTGAAAAATTAATGTTCTCGTGTGTCAGAACAGGTCTATACCACTGTAGGGACATCATCAGCATGCAAATTTTTAACAACCCAAGCTGAAGATATGATGGCTAAAGAATAACATGTTTGCTTAAGTTAAAAAGATCTTTAGTACTTACTTAAGTATAATTCATTAGACTAAGAACTGCATTGTTACGTAGCAAGCTACTACTACAAAAATAGTAGGCTTCTCAGTATATTCAGTCTTTTGTATAAAATGTTTTTGACTTTTGTTAATTGAATAAGCAGTTTTTCATATAAACTTGTGTATAAGACTACTTCATTTGTAGCGTGGCCCCTGAATGCTTTGGTGAAAAACCTGATTGTTTCATATAGCTAGTGTATAATGCAACCTGACCATCTGAGTAATACAAGTAGGCCTCCCATAGTCAAATATTGAAGTAAAAATAAATAAAATAAATAGTACTGGGGATCTTTCTTATTTTTTTTTTTTTTTTACAGTAAGGTTCACTCTGTACAAGGCCTGGAGGCCACTTGAGGTAGTGGCTTATGTTAACAGGCAATTTGTGTGGGTAGGAGGGGAAGATAATGGTTAACTTTAGACTTGAACAGGTTAAGATTGTAGTGATTGGGAAAACATCCTCTTACGAATTGGTTCCCCAGAGCAGTGGTTGATGATAAGAAGCTGTTTGAGTGGAATTTACTTCTTAATAATCTTAAATGAATTCAAAATTTGCTTCTATGATTCTTTAATTCAATTCTACTAATTACTACTGTGAGTGTGAAATTTTGTGACCAGCAGAATCAGACTAGAAATAGGACAAGAACAGCATGGGTATGTTAAAGACACTGGAACAAGTAATGCAATATTTATGCTCAGAATGATATCAGAAAGAGTAATATGAATGCAAAAACACACATATACCTGTGTTTTATAGATTAATAGCCAAATTTCCCATGCCTTGCTGTGTGTCACACATTTTTTTTGTAAGAAAATGATTGATTTTAAATTATTGTTACAATTTGTGGAGAAAAATGATGCATTTCAATATAACTTAATGATCTTGTTGATGTGACCTCAGTCTTCTGGCTTTCTTCTATATTTTGGATAGGAGTCATTCCCTTGTTCAAATTTAAATTTAATTTAAATGAAAGGGAAAAAGATTTTCAGTGGCGGGGGGGTTATGCCACCCCCCACCACTGCCCCCAGGACTACGTTGATCAAAATAAAATATACTTATCCAAGTACATTGGGTTATATAGTTTCAGAATATATACATACATACATACATACATACATACATATGGTTATGGGGGTCTGTCTCCAAAACTCTAAGAGGAGTTTGATAACAAACAGACAGACATACAGAGGCTACAACAATATATATATATATATATATATATATATATATATATATATATATATATATATATATATATATACTAGTAATAATCTTATAAATATAAGAAATTATACACATCTGGAAAACCTTAGGTACCTTGATTTGTGAATAAACAAACCAATACCAAAGGGAAAAAAAGGTACAAAAAAGGAAAGAATCGAGAATATGTATATCAGTCAAAAATAATCATCTAGCATCCAAGTTCAGAGTCTAAAGAAAAAAACCCCGATACGAGTAAGTAAAATAATTAATTAAAGTGCTCGATACGCTAAGTAGAGCAAACCTAATAGAAAATATGAGATGGAGAGCTCACTTCTGTCTAAATAACAACCAGAATAAGAATAAAGCTAGTGAATCCTATGGTTTTAAGACTAATGTTCACCCACCACATATTAAAGAATTAGACAGATTTGAATCCAATTAATTGGATTAATCAGAAAAATAAAATTTGACTAATGACTAATAATAGCATACAGCAACAGATTAGTAGAGATTTGAAAGAAATTAAGAACAATAAAAATATTTATGTAAAAGCCGACAAATCTAAATTCCTATATAAAATAAGTCCTAAAAAGTATAACAAGATGTTACATAAAGAGGTTATTAAGCACTACGAAAAAGCCCCTGATAATATAAAAGCTAAATTAAATAATGAATCCAGCCTATTAGCTAATAAATTCAATTTAGGTAACCGAGTCGAAAAAATGAGTATAAAGAATTGCTTCATAACAATCAAAGATCATAAAAGTAATGTTTTAAGTAATCCCAAATGCTGACTGATAAATCCCACCAAAACGCAATTAGGTAAAATTAGTAAAATTATATTGCAGGAAATATGTGAGTCATTAAGAACTTTTCTAAATATAAACCAATGGCGTTCTACTTATGACTGTATTAAGTGGTTTAAAAAATTACGATAAAGACAATAGATGTTCGTTTATTAAGTATGATATAAAGGAATACTACCCATCAATTGTGGAAAAAACACTTAATGAAGCCCTGCTATCAGCCAAAAAAATTATACAAATTTCTAACGATAAAATAGATCTGATTAGACATTGCCGCAAGACTTTATTGTTCCATAATAATGAGTTATGGATCAAAAAAGACGATAAAAATAATTTTGACAATACCATGGGGGCATATGACGGTGCAGAAGTGTGCGAATTAGTCGGATGCCTCTTACTTAATAATCTAAATAATCACGTGGATTTTAATAACCATGGTCTGTACCGAGACGATGGACTAATCATAGTTGATAGAAACAACCCTAGGAAATGCGACATAATCCGAAAAAAGCTGCACTGGCTCTTTAAAAAATTCAGATTTAACTACAAAATACAAACAAACCTAAAAGTTACTAATTACCTGGATATTACATTAAATTTACGAGATGGCACTATTTCACCATATAAAAAGGATAACCAGAACCCACAAGACATAAACGTAGGCTCTAACCACCCAGCTCATATCTTAAAGCATATAACCACAGGTATTGGCTATAGATTATCCACCAATTCATCGAATAAGAATATTTTCGATGCAAATAAATTAATTTACGAACAGGCTTTAACTAAAAGTGGACACAAGAATAAACTGGAATACATTAATATAAATGATGATTATAGAACGCAGAATAAACATAAAACCAGAAGTAGAAATATTTTGTGGGTCAACCGCCCCCCCCCCGTTTAATTCATTAGTGAAGACTAAAATAGGCAAAGTATTCTTTAAACTACTAGAACAAAATTTCCCAAAGACCAGTAAATTATACAAAATATTTAATAAAAACTGTGTCAAATTAAGCTATAGTTGTATGCCCAACGTAGCTAGCTTAATTAATAGATATAACATGAGAAAAACTCCTAGATGTAATTGTAGGAATAAGAAAACCTGTCCCCTCCAGGAAAAGTGCCAGCAAGAGTGCATGGTATATCAAGTTAAAATATACAAGGATATAGTTAATAACAACGATGAAAATCCTAAAGTATACATAGGATTCACTCAAAATATTTTTAAAAAAATGTTAACCGTATTAGTCGTTTCAATAATGAAAGATCTAAACATAGTACTACATTATCCACCTATATATGGAAAATTAGACGTGACAATAATAAAGATCCCATTTTGAAATGGGAAATATTACAAAGATGTCCCAAATATAGAGCAGGTAACAAAGTGTGTCACCTATGTAGGTGTGTCCAATTTTGACCATTTTAGCGTTTTTTTTAGTTGTTTTTTGTCAGTTGAAAGACACATTAATTTCGAAATTCTTGTAAAATTTAACTACTTGTTGGATTTTAATGAAAACTTCAGAACTTATTCAGAAATGAATGAACTTATTTTAGAAATGTTTGTCTCTTTGAAAGTCATGGTATAAATATTTTTTTTTTATATCTGTTACCCCCCTCGAACTTAATTTTATAAAAACACAAAAAAAAAATTTATTTGCAACCTGAATTTTTCTTTTAATTAAATGCACAAAACTCTGAAAAATCTAAATCATCGATTTTTTTGTTAAAAAAATGTCCGAAATTGTCCAAACTTTTACCTCAACTGTAAAAATACAAAACCCAATAAAACTAAGACAATATTTAATTAAGAAAGTTTTTAATGGCTTTTCTGAATAATATATACGAAGGTAATTATTATCTGAAAGAAAAAAATTTTTTTGATGAACAATGAATTTTTACATTAATTTTCTTTTTTTTTTCAATTTTAAATACACAATATGACAAAAGGTTGTTATATATTTATACATTAAGTTCTTTCTGCAACCTTATGGAAATGATATATTATGTTCTCTACTTTTTAAAGATCATAAATTTGAAAGCTTATTAAAATCTGACAACCATAATTATTTTAAAAATAATTTTTAATATTCCAAAATTGTATTTAAAATCGTCTACAACGAAAGTATGGATGCACATTGTTGAAATAATGTCACATGAGTAGTTTCCTTTGATAGAAGCAAGTTTTTTTTTTACTTCAGAAATGGCTTTGATTCGTTCAGTACCAACAAAACAACGCTTGTCAAGTTTTCTGAATATCGTCGTATTATTTTCAATTTTTTTCTTTTTCTATTCAAATATTATCGAATAGTGGGATAAAAGAAAATATCGACTATTTACAATTACAAAAAAAAAAAAAACGCCCTTGGAAGTCCACCCAAATTTTCAAGTTTGAAATCGAATGCATAAATTCATTGTACATTACTTTGGAATTATTATCCACACGACAAATTATCAATTAAAACGATTTTTGGAGTTTAAATTTTCTGGAGTTAGCTCGCTAC
This sequence comes from Acanthosepion esculentum, assembly GCA_964036315.1. Classification (NCBI taxonomy): domain Eukaryota; kingdom Metazoa; phylum Mollusca; class Cephalopoda; order Sepiida; family Sepiidae; genus Acanthosepion; species Acanthosepion esculentum. Next base: position 28,591,380 of record OZ038489.1, read on the forward strand.
TACTCAAACTAAAAAATACTTGTTGAGTCAAAACAAAACCAACATAGCATGTTAATTTTATTAATAAATAAAATAAAACTCATATTAAAATTACTGCCATATAATTATTAATAAATAGAAAAAAATCTGCCTTAATAAAAAAGAAATAAAATCTCATTTCATTAAGTTAACCCGTTTCAATTAATGGTGTTTCATGTAATTTTTATATTCTCAGAAAAATATTTCATGACTGAAATAATAAACCTAAATTTAAAAAAATGAATTTTTTTTACTGTTATATTTTACTTGTAAAATTTGATTTTCTTTCATAATTTAAATGTTATTTTCAGTGCAGAATTCTTCCTCAAACGTAAGGTAAAAAAAAAAAAAAAATTTGAAAGTGAATTTTTTTAAAAAAAATCTACTAACCAGATTCACTTAAAATTAGAACGAATTATATCACTTCTGCGCTACCATCCAATAAATTTTCGTGCCGTAAGTTGTGAATATATTGACGTACATCAATCAACGCCTGTCAAAATAGACCACCCTGGTTGGAAATATCTCTCTTAAAAAATTTTCTGCTAAAAATGTAAGTAATGTTTCTTTCAAATTACATTAAGTATACTTTAATCATTCTAAATTTCCTAAGATAACAAAAGAAAAAGGTGTAATTGATTTTTCATGATTTTTTAACTAACAAACTATGATCTTTCCGACAGAAATGTCGATAAGTTCGATTTTACGAAATTTTTTGACTCGAAAAAAAACAAGATTTTTTAATAAAATTTTTAACATTTATAGGAAGGATTAAAAAATCTGAAAAAATATTCAGAAAATACTTTGGTCTTTCCTCTTTAATAACAACATAAATATTTAAACGTTAAAAATTGTTTTATCAATTTGGGGACCTTTTGTCGTCAAGGTATACCACTTTTTAGCGAAATATTGGACATACCTACACCTATGTCTAGAGGAAAAATTAGCAATTGCTTTATACAAAGAACCTGATCATTTATTAAATTCAAAAACTGAAATCTTAAGTAAATGTAGACACAAAAAAAATTGGTTGTTAGATTAGCCCCCTCCTCTTCATTTTTTATTTCATCTTAGTTTTTATTTGGAATAAATGTTTACCCATCCCGTTATCTGTTTTTTCTTTTTTTTCTTTCTTTTTCTTTTGTTTTGGTCACGTGGTCATGATTTTATGGTTGTAGGCTATATATTCCATTCTTACTTTACCTCTTTAGCCAGTTTTCCCTGACGGTCCGCTTAGGTGAAAAAATGGTAGGTTTGTCTGGCTCTTTAGGTTTAATTTTTATATATATTTATATATATACATAGATAAACATACAGACATTAGACGCCTTAAAATCTTAGAGGCATTACATATTAAAAGCAAAAGACCTCTTATTAATCGTATAGATTACAATATTTCTGGTAACATATTACAATGTTTATAATATATTTAAATTTATAACGTATTCTTCGATCTTTTGGCTTGTGTAGTGGAAATCTTTTTCACACTGTCACATGATAAAAATCTTCGCCCTGCACGTGATAACATCATCGCGTCTTTTGAATTTAAAAGGATTTTAACGTTTATTTAGTTTGTAAAAAAATAGCAACATGATTACGCTACAAGATAATTGGCAAATGTTTGTTTAAAAAAAAAGAAAAAAAAAATTTTGACTAAAAATATTGACCCTGAAGATGAACAATGATGTTCGAAAGTGCTAGGTCATCGTATGGACAATACATATTTCGAAATCATTTTCAAATAAAAAGTCTCATTAGAGAATATGAGAAAATTCAAAAGAAAATATGCAAGACTATGTTGTCTTTAACATTCAATATATATATATATATATATATATATATATATATATATATATATATGTATGTATATATGTATGTATATATATATATATATATATATATATATATATATATATATATATATATGCAAAGTACATCACAAAGAACTGTTGGAACTGCTCGTTAACCTTGACATATTCGGGAAGGACATTAGAATAATCAAGAACCTAGACTGGCAGCAAACCAGCTGCATGTGGAAGAAAATGAAAGAGAAAAGGACACACAAAATCATTTTCAAATACCTGTTGATTTAGCGCTCCATTTACTCAACCCTGGTAGGGGATATCTCATATACCTGTAATGGCAGTAATCACCTGAGGATTAAACCAATGTGTACACACCAGATCATAATGAAATCAAAATTATTGATTTCAATACAGTTCTCAAGGGATGGTGATCAGTAATTGGTTTCGTTTGGTTGATTTTATTTAATGGTATATCAACATCTATGTTATTTAATTTTTTTTTTTTTTAAGCAATTCACGTCAAGCAAGGCGGGAGTACCACTAGTACGCAAGGGGCTACAGAGAGTGTAAGTAAGGAAAAAGACTGAGTATAGGGGTGGAGGTGAGGAAAGAATTAAAATAAAGAACGGGGATCAAGGAAGCAGAAGATGTCGATTGACATTACATCTAAATTTTTGAAGATTATACTTATCAGGGAAGCAAGTAAGAAGAAGGGAGTTCTACTGTCAGGAAGTGTGAGAGAAGAAGCTGTTGGAGTAGAAGAGGTGGTAACATTTTTGACAGTAAAAGAGCGGGACTGAGATGACAACCTAGTAGCATGCTTAAATTTATGCAGTCAGGGCACCAGTGAAAATACCTCGTCAGAATAGATGCTATGAAAATATTTATAGAAAAGATAGAGGAAAGCCACATTACATCAGTGAGAAAGTGACTGGAGTTGAAACCCCAAGTCAGGACTGATCACACTGTCTTTGGATTTTGTTGAGAACCTTGAGATGAACAGTGGGGTCACCAGACCATATATGGCAACAGTATTCCATGCATGGATGAATGGTAGAATTGTCGATGTGAAGGATGGACTCAGACAAGAAAAACCTTCTGGTGCCATACAGAAAACCAACTTTCCTTGCAGTAGATGCAGCTATTGATTCAATGTAGTTGTTCCACCTCAGGTCAATGGAAAACGTGAGACCAAGAAGGTGCAGTGAGGCACTCACATAGTTGAGCATCAACCATACTGATAGGAGACAGGGATGTTTCTCTACAGTGAATAAATGATAGCAGTTTTATTTTGGATGCATTAAAAATTCACAAACCATTTCCTGCCCAAATCAACCCTAGATTGGAGGTCGTTTTTTAAGACCAATGGCCAAGTTAACTTTGTCAGCAATGCAATATTTACTATAGAGACAGGAGTAAATGGTAGTGTCATCTGCATAGATGCCTACTTGAGAACTGATGATAGGAAGATTATTGATGCAGCTCAGAAACAGTATAGGGCCAAGGATAGAGCCTTGAAGAACATCAGCATTTGTATGACAGGAACTGGACGAGAACTTGTTCAGGACAACCTTCATTTCACGGTTAGACAGGAATGATTGAATTAAATCAAATAATCATCCAGGTAATACTGTATCACCAAAACTTATGTAGGAAGCCAGCAAGCTGAACCCTGTCAAACAACTTGGATATATATAGAGCAACAGCTCGAGCTTTGCTGTTATTATCAAGAGCTTCGAATACCACAGCTGAGTGCAGCAATACATAAGACGTAACACTATGCCTTTGACCCACTTCACGACTACTCTTCCTATGAGCAGACGTTCATATTCTTAGTCTATGTTCAACAATTAGTGTAGAGACGGTTGGTCATCTTTCTACACATTATAATCCATTGCTTCTTTACAGGAATTAAGTTATTGGGAGATGAGACTTAAGTTTGGAAATGTGAAATTTTCTGATGAGATATCACAGAAGAATAAAATCCTGAAAACATTGACAAGATAAGAATAATAACCAAACCTGACTTTAAGAGATTTGAGAAAAAAAAGACTAAGGTAATAAGCAAGAAAAATGAAATGACCATCAAGAAAATATTTGAAGAAATTGTTGCTATGAATGCAAACAGAGAGAAAAGGTGCAGAATATTAAGAATTTTAACTAAAGGCACAATAGCAACCAAATTACCACCTTTAAGTAAACATCACAAAGGGAAATGTGTAAGCTGGGCAAAGAAATACAGGAAAACTGATTTCTTAGCAGTCATTTTTCATGATTAATGTAGAGCTACATTGGATGAATCTAATGGCTGAATCAGAAATTGGGTCCTCAGAGAAATAGTCAACCAAGACATCTTAGGTGTTGTAATGCTTTGGGTTAGCATTGCAGGTCATAAAATTGCAAGTCACTTCCAACTTTATGACATCTCTGGGCATGACGATTAACTACATCCGGCAGTAAGGCCCCTAATCAGGAGGTTTTGAGGAGTGTGGAACAACCTCTTAACTGCTGTTTTTCCCAGGTCCACCCTGACCAGGGGTGGTAGCACCTGTTAGGGTCACAGCTATGGCCAAATAGTTAATCGCCAAACTGGGGTCAAAACACTTTGAAAGTATAAAAATAGATTTTTATAGTAAAAATACCAGCAATACATTTTTTTTTAAAAATACTGCCAGCGATACATTTTTGAAAAAAATATTACTACCAGCAATACATTTGGGACAATGAAACCTGATCTACAAACGTATTTCAAAGAATACATATTCTATTCATACAAACTTATCCTAAAAATTTTGTCAGCATTAAATAACCCATTGTGGTGTTGATATGCCGTAAAACAAAATAAACCAAACCAAACCAGCTTTATGATGATTTCAAAGGAAATGCAGAGAATTATTGATAAGTTGTTGGACGTTGTTTTTTGAGTGCTGCAAATTACAAGTGAGAAGCTTTAAGCTGAAGAGTATATTTATGCAAGACAATTCTCTTCCATGTTGTGCAATGCTAACGATCACCCTTGTCAAAAACAGTTTTCAAAACCACTAAATTAATGGAATCTCCTGCAACTTCTCTAAATATTAATCCAATAGAAAAAAAATGGTGGTTTATTTATTTCAAAGTGTTGAATATGAGAATGAACAACAATATACAAACAAAAATCTCTGGGAGTCAATAAAGACTGCCTGAAGTAAAGTTGCAGTCGAAAGAATTGAAATGTTCTTAAAGTAATCAAATGGTGAATGATGAATGAAGATTGAAGAATTTCAAAGAGCTCATATTAACATGTAATATGTTAAAGTATATGGAATGTTGTATGATTCTATTCTGTTATTATGGCTTATCATCATAACTCAAATTTCATCACTTCTAAAATCTGAGTTAAAGCATCTAAGTTTATTCATCATCCACACTAACAAATTAAAATTTAGTCACTATTTTCTCACCTTTTCTTTGGAACCTCTATTAAACTGCTCTTAAATAACATACCACATAAAAAAACAGTTTTACGACCAATGAAAAGACACCCAGCTCCCTCATTTTCAGAGCCTAATAAATCATATAAAAAAAGAGAAACATGCTCCACAAAAGTCAGTAAAAGAGGCTACATCACAGGGGGATCAAGCTACCATAATGTCACTCCTACTGTTTGGCCAACACATTCCTTTTGATTCTGGTGACTAAATTGTAATATTCTCATCATCACACATATTAGTAGCAGCTGGTTCCTCTTACACTGCTTTTCTTGGTTAAAAGCTTAAACATCTTCATGTCCTTTGTAGCTCTTAATAAGTTTTGTCTTTTGGCCATCTCTCACAAACACTGCTTTGCCATCCATTCACTCAAGTTCACCATGTAAGTTATGTATGATATTCTATACATCTTTCCTTCAAACTCACCTGAGATTATCAAAAATTCCGTGCCCTCTTTCCTCACTATGTGCCCAGAAATTTCAACTGTCTCTTTCTGACACAAAGTATAAATGTCCTTTTTCTTTCCATTGTCTCTAGAACTTATTTGTTGCCCACATATTTGGTCCATGGTATATTCAACATCCTTTTGTAGAACCACACTTCTGTTGCTTCAAGTCTTTTCTTCAAATTTGAGGAGATTATCCAGCATTACATATCTGATATTACGTAACAATTCAGTACTCTTTCTATGTATACAGACATATACACCCCAACTTGTCAGGATACAGAAAGCGATTATCTCCCTTTGGTGGAGAAGTAGTGACATCACTTCATACTGTGACAAGAGTGGCCAGTCAGTCAGTTTGTTTACAGTAGCCAAACCAACTGGCTGCTTTTTTTTAGCTAAATCTGTCTGCTTCAGCAAATTCTATAGTTTACAAGTCCATGGTGCCATTTCTCTTTGGGAATATATCTTTCCCAGATCTACAAAGAAACTCTGGCTTGCAGTCCTTAATTTTGAAAAACCCAAGACTTGTCGTTTCTCTTTCATGAAATATGTCCTTGCCTGGGATATAGTAGATGAATCTGGCCTAAACATGGCTTCTCCAGACACAGAAGTATCTCCGTAGTATATGTAAGACCCTTCCATTTTATTTCACTCTGTTTTGCTATATAGATACATTTTCTCTGTGTGGGATATGTGTATATATGTATATAAAGATTTGTGTATGTCTTAATGGTATAAAATTCCCCCTGAGAACCAGTGTCAAATTTACCATTGTGCTTAGGTGTGCTTAAAAATGGTAAATTTGACACTGGTTCTCAGGGGGAATTTTATACCATTAAGACATACACAAATCTTTATAGCAATTTCTTAATTTGAATAATAAAATCTATCAAACCTATCACTAATTTATCATCAATGTTTGATAAAATGGACAGATATTATAAACTAAACCTCACTTGATATATGACTTGTATATATCTTATATAACCCTACATGCTTATCTAGATGACTTCACATTTCTTGGATCATCTGTCCACAATATACTTGTGGAAAATACAACCATAATAGACTCATCCACACATTAAAAACAGGTAAAAATAATGGAAGCATCAATAATAAAAAAAGAAACCAAATCTCAATATCAACTCTGAACATGAATACAAAATGCTAACCATGTTCAGAACATGCCCATCCCTACACACACACACACACATATATATATATATATATATATATATATATATATATATATATATTCAGTTAAAAAACATCCTTGATGATGGTAAATATATTAGCTGAAAGTACTCAGATCCTCAGATCATGTTCAGAAAAGAAATCACTAGTATGAATGCAAGAAAAATATAATATAACTTAATTGCAGTGACTTGTCAGCCACTTTCAATGAAACATGTATAAAAGAGGGATTGCTGCCCAAATACACAATTATATATATATATATATATATATATATATATATATATATATATATATATATATATATGTATATATATATGAATATCTTGAAAACTTAACCAACATCAATTGGTTAATATCAGTTTTATATAGTCAAATTACAGCTATGGTTTAGGTTTGCACACATACCTATGGAAAGGTATAGGTCTCTTCTCACCATAGGGGTTAATAGCAGGGCAAACTGGACTCTCTAGGTTTTGTTGGCAACCAGAGGATATAGTGATATCAGTTGTCAGCTGATATCTTACTAAGGAGACATCTGCAGAATGTTACAGAAATTGACTTGACAAAGAAGGTCAGCTGAGTGGAGCAGACTAAGAACACTGGGTTCTTGGTGGATTACTTTTTAGACAAAAGCTGACAAAACAAAAAAGATTGATACTCTGTAAGACAGTGCTCCCTAGCAGCTTAAATCAGAGGACGGCTTGCCTTCTACATGAAAGGAAGACATACACAGGTTAGACATGTTTTTTTCTTGAATTATTTTCCTTGTATTACTCATAAGAGGTTGACTAGTAGAAGTTGCACCCTGGTGTCCGGTCTGAGCAGCAACGCTACAAGAACAACTCAGAATTTAAAACCAGCTGGGAATGAAGCTAACAACTCCATGTAAAATACCTAAATGCAACAGAATCCACAGCAGCAACACCATATAAGGTGTCTACTGGGTTAATATATATGTGGAATCCTGTTAAAAATTGTAGAAAAATTCAATAGATTTAAGTAAAATCACTAAAAATCCCTATTCTGAGATCACACAAAAATTAACTCATTCTCATGCAAAAAATAGGCTCTGAATTATATACCCACATTCACATTTATTAATTAATCAGTGAAATTTCAGATGATTTGTAATTCATTTCTTTCAGCTTGAAAGAAAACAAATATTCAATAATAAAAATTTATTTAAAATTTGTTGAGCTATGCTTGAAGATTATTTCTTTCTTTGCTTTCCATATGGTTTTTCCTCTGCATATATACAGGGCTGAAGATATTGCTCTTGGTGGCAGATTGGTGGCAGCTTGGTGACTATCTTTACTGATTTCATGATAATTATCAATGGTTTTTGAGTTGAAAGTAAATCAGAGTACTGGGTTCTTCAAAAGTCTGAAAGTTCAAACAAGACTCACTTTTAATCTTCTAACACAGTTCTAAGATGGACATTCCAGATTATTTTCTCATTACTCTAAATGTTAATGTAGTGGATGCACACGTTTGAGTAGATGTGCTGCTTTTTTTTCTAAACAGTGTGAAATATGTGTTCTGGTCTGAAAATTTAAGAGACTTAATAAAGGAAATGATTCAAACCAGTATCCCTATTCATAAAGGAAGGCTTACAGCTACATCATTTTGAAACATTCCCATTAAGTTAAGCAATGTCAAGGATGGTCAGTACCTAGATGAGTGACCCCTTGGAAATACCAGATGCTGTAAACTTGGATGTATGCGTGGTGTAATGGATAATGGCTTGGAATTGTTAATCAGAGAACAGCGTTCCAATTCCAGTTGTGTTCATTATATTCACTTACAGGCAAATACTCTTGGGCAAGGTATGAATCCACCACTTCTCCCCCAGCTATGTGTTAATTAGTAAGACTTGTATCACTAAACCATTATTATCTAAAAAAAAAAAAACCCAAGTTCTTACAATGTAAAAATATTTCCTGGCTTTAAATAACCTTCAAAGAGTTGTTAAAAAAATGAATGAATCACCCAATCAAAAATTCGTTGGAAAAATGACCATCTAACTGGCTCTACTTTAGACCAGTGTTTATTTAAGTTTTTCTTCATTATAACCCCCAGTTTTGGTGTCAAAAAAATTTCAGAAATAGATAGAAACAGAAATTTCATGCAACAGAAAATACTTCTTATTTACAAAAGCCTCTCCCCTCACCTATGGGTTAATTAGTAAGACTACTATCACTAGACAAAATTGGGTAAAAAAATACATATATACACTAGATCTCCCTCTTTTCAGTCATGGTGAAAAGTATTTAACTTTATTTTGTTTTTCTGATTGAGATCTGATGAAATAGCGACAAGAATTAATTAGTTTTTTTAATATTTGTTCTTCTCTTTTTATTAATATATATTTTCTTTTCAAGTTACCATTTACAATGATTATGATGATTGTATTTTTCTACTTGTCCAATTTTCTCTCCTATTAAGAGATATGTCTATTTTCATAGCATCAATTAAATCAGTGTTTCTCAACCTTTTCTTCCCTGTGACCCCGTGTAAAAATAATTGCAGGCCCACATAAGCACAAATAGAAATTTCATGTAACAGGAAATATATCTTATTTACAAACATAAAATGTAATAGAAAATATAAATTCTGACTAATGACTGCACTTCTCCTGGTGTCTCTAGACCCATTTAAAATACAGGGCTGTAACATCCGAGAAGTGTGTATGTAAAGGGGGGGGGGTAGTTGGTTCCCCAACTTTTTTACCAATTGTAGTATTTTTTACAGGGTTTTATTTTAACAAAATACAATAATTTTTTTCAGTGCTTAAAAGAATTGAAACATAGTTACAATGAACTATAGGTGAAAAAAGATTTGATGTCGGTTTGATGGTAATGCATGTTTACAAAAACATGACTGATTCAATTTTTACAAATACTTTCACGGTAATGGCTCCGATGAGCTGCTTTCACTGGTTCCCAGGCCTCATGAATTTAAGCGTCCTACGAGGCTGGCATCCCGTTCTCACCCCTTCACCATTGAAACTGTTAGATGTAGACGTCTCTTCTACTCCAATAGCTTCATGTCTCGCACATCTCGCCTGTGGAACTCCCTTCCTTATTCCTGTTTCCCTGACAAATACAATCTCCAACTATTTAAGTGTAACGTCAATCGACATCTCCAGTTGCCTTGATCTATCCACTTCCCTCCTCCAATCCAATGCAATAATTTTTTCAATGCTTAAAAGAGTTAAAACATAGTTACAATGAACTATAGGTGAAAAAAGATTTGATGGCGGTTTGATGGTAATGCATGTACACAAAAACATGACTGATTATATCAATGTAATAAAAGCTTCAACATGGTTTTCTGAAAGGAAATACCATGAAAGTCTCCTATTTGGGAAATTTTCAAGACACAATCTTCCCATAAACACTAAATCATGCAGATGGGACAATAGCTTAAAATATTATTGTTGTAGTTTTTTTTTTGAAACCCAAATAAAAATGAACAAAGTAAAAAAAAAAAAAGGTAATTTTTTCCCTTCATTAATGAATCTCTCTTTTCCCTGTCGATATTAAAAAAAAAAAAGATGAAAAATACTTTCATTTGTAACACAAACGTTTCTCTATGATTCCAAAGATGATTTCTGCCAATCTAAAGGCAGTGGAAATTTTAAATGTTCTTGTCGCTAACCATATTGACAGCTTTTGATAGCATAAGGCGAAATTCTAAATTTTTTTTGCTATAAAAAATCTGCTACAGTCCTGATTGGCTAAGAAAAGTAATTGATAATCGGGAACATCTCTAATGTCAATGCCTAAACTGTTTCTTATATGAAATACTGAATTCTTTCATGTGAGGATATCGATTAATTTAAAAGAATTAAAAAGACATTAGAAAGAGCTCCAATCTGTTAGCAGAGCCATAGTAGTCATGGTGGTGGTGCTTGACTCCACATTTTTTTACTAATTGTAGTATTTTTTTACAGTTTTATTTTAACAAAATACAAGAAAGAAAAAACTATCAAAGAAAGGAAGAATATAACTTTCATAAAACCGTTTTCCATAAGGAAATTACATCGAAGTTTCTTATTTTTCAAGACACAATCTTCCAGATAGGACAATAGCTTAAAATATTATTGTCATAGTTGTTTTTTCAAACCCAAATAAAAACAAACTAAGTAAAAAAAAAAAGACAATTTTCCCCTTCATTAATGAATTTATATTTTCCCTTTAGACATTAAAAAGAGATGAAAAATTCTTTCATTTGTAACAGAAACATTTCTCTATTATTTCAAAGATGATTTCTGACAATCTAAAGGCGCTGGAAATTTTAAATGTTCTTGTCGCTAACCATGTTGATGGCTTTTGATAGCATAAGGCTAAATTCTAAATTAATTAAAAAGACATTAGAAAGAGCTCTGATCTGTTAGCAGGGCCATAGCAGCCATGGTGGTGGTGCTTGACTCCTCCAATTTTTTATCAATTGTAGTATTTTTTACAGAGTTTTATTTTAACAAAATACAAGAAAGAAAAAAACTATCAAAGAAAGGAAGAATATAACTTTCATAAAAACGTTTTCCAAAAGGAAATCACATTGAAGCCTACTATTTTGGAAATTTTCGAGACACGATCTTCCCAAAAACACACAATAGTAGAATATAGACAGGACAATAACTTAAAATGTTCTTGTTGTAGTTGTTTCATTTTTTTTTCAGAAAAAAAAAAAGAAAATATAATAATTTTTTTCCTTCATTAATGAATGTAGTTTTTCCCTGTAGACATTCAAAAAAGATGAAAAATTCTTTCATATGTAACACAGATGGTTCTCTATGAATGATTCCAAAGATGATTTCTGCCAATCTAGAAGGACTGGAAATTTTAAATATACTTGCCACTAACCATCTTGGTGACCTTTGATAACTTGAGGCTAAATTCTAAAATTTTTTGCCCCACCTCTGAAAACAGCAGCCTTGAAATATATCTCAGGTCTATGCTGAGAATCACTGCTTTCGACCAGTCAGTCACAGAAAGTATACAGGATCATTGTGATTTCTCCTGCAAAGGTTTGGTTATGTAGCTTTGAATCCTGCTGGAGAGCACATTTTCTTTATTAATTATCTTGAATACACAGGAAATCACATCAAAGTCTCTTATTTGTGAAATTTTCAAGACACAATCTTTCCAAAAACACTAAATCACACAGTATTGGAATACAGATGGGTCAATAGCTTAAAATGTTCTTGCAGTTGTGTCATTTTTTTTTCAGACCCCACCAAAAAAAAAAATAAAATAAACAAAGAAAATATATTAATTTTTTCTTTCATTAATTAATAAAAAAATTTTTCTTTCATTAATTAATGTATATTTTCCCTGTAGACATTCAAAAAAAGATGAAAAATTCTTTCATTTGTAACACAGACGGTTCTCTATGATTCCAAAAATGATTTCTGCTAATCTAGAAGAACTGGAAATTTTAAATGTTCGCTAAGCATGTTGGTGACCTTTGATAACTAGAGGCTAAATTCTAAAAAATTTTGCCCCACCTCCAAAAAAAAAAAGAAAAAAAAAAATTGTGCCTGCTGCAGCCCAGAAATATTTCTCAGGTCTATGTCGAGATTCACTGCTTTAAATCAGTCAGTCATAGAAAGCATACTGGATCATTGTGATTTCTTCCGCAAAGGTTGCTAGGGGGGGATGTAGATTTGAATTCTACTGGAGAGCACATTTTCTTTATTAATTATCTTAAATACACAGAGGAGTAGACATAAATCATACTATTTATAAAAACAGGGCATCTACTCAAACATGGGTATTCCCTAATATAATGTTTGAAGTAATAAAAAATATTCTTAAAAGAATCTATCTCTAATTTCTTGCTGGTAAGCAATTGTCTTTTGCCTTTTTGCCACTGACCATGATCCATGAAATTATAATAAAACCTTTTTTGTTTTATTTAAAACTAAGTTCATCTTCTATCATTCCCTTTACTTCTCTTTAACTTATTCTTTCATCGCACACATGACAGTCGGTTTGAAAATTAAATCTATTACTTCCTTAGAAATAATAAATTATACATTTAATTTTTGTGACCTTTTTAGAGCCAGAAATAAAGACACAAAGAGCGGAATTGAGTTAAACAAATATATTAACAGAAAACGATAATGCAAACATATACAAACGAGAGTGTTACAGCAAGAATGTCAGTCCAACTGTCAGAGCTGACTGCTGGAAACTTCCCTCTCCAAAAAGGCAGTACCTACTCCTATTTATAACTGGGAAAGTCAATGCATGCATGGGTAAATTACCATAACATTAATACAAAATATTTTTTTAAGATTCTGAACCAATAGATTGAATGTACTGGTAGCATAATGGATACTAGTGCAGAAAGTGGAGTAGGCACTCACTTTTGTACTAATAACCTTGAACGGTATGAAATTATCTGATTTTCCTCCAGATATGGCTTAAATAGCTGGACTCTCTTGCTTTGGGTATCAACTAATCTAGGAGAAGAAAAAGTTTGAATTTTCAAACCTGGAGAAGTCAACGAGAAACCACTCCACTATCTTTCTCAAGAACACATGAAAATTGACAGATAATAAAGAAAACAACACTGTGGAGAGCCATCATTGCCTAAGTGACATGACATCTAAAAGAAAGGCAAAGAGATTCATATTTGTCCTTTCCACATATGTAGAATAATATTTGTGAGCTTTCAGCCAGTTGAACAAGTTATAAACAAGCAGTGTCTTCTCACAGAGACAGCTTAAACTCTTCTTCTTCTTACCTTGACCAATCAGGGAAGAGTAAGAAAAGCTAACAAAATAATGGTCATGTGACCTCTTATACCTTGTGGAAGGGTTCATGACTATTAGCTAAAGATAGATAACCGAACAAGATCAAAGGTCCCTTCGCTTAACAGTCAGTCTAATCTTCCAATCTTTAAAGTCAAAACTGACCATAACAAAAGATCCATTTGGTGTTACTCGTGATTTTAGATCCGACTGAAGTTGCTTCATCAAGGGATATTTTCATTCCCTACCCACCCATCCAGTCACTCTGCACATTCTTTAAAACGGAACCTCAATAAATGGCATGACCTTTTCATGCAGAAAAGGTTGTTGTCAAATACCTTAGAATAGACAGGCGTCCAAGTGGTCGATATTTTTACCTTCGACACGAGCAACAGGGGAGATGATCGAGTGGCCAGAGATATTGATCTAATAGGTCATTGAGAACAGCATGAAAGTAGATCAATTGTTTGACAGTGCATAATGTCTTAGCCATTGACCGATTGGTTATTGATAAATTTGTTGCTGTATTTTGGGACTCTCTGTATGCTAAATAACTTTAAGGAACTTCTTTTTCAAAAGTGGAGAAAGAAGAATAGAAACGGATTGAATAGAAGGTAGTACTATGGAATACAACAAAGTAAGGAGAAAGGTCTTTTTAAGTTGCGAAAATTGTCTGCTATTGTTAGGAAACATTTTCATTGAAATCATTAACATTTTAACAAAGTCTGCAGTTTTACTGATGCAAAAAATTAGCAGATTCAATGTAGGAAAAAAAAGAAAAGACAAGACTGCTTGCATTTATTTTATGCTGAAACTTGATTAAAACACAAAGCTTTGTTCAACTAAATCAGTGATTGTCTACATTATTTTTACCCATGGACCTCTTTTATTCCTAATTGTTTTTGGTGGGTCATCATTACCACTTGATGAAAAAAAAATTATTTTATTTTTTACTAATAGATAAAATTAGGAATTGCATGATAAAAATAGTAAACACATATGCTTTATTCTGAAGTAAAACTAATTTATTGATAATAAACTTGGATTTAATAACTAAATTCTATGGAAATTTTTTGTACACTCATACATATATAGACCCTCAGAATGGATGGTTTTGCCAGAAATTGCCCCTGCTGCTGACAAAGTTAATACTGTTAATCCTCCCTTGACATATACTCCTTATAGAATTTACATATTAAATTAACTTTATTATTAATATTATTTTTTTAATATTCTGTATTAATTAATTTCTGTTAATATATTAATATTTTATTTTATTAAAATTTAAAATTAAAATTAATACCATCATTTATTATTAATATATTAAATTAAATTTTATAATAAATTATAACCTTTATATAACTTTCCTTTATATATAGTTCTGTGCAAAGGTAAGTGAATACCTAAGATAATATTTTAGAAAATTGTCTCTTTTTTCCAGATGACCAACAAATCTTAATTAAGCTATATATTCATTAGGAAAAACATTAATTAAATCAAGATCAACCCACTTTCAAAAAAATTTATCAAGCTGGAATAAAAATCTTAATTAAAAATTAAGATGTACAAAAGTAAGTGAACCCTTAAATTTTATATTTTATATTTGGTGACTGCTTCTTTTGAGGTTACAATGTCAACCAGTCATTTTCTGTAATTTTAAAGAAGTTTCTGGCAGTAATGAGTGCCAAGTTTGACCATTCTTCTTGGTAAAATTCCCTCAATTACTTGATTTTACTTGGGTTTCTTGCATGTACTGCCTTCTTTCACTTGAATCACAGATTTTCAATTGGGTTTAGATCAGGACTAGGCCATTCCAAGACTTGAAAATTCTTTTTATGAACCAATTCTTTTGTGGATTTGCTTTGATGCTTCAGATCATTGTCCTGTTGGAAGTTCCAGCCCTGACCTAAACCCAACTTTTGAACTGAGGACAAGACACTTTTGTTCAAAATTACTTGGTATCTTGCAGAATCCATTGTGCCATCGATGTATACTATTTTGCATATTCCAGCTGCAGCAAAGCACCCCCCAAATCATAATGCTCTCACCACCATGTTTAATGGTTGGTATTAATTTTTCTCTTCAAAACCCGTATTAGGAGCTCCCCAAAAAGCTCAAGTTTGGTCTCATCTGTGGATGAAACCTTTTGCCAGAATGTTTCTAGCCTATTAATATGAACTTTGGCCTTGTTGAATGAGCATGCTTGTGCTATTTCGTAAGCAGTGGCCTTTTTCTAAGCATTAAGCCATAGGCATTGTTCAGATTTTGTCGCACTCTAGATGTATGCACATTGATTTCGACATGAGCCAGTGAGCATTGGAGAACCGCAGGGGTCATAGTAAGATTTGCCTGAGCTTACTGAACTAGATGTCTACTTGCTCTTGCTGTTATTTTTCATGGACAGCCACTTCTTGATGCTAGCATAGCAATGGCCTTCCGTTTATAAATAAATTGTTGCACAGTGGGGAAGTGCACCCCAAATCATTTTAATAGCTTTTTGTAGACTGTTCCATCATTATAGGTTTCAACTATGCAACTTTTTAAAGCTTCGGGATGTTCTTTTGACCTTTGCACATATATTTTTTTTAAACTTAGTTTCTAACTGCACATTTTTTCATACACAATGAGTTATTTTGTTTGACTGCAGTATACACAGCTTATCAAAAAATAAACATGTGCCATTTTGAGTTTTACAAGTGCACAAAAAATTATTTGCACTGGCAACCATGTAAAACAAAATTCAGAGTGTAAGAGTTCACCTACTTTTGTCCATCTTAATTTGTAATTTTGAATTAATATTTTTTTTTTATTCCAGATTGCTAAAAATCTTTGAAAGTGGTTGTAATTGATTTAATAAATGTTTTTTCTTAATGAATATATAGTTTATTTAAGATTTCTTGATCATCTGGAAAAAAGAGACAAAAAATATCAAGGGCGGACTATCATTGTTGTTTCGTCCGGGTGTTGTTTGATATTTTGAAATTGTCATCTTTGATAATGGCTTATGTATGCCAAAAGCTTAGATTGGATTTAAACATGTATCAATATGGTGTTTTCCTTTCGTCTTTTAATGATAATGTGATTAAGCTTATCAGACAATATGAAAGGAACTAATTAAAATAAATAGACAAAACTTGTCTATATTATTTAATGAAACCTGCATTAATGAAAAATTGCTGCCTAAATAAACACTATATATATATATATATATATATATATATATATATATATATATATATATATATAAAATTGTGTATTTCGGCTTTTTTGTCTTGCATTCATACTAAAGATTTTTTTCTGAACAAAGTGTGTAAAAACTGTCCAAATTATCTGTGGATCTGAGCACTTTCATCTAATCTATTAGCCATTATCAAGGATGTTTTTTATTTAACTGAGTACATAGATTATTTTTATATGTATATACTATAAGAATGGGAATGTTTTTAATTTCTGAATATGGTCAGCATGTTCTGGCAGTTTTCATAATTGATATTATTGTGAGTTGGTTTCTTCTTTCTTATCATTAATGCTCCCATTTATTTTTAAACCATTTTTTGCATGTGGATGAGTCTCTTATGCTTGTATTTTCTACAAGTATATTGAAGTATATAAAAACTGTCCAAATGATCTGTGTATCTGAACACTTTCTGCTTTATATATCCTTCACAGGTTTTATTCAAATTTTACAATCAAAACATTCAGTAGAGTAAAACGGTTGCTAACTTACACCCTTTGATCTATTAGCCATTTTCCACTAAAACCTTCGTAATAAAATCAATTTCAGAATTTAATTTGGTTTTAGAGCAAACAAAAGAATGACATAAAAACAAACTTTCTGTCTGAATTTCTGGGATGAAGACTTTTCATTATTTATATTCAAACTAATGACATCATTGTTGTTATTATCACAACGTTTCGGCCATAGTGCCTTCTGGCTTTCATCAGGTCCTTGTTGATCCAGGTAACATTCAGGGAGTATAAAAACAGAAACTTTTATTTAATCTATAAGAATATATTGTTCTTTCTGCACTGTCCATTTCTAGGAAGATTGTTGTGACCAAGTAAATGGTTAAGTAATAACAAAAACCAGGTTTGCAGATATATTGTATATTAAACAGTAAGTACACCAGAAGATTATTACAAGACTAGTGAGAATGTATCGAATGAACTAGCTCTCAAGCTATTCACTGTTCTCCCTAAGGCCTTCTCTCCTACTAATCTTATAGTAGGTGGAAGAGTTCAACATAGAGTCTTTAGAGGGAGAACTTCTCAACAAAGATCTTGTCTAGTTCTTTATTATGGCTAATCAGGTGTCCTGGGTATTACAATAAACTACATCTGGCAGCAAGACCTCTGATCAAGGATGGAACTGCCTCTTAATTGCTGTTGTTCCCAAGTCCACTCTGACCCAGGGTAATAGAATCTGTTAGGATCTTTGTTACAACTAATCTGTAATTACTAGTCCCATTTCTATTGAGTTTGAGTTCAATTCCTGGGCTGGGTAGTACAGACTCAAACTCAGTGGAAACAGGACAAGCAATAACTGTGCAGTACTAAGATTGTTTTTTTTTTTATCATGCAGGTTATTTAAAGCCAGAAAATATTTTTAGATTGTAAGAATTCCTGGAGATAATAATGATTTACTGATATAAGTTTTACTAATTAAACCATATCTTCCCCAAGGGTGTTTGCACCTAAGTGAATAAAACAAACCTGACTGAAATTGGAACTCGGCTCTCCTATTTCCAATTCTGAGTTATTGTCCAGCTTCCACACACTCCATGTGCAAAAAAGAAAACACTTGTTTGAACACAAGAAAAATTAAATAAAAAGTTTAATTGCAGTACCTTGTCTGTTGCCTTTAATGAAACATACATAAATGAAGGATTGCTGCCTAAATGCATAATTATATATATATATATATATATATATATATATATTTTTGTCATCCACAGACAGACTGTTTCGCTGTTTCACAGCTCATCAGTGTGGCTAGACATCCGGTTGCCTCTAGTTAGGATCGAAACCCGACTGAATTAGCGTCAGTCGGAACTTCTACCAGTAAGCCATCGGCGCACGGCAGGGATGAAGGTGAATTTTAGCGCGTTTATTTTTAGATTCGGATAAACACACAGTGACTGACAGTGACTCAATTCTGCCGAAGAGTCGTGCAATATTAGCTTAAATAGTCACTGTTTACAAACTCACACCTCAAACCAAAGAGCTCAACCGAAATTAATTTTTCAGGAGCCAATATTTTTGTCATCCACAGACAGACTGTTTCGCTGTTTCACAGCTCATCAGTGTGGCTAGACGTCCGGTTGCCTCTAGCTAGGATCGAAACCTGACTGAATTTGCGTCAGTCGGAACTTCTACCAGTAAGCGATTGGCGCACGGCAGGGATGAAGGTGAATTTTATATATATATATATATATATATATATATATGTGTGTGTGTGTGTGTGTGTGTGTGTGTGTGTGTGTGTGTATGTGTGTCTGTGAAAAATATATATCAGAATAAAAATGAGTAAATGGATAAAAATAAAAGTCAAAACTAGAAAAAGCTGAGTTTAAAATTGAGATGCATCAGGTGTCAAAATTTAAATTTAAATCTTGAATGTCTCTGTATCTTCAGTGTTCTGGGAAAAACTCTAGTCAGCATTTATTTTTCTTCATTGAATTTAAAAAATGTTTGGTAGTACAAAACTTAAGTATAGTTAAAAAAAACTAGAGACGTTGAATATTACTCTAAAAGAAAAAATGTAAATCCTCATAAGCTGCCAGCTTTTCAGTCAACCTATATTAAAGAGGATCATTGATAGATTTAAAAGATTAAACAATAGAATGAAATTAACAATAAAATGGAGGTAAAACATTGTAAAATTAATCCTTATCTGTCATCTGCCAATACAACAACAAAGGTGAACCATGTGAAAGAAATATTCTTACTTGGGACCAAAAAATATATGTAGGAGAACTTAACTCTTGTAGCCTGAATTTTAAGAATGTTTATCTCATCCAGAAGAAAGGCTTACTGTCAGTTATTGATCTGTGGTGAACCTGAGATTTAGAAATTTGAAAATCCAGGTATTTAGAATTAGGAAGTACCTGACTGTCAAGGCAAAGCTGACAGAATGCAAATGAAGAATGGACAGATCTCAATAGCATTTTCTTTTTCTTTGAATTTTTGGTTATGGTAGCAGTGTAAGAGATTCCTTATAGGAAATTAAGAATTAAGACTTACAAATTTTACATTAAATCTTAGCTTTTGGTACAACATAAAAATATTCTTTATTTTCCATGCTATATTTTTTCAGTGTGCATATATATACAGAGTGCAATGGATAAATTGTCATCTAAATTATGCTAAAATGAAAATAACACTCATGACATCTCATTTTAACAGATATATTTACCAAAATTACACAAAAATATCTTGAAATACTAAAGAGTAAATTTATTCAATAAAATTGCCATTGGTCTCAACCACAGCCTCTAGGCAAGTTTGGAATCTCCTGTAACTCTTCTGGAGAGTTTCCTTGTTGATGTTGGTGAATGCTGCCATAATCCTTGCCTTCAGTTCCTCTTTGGTGTTACAAGGAGTTTTGTTGGTCTCTTGCTCAACTGCACCCCATTCATAATAATCAAGGGGGATTGCAATCTGGGGAGTTAGGTGGTCACATGTAAGGGGTGATGTAGTCACAGAAATTGTCTGACAGCATTGACTGGGTTCTCTTGCTTTTGTGACAAGGTGTAGAGTCTTATTGATAGACATAGTTTCTTCCAGCATCCACCCTCTTGACTCAGGGCAGCACCACCTCCTCAAGACACTTGATGTAGGCCTTCATGTTGAGTCTCAGGCCCTGTGGGAAGATTATTGGAGGCATAATGTCACCACTAATGATTACTCCAAACACAATGATGTTTATTGGATATATAATCCAACTCTTTCCAAATCCTCTGCACTGTCCTCAGATTGACACCCAACACTCTGAAATGTTTCTATTGGAGCTTCCGGTATGAATGCCAAGCAGTACAGCATACTATTTCCAAATTTATGGCCAAGTGAAGTGCATCATGGTGCTTTTTTTTTCACAGATGGTGCCCAACTAAGCCTACTTTACTGTGCAACTGACAAACTGAAACAAACAATGTGCATAGGTGGAATTAAAAATATAAAATGGCGACAATTTACCCATCGCACTTTGTGTGTGTGTGTGTGTGTGTGTGTGTGTGTGTGCGTGTACATATATATATATATATATATATATATATATATATATATATTTAAAGACATTTATGATATGTTTAACGTTCTTTTTATAGATACAAGTATTTAAGCAAATGCTCTGTTTTATAATAAACAGTATTAAATAACATTTACCGGCCTGAATGTCCGAGAAATTTTCATAGAAAATTTTCGTTCTCCGTTTCTATGAAAATTTCTTGGACATATATATATATATATATATATGGGTGCATGGCCGAGTGGTTAGAACGTTCGCTTTCTGATCATGAAACCTGGGTTCGAATCTTACCACAGGTCATTTATCAGGAAGGAGACTTCCTGATGTGTTGTCAGTCTGGACAGGGACAATCCCAGCATGTGGCACATTTGGAAAGTTCCTGAAAACCATACCACCGGGTATTGGAAATTGGGTAGATGGAACACTTGGGGACCATTGATAGCTGTGCTAGCACAAAGTCACAAGTCATCGTGACTGTGTGCTGGCCTTGTTCAGATTGTTGATCACACTAGATAACATGCCCTCTCCCAGAAACTGTAACTAAGGTCTGCTCAGCATAGTTGCAGTATAAACCACAGGTGGGCTCTGTGGGTGTTGAACAAACACAAATGTGCCTAAGTAAGCATCTGAATTAGGAATTGGCTAACTGCCCTAGTAGACAGGTATCCTTGAATACAAGTGGCCAGCTATTACTATATATATATATATATATATATATATATATATATATATATATATATATATATATATATGGTTACTTGGCTGGGTGGTTAGAATGTTTACTTTCCTGCCAGGAGCTCTGGATTCAAATCTCACCATTTGCCAAAAGGTGACCTGAAAACCACAACAGGTGTTGATCCAAGACTTGAGAATAAAATTTGAAAAACGGAATGCTTCAGAAGCTGTTGATGTTTGTGCTAGCATAACATCACAAGTCATTGTGACTGAGAGTTTGAGCATCCTGTCATTGTTCAAACTGCTGATCATGAGAACAAACAAATATAGTAGATATTGAGATCAAAGCCCAGCAGTGATATTTATATCTGCTGGTCAGGGGTGCTTAATGGGTAGTTCTATATCATTAACCTTTCATAGACATAAAAATGTTTAGCTTTGAGTACTTCCTGAAAATCATAACCATGCCATCACCATCCACCTACAAATGAAAATTAATAGAAAAAATAGAAAACTTCATAAAAAGAATGAGATATAAAGCACATTTCTTTTTAAACCAAGAAAAATACACCTTTAAAGCAAAAAAATGTCCCCTGCCGCACAAGGAATTAGACAACTTTGAAAAAGAAACATAAAATTTTATAAACAATTAGAAGACTTCCTGAAAAAAACTAAAAAGGATATATAATAATAATAATAAACAATTTACCTAATGTATTTATTACAGAGGATAAAACTAGAAATTTATATAACTAACCCTCCCAAAACACAAGGACACCATAACTAAAACATACAGAAAAGCACCAAAAATACCAGAATATGATATTAATATGGAAGCTAAAACAATTATCCAAACACTAGACCTAGATGATCGAATAAATTGCATCACTACATCACAAACGTTTTATCACAGTAAAAGACCACAAAGAAAATTTCAGAACAAACCCAACATGAAGACTCATAAACCCAACCAAAAGTGAACTAGTTAAAATAATACTAGAAATAATTAATTCAGAACTAAGGAAGAAGTTACGAATAAATCATTGAATAAACACGAAAACTACTATAGACTGGTTCCACAACCTAAAAAACAAACACAATTGAGAATTTATGAAACTAGATATAAAAGATTTCTATTCTTCTGCAAGAGAACCCATGCTGAATGAGGACATTTCCTTATCTCATGAATAAATAAAAGTAAACACAAAATCTAGTGAAAATCCTTATTATTTGACAGTGAAGATGCATAGATAAAGAAACAAAGAACCTTTGACATTACAGTAGGAAGCTTTGATGGTGCAGAGACCTGTGAGCTTATAGGCATTTACTACATAAACTAAATAACTGCTAAAAATGATGTAGGTATCTACAGGGACAACAGTCTCATAATCTTAAGAAACTGTAACAGAAAAAAACAGACAAAACCAGAAAAACAATCAAAAAATTTTCAAAAATATGAGAGTCTATATACATATAAAAACTAACCTAATAGAATTAGATTTCTTTGATGTCACATTCAGCTTAAGAAAAGGTGCCTATCAACCATATAGAAAACCTAATGACAAACCATTCTATATACACACATCTTCCACCCACTTACCATCTATAATGAAGCAGATCCCACAATCAATTAGCCACAGGTTATCTGACAATTCTTCCAGTGAAACCATCTTTAATAGTCCTAAGGGATAATGGATTTTCACTAACACTCACATACACATCACAACAAAAAGCCAATAGGAAAAGAAACATCATATGGTTCAACCCACCATACAACAAAAACGTAAAAACAAATGTAGGAAAAATATTTATAAACTCATACACAAACACTTCCCCCACATCAAGCACTCTCCACAAGATAAAACAAAAACACAGTAAAAATCAGCTATAGTTGTACCAAGAACATGACACAAATAAAATACAAGAAAACAACCAACAAATCACCTGCACAAATCAAACCCAAGTGTACCTGTAAAGCAAAGAATAAATGTTCCTTAAATGGAAATTACTTACAGAACAATGTAACATATCAAGTCACTGTAAAATCAGCAGCTAATGAAGAAAAAATATACATAGGAGTAATTGAAGGTCCTTGGAAACAAAGAAATTACACACACAAAACATGCTTTACAAATAGTAATAATGTGAACAGCACAATGCTTTCTAAACATGTATGAGAAATTAAAAATAAAAACTAAATCACACAAAAATATCATGGAATATAAGGAAAACAACATGAGCCTACAACAATAAATCCAAAAACAGTAATCTTTGTTTGGATGAGAAAATAGATATAATTACATTCCATCACCAACATAACATGCTAAATAAATGATCAGCATCATCTCAAAATGCAGACACAAAAACAAATTTTTGCTATGTTACTTTAAAATTGAAAACTAAAAACAAACAAAAAAATAAAAATAAATAAAAAATAAGACAGAAGAAAAAATAAATAAAGTGTAATAAATTAATCCAAATCAATAAATAAGTAAATAAATTAAGTAAATAATAAACAAATTAACAAACTACAAATGCATACATAAACACAAGTAAACATAATAATAACAATCAACAAAAATAACAAAGCAATCAATAATAAAATTAACAAATGACACTATAAAATATCCATGAAACTATATTTGGATCCACAATTATTTTCACTCAATAGACCCTAGAACATTTTGAAACATAACTGTTAATCCTCACCCAATAACCATTAGAATAATACAATTGACCTACCCATAATGCATCACTAACAGATATAAATAGTTGAGCTAAAACATAATGCAACTCTTTTTACTTTGTGAAGTGATAATAACATGATGTACATATTTCAGGCTCATGACAAACCAAACAAATAAGTACAAAATTCATAGTGTTTTTGGTATGTAGTCTTTTTCAAGTAGACACATGTTAACTTGTATTAAGAATTTTGATACTACATACATACATATATATATATATATATATATATATATATATATATATATACACACACAGACATGCAATAGTGTTTTTATACAAAGACTTTTGTATTTTGTTTGAACTTTATATATTTATGTTGTATGTTTCATTCACTTTAAATGACATCGAATTTCATATCCCACATAACAACACCAACAAGTGGCCTATCTTATTGGCTAGAAAAAAATCCCAGCATGCATTTGTGTGCTTCTGCCTATAAATTGGGGAAGGGTAAGTGTTTTGCAATCATTCCTAGATTTGAACTAACAGTCTCCAGCCATATTTTTACAAAATTTGAAGCATGCTGATGATCACTGTCCTGTATGAACAAAATGTCCCAGATTTTCCTTAACTTTTCCAATTTGTTGCCAAAAATATTAATGCATTGCTTCTTTATTATAAGGTGATCAGTTTTAATGAAACACCCAATACCATTTACCTTGAAACAGCTTTGGAACATGCACTAGCACCTGTACGCATTGCCATCAGACAATGTTCTTTGGCAGATCAGCTTCACTACTTTGTCTCCAAATGCATAACATGTCATCTCTAACCAAATAACTATTTTTATTTCCTCAAACCGTAATATATTCTTCCAAAATACATCATTTTTCAGGAGAGTAACACATTGCGCCTTCTTGGTGTCAGAAAATAACATTGCATCTTGGGATCACATTTTCCACCGATATGAAGTGAAGTGATTATACTGAATTAATTGCGAGGTCTGCTGCTAAGAAAGTTAGTTCACTGTGTTATGCCAGACAAATTTTCTCTTTAGAGTCCATCTTAAACCTTTATAAATCTATCATTTATCTATGCATTGGATATTGCAGTCCTGCTATATATCTCAAGACTCTTGACAAAATCCAAGGAAGGGTCTGAAATGTTACTGGTTCTGACCTGGCATCTTGACTTCAGTCACTTTACCTCTGTCTATTCTTCAAATATTTTCATAGCAATTGTTCTGAATAGCTTTTTTCCATGATATCTCAACTGCAAGAATTTAAGTGTACTACTAGATTATCTATTAGGTCTCACTGTTTTACAGTTTAAATATCTAGATGTAACTATAAGTTCTATTCTAATAGTTTCTTTTCTTGCAATTCTCACCTGTTTTCTTACTTCTCTGCCACCTACAAGCTTTAAATATTTAAATGCAACATCCATCACTATGACATCTACCTGGGCCATTCCGTATTCATGCTCGATCCCCTTGGCAGATCGTAGAGTTGTTCACTTTGGCCCAAGTCTCATCTTGCCCCACATTGTTTAATTGATTGCAAGACCTGCTTGGTCTGAATGGTAGACAGGAATCGATGACTTGGTATTGTCTGGTCAAAGTAAAATCACATGAAAGAAGAAAAAAAAATAAACTGGATAAAGGAAAAATAAATATTTATATGCAATTCCTTGATATAAAGTTGATGGTACAGACATTGGTGGCTTAAGCAGGCCTATATTCTCCATGTAATAACTATCAACCCTTTTGAACGAGACTTTTGGAACAAGGTTTTAAGTCAGAGGTTTGGTATATATAGGAGAAGGAACCAGAAACCTAGTTCTAAACAGGAAACAAAGGATAAACTCCTACTCCTGTCCAAATTACAGGGAAGGGGTGTCAACTGAATGATACACGAAACAATTTTTTTTATTTATATACAGAGATCTATCAAACATCTGGCACTGACAAGTATTTTGATACAAAACTCTTGAGTTGGTTAATCAGAGAAATCAATTGGACTTTTGTTAAGTTATTGAATGATATTTAATATATAAAAATCTTAAATAATGGCAGTTATAACTTGAATAAAGGTATTTATAAATTTGAAGCAAAGCATTTTTACTATTTCAAGTTATACAAGAAAGTAATAAAAATCTCCCCCAATTTTCCTACCAACTTCCCAAAATCTGACCAACTGTAAGATTTTTGGAGAGTAAGGGCTGCTTGGTTAGGCTGAGAACTTTTCTGTCCCCCTCTATATTACTTTACAGAAACTCATAATTTATATTAATACTAGACTGTTCTTTGTCATATTATAAGATTTTAATTATGGGAATATAATTTCACCACTGAAAATAATATCAGGTTTTGTCATTTTTGGTTTTTCATACTTCAGGATGTGTGGATGGTGGAATGGATATCAGTTCAAAATGAGAAATCAGAGAGCTGGGTTCAAATTCCAGTTAAGTTCATTGCATTTATATACATGTAAATACCCTTGGGAAAGGTATGAATCCATCTCTTCTCCTCCCAGATATGGGTTGAATAGCAGGACAGACTGGGTTCTATGGTATTCATTGGCAACCAGTCTACAACAGAAAGAAATGGCAACCTACTGCATGAAAATCTTCAGCCTCGTCAATCATGGATCAAAAGAGATATGAATACCCAAGCAGGTATCACATATGGCACTTAATTGACTGACTGATACTTCAGTTATACCAGGGAAAACCCTTAACTTTAAGTAAAATGTTATATTTTTTCAAATTTAAGTAAACATTAATATTCCATGTGCTTTAAGGAAAAAGGCGATTATGGCTCTCCACAATTTACATTTTCTTTATATTTTGTGAATTACCAATTTTTTTTATAATGACATGTCCTTCTAAGAAGTACGTGATCATGACTCTCCACAGTTTCCATTTTCTTTATATTGTGTGAATTACCAATTTTTTTTATAATGACATGTCCTTCTAAGAAGTACGTGATCATGACTCTCCACAGTTTCCATTTTCTTTATATTTTGTGAATTACCAATTTTTTTTATAATGACATGTCCTTCTAAGAAGTACGTGATCATGACTCTCCACAGTTTCCATTTTCTTAATATTTTGTGAATTACCAATTTTTTTTATAATGACATGTCCTTCTAAGAAGTATGTGATCATGACTCTCCACAGTTTCCATTTTCTTTATATTGTGTGAATTACCAATTTTTTTTATAATGACATGTCCTAAGAAGTACGTGATCATGACTCTCCACAGTTTCCATTTTCTTTATTTTTTTTGTGAATTGCTAATTGTTTTTTTTATAATGTCATGTCCTTTCAGGAAGTAAGTGATCACAGCTCTCCATACTTGCCTTTTTCTTTATTTTCTTTATTTTTTTTTTATATTGCCAATTTTTTTATAATGTCCTGACCTGTCAGGAAGTAGTCAATCACATCTCTCCATTTTCTTTATATTTTATGAATTGCCATGCCTACTAGGGAAAAATAGTGGTCTCTCATTGCCTTCTCCACAGTTTTGAATTCATTTGGCAGAGAGTCCTTTCATCTGTCCTTTTTTTTTTATCTGGTCTGAAGACTTCTAACCATTACTATTTGTTTTGGTTCCATATTTATATTATGCATGCAGACTGTAAACAGCAAAATTTTGCTGAGAGACTGGAAAATTTCTGTTTCTTAAAATGTTTACAGATTTACTCATGTACATAAATAGTTGTAATTTTATTTACGGGTTGGCTTGAATATGTTCTATGATATCTGTGAATTTGGGTTTGCGGAAATGAATAGCTCATATTTTTATTATTATTAAAATAGCTTTTTTAAAGCTAAACAAGACCTGCCACAAGAATAACAAATGAAAGGAAGCCGTGAAGAACCAGAGCTGCCTACATGATGAAGGTTCATAGCAAAAAGAGAGAGAGAGAGAAATCCTTAGAGACCAGTGCACCATTCTTATTCTTCTTTTTCTATGTGCCATGTCTCTCCAGAATGTGGGTGCTCATGGCTCTTCACAACTTCTTATCCTTTGTAGCTCTTAGTAATATTTGTTTTTTGACCCTCCCTCCCATTCCCTGTTCTGCCATCCATTTACAAAAGCTTGTTAGGTTACTCACTGTTTCTCTCTATCCCTCTTGTCTTCCATATATCCTGCAAGTGTTAAATTCTCCAAGCCCTCTTTTCTCATCATGTGTATGATAAATTTTAAATATCTGTCTGTTTCTAAATATCAGTGTCCATTTTTTCTATTTTCATTAACATTTCCTTGTTATTTGCATGTTCAGTCCATGTTATTTTCCACAATCTTAGGTAGAATCACACTTCAGTTGCTTCAAGTCTCTTCTTCATCTGTGAGAAGATTGCCCAGCATTCACTTCCATATTGAAGGACTGATATCACATAACAGTTCAGTACTCTTTTCTTTGTTTCTAATGAACTTTTTCTGTTTTTTTAATACTTTTCTTAGCTTTTGGAAAGCACCTTTTGCTATCTAGTATTGTTGACAACCAATACATTCTGTCTTTATACAATTGATGTTTAGTCCTTTCTTCTCTCTTTCCTTTATTACTTTCTGTAGGAGTTCCTGTAGTTTCATTTCTGTGCCTGCTATCAACATTATCATCTGCATACCTCTTGCTGTTAAGACTGTTTCTGCCAATAATAAATCCTGGTAAGACTGCTGGTTCCCGTAGGATTGTCTTGCCGTAAAAGCTGATTAAGTACAATGAGAAAACACATCATTGTCTTACTCTCCTTTAGGGATTCATCAGAAGAAGTTAAGGCTTTGTGTTCTCAGTTTTATTTGACACAGAATGAACACTTTTTTATTTGAATTTATCCATGATCAGAAACTGTAACTTTCATGTTGAAAATTTAGTGATTTCTCACAATACTTACATAGAAAGCTTCTACATTTTCTGAAATCTTTGGGGCAGATTTTATTGAAACATAAATTACATCAATTTTTTTTTTTTTTTCTGATTCTACATTTATTACTTCTGAAACAAAGTAGTAGATTATCCTTCCAACCGGCTCTCATGAACTTTATTGGAGAAGAACACACTGTAAAAGATTCTGAATGTCAAGGAGAGGATAGCATAGTTGGATTGCAGTCAGATGTTTAAAGAATTCTAAATTTAATAAATAAATGAGGAATTGATTGTCTTTCTCTGATTTTTAGATTTTCCTGTCTAAATGTTAATTTGTAATAATATTATCTTTAAATCCTCGAGATAATCCTTTAAAAAAATGAATGATAGTCAATGAATACAGGTCAATAAAACATTATATTTTAAAAATATATATATATATATATATATATATATATATATATATATATATACTGAGGAGGCACGGTGAAGTAATGGATAGCAGCTTGGATTGAGGAATCAGAGAGCCGAGTTCGAATTCCAGTCAAATCCATTACATTCGCTTACATGCTAATACCCTTGGGAAAGGTGTGAATCCTCCTCTTCTTCCTCCAGCTAAATAGCAGGACAGAATGGGTTCTATAACCTTAGATGGAAACTGGTCTAGAAGAAGGACAACTCTGAATTCCAAACCTGTGGAGAGTCGTTTGAGGACCCTGTGGCATGTAGTGCACCAGGTCTCTGTATTAGGCCCTTCAAAAAGTGTGGATGGTCCTGCACGAAACCTTCACCACTATAATCAAATCTCATATGCTGTTGTTGGGCTGTCAGTTTCCTAGGAACTGATCTGCTTGACCCTCATATGTCGAATTCGATGGGAGAGTCGAGTATATATATATATATTATATATATAAAAAAAAAAAAAAACTGTTGGTGGAAGCAATGGACAACTTGCCAAAACCTAAAACTCTTATCTAGATACAGTCTCAAATAAAAACAGCAATACTGCAAAAAGGAGGAGTAAAAAAGGTTGAAAAGCCAATAACATTTTTGGTCCTGTGACTGCAGAAGTGACCACCTTCCTGTTATATTTAAGCTAAGAATGAAACTATGGAAACTGAAGAAGCCTGATGCAGCACCCAAATTGCAATACAACAGACTCCTGAATGAACCAGACCTGAAGGAAAAATATATGGACAGTATGAAAAGAAAAGATGAGGACAAAATGGAAATGGAAACTTGAAGTGGAACATGCTAAAAGAAGCTTTAGTGGCATCAGCAAATGAGATCATCCCAAAGGAAAATGGACAAAGAACAAAAAACAAATGGATAACAAATGAGATTTTTGATTTCATATAAAGGAGACAGCAAACAATGCCAAGACACAGAATGGAATACAAAAACCTCCACAAAGAAATAAGGAACAAATGCAGACAGGCTAAAGAAGAATGGAACAAAAAAATGTGCACAAATAGAAAGAATGAGCATCACAGATAAAGGAGATATGCATAAAATCCAAGGATGGAATGCTGATATTAAAGAAAGAAAAAATACTCAGAGACAGAATGAATATATAGAAGAACTCTTCCACGACAAAAGAAAACAACCAGCAATACACAGAAAGAAATACCGACAGACTAGAAATATTAAAAACTGAAATGGAAGCTGCACTGGTCAAATTGAACAGAAATAAAGTGGCAGGGCCAGACGGAATTGTAATAGAAATGTTGGCAGCCTTAGAAGACTTCAGTATAGACAAGATCACAGAAATAATAAATGAAATCTACATCAGTAGGGATATACTGGAAGACCTAAGCAGATCTACTTTCATAGCACTGCGTAAGAAACCAGGCACAAACAAATGTGAACTACACTGGACAATCAGCCTAATGAGCCACATAACAAAACTCATCATCCGAATTCTGATTAATAGAGTGCACAGCAGACTCAGACCAGAGATAGGACAAGAACAGTGCGAGTTTGTCAAAGACACTGGAACAAGGAATGTAATATTTATGCTCAGAATGTTATCAGGAAGAGCAATACAAATGCAGACGGATGTGTACCTGTGCAAAGGCATTCAACAAAGTATACCACAAAGATTTGTTACAGCTGCTCAGCAACCTTGATATATTTGGGAAAGATGTTAGAATAAACAAGAATCTATACTGGCAGCAAGCCACCTACATACAGGCAGAAAATGAGTTCAGCAGATATACAAAAATAGAAAGGGGTGTAAGACAAGGATGTGTCTTCTCACTGGCTTTATTCAACTTATACAGTGAGACAATTCCGAGAGAATTAGAAGTTCTACCAGAATTCATTATTGGCGGCCACAATCTTAACAATTTAAGTTAAGCAGATGACACAGGGCTGATAACAAACATGCAAAGGAAACTCAAAGATCTCCTACAGAAGATAGCAAAAGAAATAAAGAAGAAAGGACTAAGCATAAACTACATGAAGACAGAATGCATGATTATCAGCAAAAGAGTGAGCCCAAAATGCAAATTACAAGTCAAGGTATACTAAAATCAAGCAGGTACAGAAATTTAAGTATCTGGGAAGTGTTCTAACAGAGGACAGAAAGTGTGACGCTGAGATCCGAAGACGTATTGGGATGGCCAAAGATGCATTCCAAAAGCTAAGCAGAGTATTAAGAGACAGAAAAATTTTGCTAGAAACAAAGAAAAGACTATTGAACTGTTCCGTGATAACTGTCTTTCTATATGGCAGTGAATGCTGGACAATCTCCTCAAAGATTTAGAAGAGACTTGAAGCAACAGAAATGTGGTTCTACAGAAGGATGTTAAGGATACCATGGGTCAAACATATGAGCAATGACGAGGTTTTGGAGAGAATGGAAACAAAGAGGAAACTTATACTTAACATCAGGAAGAGGCAATTGAAGTTTCTGGGGCACATAATGAGGAAGGAGAGCTTGGAAAATCTGATACTCACAGGACAGATAGAGAGAAAGAGGCACAGAAGAAAGTAGTATGTAACATACTTGATGGGCTTGAGCAAATGGATGGTAGAACAGGGTTTGGGAGGAATAGCAAAATGACAAGACTAGAGCTACAAGGAACAGGAGAGAGCAAGAGCCATGATAGCCCATATCCTGAGTGAACACAGTACATAAAAGAAGATACAAATATTTGTCACAAAATAAAATCCTTACATTTACCTGGATAGGTGAATCAAACACGTTGGCTAAGTTTTTGTTTGGTCTTTATCCATATGTCCTTTTACATATATACTATATTTGAAATTTATATATATATATATATATATATATATATATATATATATTTCCTTTCAAACATGTAGTGTTGAATGTTAAAGACAACATAGTCTTACATATTTTCTTTTGAATTTTCTCATATTCTCTAATGAGACTTTTTATTTGAAAATAGTTCCGAAATATGTATTTTCCATATGATGACCTAGCGCTTTCGAACATCATTGTTCATCTTCAGGGTCAATATTTTAGTCAAAATATTGACCCTGAAGATGAACAATGATGTTCGAAAGCGCTAGGTCATCGTATGGAAAATACATATTTCGGAACTATTTTCAAATAAAAAGTCTCATTAGAGAATATGAGAAAATTCAAAAGAAAATATGTAAGACTATGTTGTCTTTAACATTCAACACTACATGTTTGAAAGAAAAGTTGCTGCCAAATTACACATATATATATATATATATATATAAAAGGCAGGATGTGTGCGTGTGTGTAACAAATGCACGGCCACAATTTGACAGATTTGCACCAAAATTTACATGCACATGCTCCAAGTTATTGGGAAGGCCA
This sequence comes from Acanthosepion esculentum, assembly GCA_964036315.1. Taxonomy (NCBI): domain Eukaryota; kingdom Metazoa; phylum Mollusca; class Cephalopoda; order Sepiida; family Sepiidae; genus Acanthosepion; species Acanthosepion esculentum. The sequence continues at coordinate 28,624,381 of OZ038489.1, forward strand.
AGACTGACTTTGCATTTCCCAACTCTCATCAATAGTAGAAATAATCAATTTTTTCATGCTTCTATGGCAGTTTTCATGTTGTTTGTGGCCATTTTCTACTGGCCAGAGTGAGATCCTATAGCTGGCTGCCACAAATAGGCAGGAAGATTCTACTGGCCAGCATGAGAGCCAACAGCTGACGGACACAAATGTTAACTAGCATGCTAGCATGCAAAAAAATCGATAGCTGCATTCGTCACAAGTGGGTAAAATTTAAATCTGCATGGCACTTTACTCCAATTGGCTCATTCGCTTGCTTAAACTCAAGGTTGATTCTGATTCCGCAGAACTGGGTTGGGTGTGAAAAAGTATTTGTTGTTAACATTCTTTTTTCATTCAGTTCTTCCAGTTACGAGTCCTTTTTCAATGCTGATCGTTTTGTGTTCATTTTGTTTAGTTCTTTTTTCGTAACAGATTTAATGTTTAGTATAGAGCTTAGAAAAAATTTGCAGTGTGAGATAGGCAAGAAGTAAGGCATGTAGCAACATCAGCATGGAAAAGGGCACTCCTTTAAAGGCAAGGAAGGGCAAAAATATTTTAAGTGATAGCAATTGCTGTATGAGTCATATGACTTTTGAATCAAGCACGGGCAATGCCGGGGCCATGCTGCTAGTATATATATATATATTATTTCACCTCTAGAAAGATAATAAAGCCATTACTAACCTGCAAGGAGTTACTGAGTGTGAAAGAATTTGAGAAAAACATTACTAAGGAGCAAGAACAATAAAAGAACAGGAATTAAGAAGACAGAAAATAGCAATTGACATTTCATTCAAATTATTGAAGATCAAAGTTGACTGGAAAACAAGAAGCTGGAAGAGTGTTCTACAAGCAAGAATTGTGAGAGAGGAAACCATTAGCATGGCACTTGCCTCTAGTAATTTCAACAGTAAAATGCTGAGAAACATTTTATATATATATATATATTTATAAATATATATGACAATAGGAAAACTGTAATAGTTGCTGACACGTTTCGTCTGATATAGACTTTCTCAAGGCAAAAAACAAAATGAATTTATTTAAACAAAGTAACTAATAATAACAAAATCAAAATGTCCTTAGCAACTGGAAGAATTTAGGGAACGCTATTTTCATACTGTTAACTGAAAATTACGTCAATTACTGTCACGTGTGGAGATATTGTTTTTATTGTTGCGTTGACGGATTCAACTATTTTCTTTTGATTTCATGATATTGTTGTGTATGTTTGTTTGGGAAAGTAGTCATTCTGTTAAGAAAGGTGAAATATGGAAAAAACCTGGGTGTAGATTAATATTTGGGTAATATTCAATGGCGGCACTTTTGAAGATTTTCCTTCTGAGTGAGTTATTTTCTTTTTTTATGAGTGTAGCATTTTTAAAATCAAAATTGTGGTTGAATTTATTTCTATGTATGACTAGTGCATTAACTAAGTTGTTTTTTGTGAGGTCTCTTTTGTGCTCATAATGCGTTTTTTAAATTTCTACTTGTTTCTCCAATATATTGGGAGGAACAGTTTTGGCAATTTATTACAGTTTTCCTATTGACGTTTATATTTATAAATATTGTCTGTTCTACAGTTTAACACTGAGAAATTTTCATATATATATATATATATATATATATATATATGTATATATATATATATATATATATATATATGAAAGATATGTTGTTATTTAGCTTTTACTGTATCTTCTGAGACTTGCAATTTCATATGCTTTGCACAATTATCAGAGGCTGTAAGTGATAGATTATTTTTAAGTAGTTGATTCCAGGTATAGAGGAAGAGGTGGAGCAGCTTGCAGGTATTGTAAATAAATAAATATATATATATATGTGTGTGTGTTCTATTTTTCAACCAACACAATTTCTTATTACTTTAAATGTTATATAGTGAATATACATGTTTGAATAGGCAGGCCATTATTTTTTAACATTATAAACTATATCTACTGGCCTGAAAAAGTGCCCTCCTGTGACCAAGCAGTTTAAAGAACACTGGATCAAAAAGTAGTTTCTTCTACAAACTGGGATGCAGGTTTGTACCCTACTGCAGAGCGCATTAAAACTCTCAAATGCACAGATTGGTAGATATAATTCTCACTGTTTCAAAAAATACAAGATGTCTACGCAAACACATGTATTCACTAAAATATGATTAAAGTAATAATATATATATATATACATACACATGTAGAATATTGGTTAGCTTGCCAGTGGTCTGACACACGTGTGGGCAAGTGTGGCCAGAAGCTAAAACTGACTTGAGTCATTTACTGTAGGGATATATGGGTGAATAGAGACCACTCATGCAAATGTACTGGGCAGGTCCATTCTAGCAAAATGGAACAACCTAACTGGTGTATTGGGCACTCTCCTATAAAATGAGGTAAAATTAGCTGGCCTGCTTTTCAAGAGGACACAGGAAGGCAGCCATGTTAGTAGGTAAGTCACTTGACTTCTACAACACACACATAGATGTATATTAATTATTATACCTACATTTGGGGTGTGACTTAAGTTTCATTGTTTTACCAACTCATCATAAGTATATGTATATTTATTAATATATGTTTCATAGCTCTGTCTAAACACATTAAAGACTCTTATGTTTACATCTTAAAATAAATTTAGTAAGTATTTATTTGCTTGCCTGTGTATGCATGTTAACGCATGCATATACAATTGCTAAAATCTCATTATTTGATTTGCCCACCTATATATATATACAGATAGATATTATTAAAAAAATGTTTAAATTAAAAATAATTCATTCATATATTCTATTCAAACAAGTACCAAATTACAATAAATTAAATTTAGATAGATGATTAATGAACAGACCAGAATAAATAGATAGTTAATGAAATTAATAATAGAAAGAGAGAGAGATAGAAATAAAAACACAGAGATAGGTATAAGCATATTTAGATAGATAGAAATCAACAATCAGAGATAGGTATGAACATATTTAGATAAATAAATAGATATCAACACTCAGAGATAGGTATGAACATATTTAGATAGATATCAAATCTCAGAGATAGGTATGAACATATTTAGATAAATAGAGAGATATCAAAACTCAGAGATAGGTATGAACATATTTAGATAGATAGATATCAAATCTCAGAGACAGGTATGAACATATTTAGATAAATAGAGAGATATCAAGATTCAGAGATAGGTATGAACATATTTAGATAGATAGATATCAAATCTCAGAGATAGGTATGAACATATTTAGATAAATAGAGAGATATCAAGATTCAGAGATAGGTATGAACATGTTTAGCTAGATAGATAGATATCAACACTCAAAGATAGGTATGAACATCTTTAGATAAATAGATAGATATCAATACTCAGAGATAGGTATGAACATATTTAGATAGTTAGATAGATATCAACACTCAGAGATATTTAGATATGAACATATTTAGATAGATAATGAACATATAGATAGATATTAAAAACATTTTAAATAAATTTTATTTATCTTTAAATTAAAACAACCATGATTGTGATTTTATTAACTAACTATAAATGTAGCAGGAATAATCAACAAATATTTATAAAAATATTCATAATAAATAATTGGTGCACTTTGTTAGATTAACTATTTGTACAAAACCGGTCTTCTCAGCTTCTTTTTTACTTCGGGGCACATTTGTAGAATAACTAAAACTCTCGGCACACTTTAAATTTTAATAATGAAAGATTATTCATGAAACTTGGAAAATAAAGAAAATTACCTTGAATAGTTGCCATTTTTGGTTTAGCATTCCCCAAAGAATATTAGCAGTACAATTTTCATTTAAAGGGATTTACGAATAATCTGCTACTTTTTTTAGAGAGTCTGATAATAACTGATTTAAATCTCTTGAGGAAAGCAAACAAGAAAGGATTATTCACTCTTTAATTCACTTCTTAAAGATTAAGGAATCTAGCATCCAGTTTAAAATATCAAATGACAAAGACTTAACTTCAACATAGAATCCATGTGTTTGATGTCTGTAGCATTTTAAAAATAAAGATTTTTTTAAAATATGAAAATAGTTCATAAATTACTCTTCTGTTAATTTGGGATGCACTTTGGGATGCACTTCTATGATGGATAAGTGTTCTTGGATGCACCAGTTGAAAAACGCTGTTTTCAAAAGTAGTATTTTGTCCCACATAAATCATCCAAATGGGTCAACAATTGGATTCAATGCTATGAATGTAAATTAATGACAAAACACAGAGATGTAATCACTCTTTCATTAATATCTAATTTGCATCTAATACATTATTAATTATTTATAACTTAAAATTCATAATTTCATTTAATACATGAATTTTACATAATAGACTAAATTACTTTAAAACAATTTATGTCATCATAAAAATAACATTTTTATTTATAAAGAAAAGAATGTGTGATATGAAAATAGACTCAATTCCCACCCAAAATTTTGTTGATATGGATGGAACTTTCATAAAACTCAGAGTATAGTTCGAAGAAAAGGAACTATTATTTTACTTATTAATAAATAGTATGATAGATATGTTATGTTTCAGTATTTTTAAGTGATAACTTCACTACTCTCTTTATATATATATATACAGAGTGCGGCTGGTATTTGAGGACATACAGATTTAAGATTAATACTGCTTCCCACTAACTTCTAATGCTTTTATCTTTCAGAAATCAAGAATGGCAAACCCTATGATAACAAATGAAATGAAAAGGCAGGCTGTGATTGTGGCATTAAAGGCTGATCATAGCGATTTGGATATTGCAAGTTTCCTCAGAGTTGCAAGATCATTTGTCCACAAGATACGAAAAGAGTTAGAAGATGCTGACAGTTCCCCAATGTCTGTATGAAGACGTAAAAGACATTCTGCACGTTCTGATAAAGTGAGAACATCCGAATTTATTCAGAAAGTCAAGGAGACAATTGGTGAAAACCGAGGTCAATCAATGAGGTCAATTGTCAAAAAGCTGCATGTGTCTGAAAAAACACTCAGAAGGAGTGTTCATGAAGATATTCGATACAAGTCCTATGTGATAAAGAGCCATCAATTTATGTCTGAAAAAACAAAAGAAAACTGTTTAAACAGATCGAAAAGGCTTTTAAACAAACTTAAAATTCCTTCAGAAGCTGGTGTGATTTGGTTTTTCTCACATGACAAAAAATTTTGTTCAAGATCAAAAACTTAACAGAAGAAATGACAGATGGCTTTGTTCAGATCCTTCTGAGGTGCCAAGAGTCATGCGCACAAAATTTCCATCACGTTTTATGGTATTGGGTGTTGTTAGCAATGAGGGACATGTTATGCCGCCACACCTTTTTTTTCAAAAGGTCTTAGAGTAAACGCTGCTGCTTACATTGAGGTTCTAGAAACAGTTGTCAAGCCCTGGATTGACAACATATGCGATGGCAGGCCTTATATATTCCAGCAAGATTCAGCTCTATCCTGCAGGGCTCTACGAACACAAGAAGGAATGGCTAACCATTTGTACACCCACATCACACCCAACATTTAGCCTCCTAACTCTCCAGATCTCAGCCCACTAGACTATTATGCGTGGAGCGTTGTTGAGAAGGAGGTTAATAAACAGCCTCATAACACCAAAGACTTCTTAAAGCTGCAATAGTTCGAGTAATGTCTGACATAAATAAGGACCAATTAATCAGAGCTTGCATCCAATTTCAACCTTGTGTAGAGGCAGTTATTGATGCTAGTGGTGGTTTTATTGAATAAAATTAAATAATAGCTAAATTTCATGTTTACTTGTTTGTAATCAAATATAATTGTATTCATTTGTTCAGCAAGTTTTTTACTAATCCATAAAATCTGTCCTCAGATACCAGCCGCACCCTGTATATATATATATATATATATATATATATATATGAAGGAATATATTTTTAAGGTATGCTATATTTATGGGATAAAGTTCTCAATATCAGAGATAGAGCATATGTAAATATAAATATAAAAGTGAACACTGAAGTCAACACTCAGAAGTGAAAGGCTGGACACAATCGTCAGGCCACCTGATGATGGTGTCCAGCATGAAACAGCATGTCGCCTCTGAGTGTTGACTTCAATGTTCACTTTTATATATATATATATACATATATATATACATGTAACCTGTAATGACAGAAAAATGAAAATAAATAATAACAAGGGAACCAAAATTTCAAAATCTCTAAAAATAGATGTATATTCAGAATTAGTAGGCCATGGAGTCATATTTTGACCAACCATTCAGAAAACATTCCAACCAGGATTTGAAAATCATAGCCTAGTGAGTGAATCAGAAACAAGAGCTGCTCCCAACCAGGAAATAGGGTCACTAATTGTTAACCAATGAGAAGTGAACTAGCACTTTTGAATCAGATATCTAAAAATGTATATTGTAATCAGATGGAAAATTCACCTAAATCAGAATTGATGAATTCATTTTATCCATTCTCGAATGCTGTGGTCATCATAACATACCCAGAGCTGAAATACAATACATGCACAATCCACACAGCCTCAGACATATTCAATATTTACCTTCTTTTCCTACCTGCTTTGACCTTAGATATCCACACAGTTTTGTGTTGACACTAAAACATACATATTTCTTTCACCAACATTTTTAAGCAGAGGGTTGGTACATTTGAATATATATATATATATATATATATATATATATATATATGCATATGCATTTATATATATATTATAATAATAGTTTTATTATAATAGGTTATAATAAAACATTTAACATCACTACACAAAAAACATACAATCATAGTATTGAAACATGAAAGCTTTTATGTTGTGAGGTAAAATGTTTTTATTATAATCTATTATAATAAAAATATTATAATATTTTGCTCTACTTTGTATTGAGCACTTTTTAAAAAGTAAATGCTATGAACTGTGAATTTTTACTCCATCTGTTCTTTCTCTTATTTGTGTGTGTGTATGTATGTATGTATATATATATATATATATATATATATATATATATTATTCCAAAAGTCTCATACTTTCTCTCTCAGATACACCAGGACATTTACATTTGAATTTTTGAACCTCCAACTTTCACTCTCTCCTTTTGTATATATTTTAGGGTTATGACCTTTTGGGAACATTATATTTCTGTGTTATAAATCGTTGAACTTTTGTTCAAAAGTGATGAAAAAGACATTAATTTGTTTTAGTTCTTGAAAAAGGTCACCCCCAAACTGAAAATTTGATTTTACCATATACCCAATAAGGGTAAAAAAAAAAAAAATCAAAATATTTCAGAAGCTTTATTTTTCAATTTGCTAATGATGTAATTGGATAGTACTTGTGTATCTTTTAATGAATTTAACAGTCTATAGCTATATAAAAACACAATCTTAGAATAAACAAAAATTGCAAACTTGCTGAAGCTTTTTATTTTTCAATTTGCTAACAATGTCATTCAATAGTACTTATGTATTTTTACCACAACAGTTTATAGCTATAGCATAACATACACACTTACAAATAATGAAAAAAGTTATATAAAGTCCCAGGAAGTCTTAGAAAGCTCCAAAATGTCACAGTACTCCTATACTTATAATTTAAAAAAATAAATAAACTGAATTAAGCTCTTCTTTGTTATTTTTTGACAAAAGTTCATCAAATTATAATACAAGAAATCAATTATTTTACAAAAAGCCATAAACCTAATATATATATATATATATATATATATATATATATTTAAAGACATTTTTACGTTTAACATTCTTTTTATGGATACAAGTATTTAAGTAAATTCTCTGTTTATAATAAAAAGTATTAAATAACATTTATCGGCCTGAATGTCCGAGAAATTGTCATAGAAAATATTCGTCCTCCGACAGGATTCGAACCTGTATCCTATACGGAACCGTCATATAGCCTGACGTGCCTTAACCGTTTCGGCCACTAAGGCTATATGACGGTTCCATATAGGATACAGGTTCGAATCCTGTCGAAGACGAATATTTTTTTATGAAATTTTCTCGGACATTCAGACCGGTAAATGTTATTTAATACTTTTTATTATAAACAGAGCATTTACTTAAATACTTGTATCTATAAAAACAATGTTAAACATAAAAATATCTTTAAATAATTGTCGGACTTTGTCCATTTCATAATATATATATATGTATTGCATTACGTAAAAATTTATTTTGTATATATTAGCATTCTATTCATTTTCTTCAAATCTTCACACAAGAACAAATAAATGTATGATGGGAATGGACATTGTCATAAGACAACCTCCATCACTCACTACAGATTTTCTTTTGTCACAATGTAGGATACTTAAAAACAAAAGGTTCCCATATGATTACTGAAGTTAAGCAACATTGAGCCTAGCCAGTACCTAAATGGATGACTGCTTCAGAATACAAGATGCTGTAAGCTAGGATGTGCAAGTGGTGTAATTGATAAATGACTCGGAATTGTTAATTGGAGAGCTAAGTTCCAATTCCAGTTGGGTTTGTTATATTCACTCATTTCGACCACTAAAAACTAAAAATAACTAAAAGAGTTATTATCTTTAAAAACCATAAAATCACATACAAAATATTTACATTTTGGCATTAGATAACCCATAGAGATGTTGATATGCTGCTAAACAAAAACAACCAAACTAAACTAAAAACAAAAATGGAAGTATAGGGAAACTGAATGAGATTGGCTAGGCTGTGTGTCCAGAGAAATCTAACAAAAAAAAATTTTTTTTAATTTTTTAATCTGAGAAATTTTAAATTTAGTGTTACCATATCTTCAACACTTTATCTCAGTACATAATTATAACCAACAACTGAATTTACATCTCCCCTCCTACACATATGTAATTCCATCAATAAAAATATTAATTTGATGAAGTCCTTCTGGAGGCCGAAACACTTTACACAGAATATTTCCCCACCAGTTTAAACTCTTGCAACTTTATAATATTGTATGCCCTCACATGTATAAACATGTTGCTATATTACTGTATGCCCTCACATGTATAAACATGTTGCTATATTACTGTATGCCCTCACATGTATAAACATGTTGCTATATTACTGTATGCCCTCACATGTATAAACATGTTGCTATATTACTGTATGCCCTCACATGTATAAACATGTTGCTATATTACTGTATGCCCTCACATGTATAAACATGTTGCTATATTACTGTATGCCCTCACATGTATAAACATGTTGCTATATTACTGTATGCCCTCACATGTATTGTATAACGTGGTTGTTATTAAAAATTATTATTCGGTAGATTTAGCAGGATTTGGTTTTGTTGTGACGAATATCATCTGACTGTTTTTTTTTAAATGACCTTCACCCTGTACAAGGCTCAAAAGCCACTTGAGGTAGAGAGTTACAGGGTGGAGATATGTGGGGAAGATAACAGTTCATCAACAGGTTAAGATTGCAGTGATCAGGGAAGTTGTTTCCACAAAGCAATGGTTTGTGAAAAGATGCTGCCTGAGTAGAACTTATATCTCACCAATGAAATATGAAGGGAATGAGGGGTGGTTTACAACAATGGGTGTGGTATGGCAAGTCTTAGCACTGAAGTTTAGAACTGGTCGATCTTATGAAAGTATGGAAATAGTAATAGAACAGTGAAAGGCATGCGCCATTGCATTTGTCGGGGAGAGTTTGTAGTGTGGAAAATAATTCCTCACCCATAAGAGCAGAGAGATGCTTTTGAACTCTGTGGAGACTGGGCAGCTTCTGCCCATATATGGCAGCAGAACTCCATTTTGGGCCTGATCTGGCTCTTGTAAATGTAGAGGATAACAGGAGGCATCTGGTACATTTTTGTGATGTCAATGAAAACTCGTTGCCACTTTTGTGATGTCAATGAATACTCATTGTCACTTTCACAATGCTCATTGTAGTAGAGACTTTGTAATTGCAGATACAACTATAGTAACACTGTTGAAAAATACTGGTGTCAAATGCATTTGAATAACACTCACCATGATAATACTTGCTCTAAATAGAGAATAGCAATCCATATATTAATAGAGGATATAGTAGAAATAGTGATAGTATAGTGAATAGTATAGAGAATAGCAATCCGTATAGTAATAGAGGATATAGTAGAAATAGTGATCAGTATAGAGAAATAGTCTAGTGAATAGTATTGAGAATAGCAATCCGTATATTAATAGAGGATATAGTAGAAATAGTGATAGTATAGTGAATAGTATAGAGAATAGCAATCCGTATAGTAATAGAGGATATAGTAGAAATAGTGATCAGTATAGAGAAATAGTCTAGTGAATAGTATAGAGAATAGCAATCCGTATATTAATAGAGGATATAGTAGAAATAGTGATAGTATAGTGAATAGTATAGAGAATAGCAATCCGTATAGTAATAGAGGATATAGTAGAAATAGTGATCAGTATAGAGAAATAGTCTAGTGAATAGTATAGAGAATAGCAATCCGTATATTAATAGAGGATATAGTAGAAATAGTGATAGTATAGTGAATAGTATAGAGAATAGCAATCCGTATAGTAATAGAGGATATAGTAGAAATAGTGATCAGTATAGAGAAATAGTCTAGTGAATAGTATAGAGAATAGCAAGCCGTATATTAATAGAGGATATAGTAGAAATAGTGATAGTATAGTGAATAGTATAGAGAATAGCAATCCGTATAGTAATAGAGGATATAGTAGAAATAGTGATCAGTATAGAGAAATAGTCTAGTGAATAGTATAGAGAATAGCAATCCGTATATTAATAGAGGATATAGTAGAAATAGTGATAGTATAGTGAATAGTATAGAGAATAGCAATCCGTATAGTAATAGAGGATATAGTAGAAATAGTGATCAGTATAGAGAAATAGTCTAGTGAATAGTATAGAGAATAGCAATCCGTATATTAATAGAGGATATAGTAGAAATAGCGATAGTATAGTGAATAGTATAGAGAATAGCAAACCGTATAGTAATAGAGGATATAGTAGAAATAGTGATCAGTATAGAGAAATAGTCTAGTGAATAGTATAGAGAATAGCAATCCGTATAGTAATAGAGGATATAGTAGAAATAGTGATAGTATAGTGAATAGTATAGAGAATAGCAATCCGTATAGTAATAGAGGATAGTGTAGAAATAGTGATCAGTATAGAGAAATAGTCTAGTGAATAGTATAGAGAATAGCAATCCGTATATTAATAGAGGATATAGTAGAAATAGTGATAGTATAGTGAATAGTATAGAGAATAGCAATCCGTATAGTAATAGAGGATATAGTAGAAATAGTGATCAGTATAGAGAAATAGTCTAGTGAATAGTATAGAGAATAGCAATCCGTATATTAATAGAGGATATAGTAGAAATAGTGATAGTATAGTGAATAGTATAGAGAATAGCAATCCGTATAGTAATAGAGGATATAGTAGAAATAGTGATCAGTATAGAGAAATAGTCTAGTGAATAGTATAGAGAATAGCAATCCGTATATTAATAGAGGATATAGTAGAAATAGTGATAGTATAGTGAATAGTATAGAGAATAGCAATCCGTATAGTAATAGAGGATAGTGTAGAAATAGTGATCCATTAGACGTCACGCTAATTCCCATATATACATTTCCTTTATGGTCATGTGATCTACTAATTAGAAATGGAATCACTTATGTTTGCTCACTGGTGATCTGTGTTCAAACTCCAGTGTCGGCAGCAACACTTTATTCCTATATAACATACATTCTTGAGTGGTACAGGGAACCGACTTATTTTCAAGTACCTTTACCAATGAATCATACGTACAAGTTCCACTTAAGGTCTGAGTTGAGTTTAAATCCTAATAGGTACTCAAGGAACGGGGGGGCCTTTTCAGTTATTAAAAAATAGGATGAAGTCTGCTTACATTTACAAATGCTGGTTTTGATTTCATTCCAACTTGGTGGAAATAAAATAGTTCAGAAACACTAGATTTTGGACTATTCCTGTACGTGGTGGTGTCTGGCAATGAAAAAGAATTCTTGAAGTTAGACGGAAGGTGATGAGAATGCCAAACCCTGTCAAATGCCTTTGAGATATCTAAAGCTATAGCCCGAGCATTAATTTTGGCATTAGACAGCATGCCATCCCCATTCCTCAGAAAATGACTACTAATTGCTAATACAGTGTAACCCGGATATAAGAGAGTTGTCGGGACCGGAGAAGAAGTCTCTTATATCCGGGTTTCTCTTATATCCGGGTTTAATCTATTTTGTTTTATTAACACAGGCTCTAATTTGGGACCAGAGAAAATCTCTCTTATATCCGGGTTTGGTCTATTTTGTTTTATTAACACAGGCTCTAATTTGGGACCAGAGAAAATCTCTCTTATATCCGGGTCTCTTATATCCGGGTTTAATCTATTTTGTTTTATTAACACAGGCTCTAATTTGGGACCAGAGAAAATCTCTCTTATATCCGGGTCTCTTATATCCGGGTTTGGTCTATTTTGTTTTATTAACACAGGCTCTAATTTGGGACCAGAGAAAATCTCTCTTATATCCGGGTTTAATCTATTTTGTTTTATTAACACAGGCTCTAATTTGGGACCAGAGAAAATCTCTTATATCCGGGTCTCTTATATCCGGGGTTTGGTCTATTTTGTTTTATTAACACAGGCTCTAATTTGGGACCAGAGAAAATCTCTCTTATATCCGGGTCTCTTATATCCGGGTTTGGTCTATTTTGTTTTATTAACACAGGCTCTAATTTGGGACCAGAGAAAATCTCTCTTATATCCGGGTTACACTGTACAATGTGTGATAATTAAAAACAGTAACAATAAAAATAAAAGTAATAAAAAGAATTGAGAGACTTCTTTTCTTTTTATGCGCCATGTCCTTTCAGGCGATCATGGCTCTCCACTTCGTCCTATCCCT
>OZ038489.1:28642344-28667344 GCA_964036315.1 Acanthosepion esculentum
ATATATATACGTGTACATATATATATATATATATATACGTGTACATATATATATATATATATATACGTGTACATATATATATACATATATATATATATATATACGTGTACATATATATATACATATACATACATATATATACGTGTACATATATATATACATATACATACGTGTACATATATATATACGTGTACATATATATATACATATATATATATATATACGTGTACATATATATATACATATATATATATATATACGTGCACATATATATATACATATACATACGTGTACATATATATATATATATATATATATATATATACGTGTACATATATATATACATATACATACGTGTACATATATATATATATATATATATATATACGTGTACATATATATATAAATATATATATATATATGTGTACATATATATATATATATATATATATATATACGTGTACATATATATATATATATATATATATATATATGCAGAAATATAGTCTTAAAGTGTGCTATATTTATGGGGCAAAGTGCTCAATATCAGAGATAGAGCGTGTGTAAATATAAAAGTGGACATGGAAGTCAGCACTTAGAGGCGACAGTCTGTTTCATGCAAGTGCAATCGTCAGGCGACTAGTGCTGTTATTTTTCTCGGCTGTTTATGTAAGGGTCAGTGGTGCATTATGGGTAGTATATTTTGGCGGTTACTTTTACCGGAAGTTGCTTATTTGTTTATTTATTTATGTCAAATTATTTTGCTTGTTTTTTTGTTTGTTTTTTTTATTTTTATTTTTATTTTTTATCTTATATATTTATTTATTTATTCTTTTATTTTGATCGGTGTTTTTGGTTAACGTAGTAAAAATTTGTTTATATAGCTTATTGTTGGTAGTCTATAATGGCCGCCATTTACCGGAAATCGCTTGTTCGCTTATTTATTTGGGTCAAATTGTTTTGCTTATTATTATTATTTTTATTTGTATAACAGTTATGACTTTCGTCCGTTCTTTTGTTTTGATTTTATTTCGCATATTCTAACAGGTGTGGTTTTGTGATTTGTTTGGAATAGTTTATTTTGCTTATTTTATTGTTGTTTGTTTATATATTTATTTATTTTTCTATTTTAAGTTACGTAGTAAGTTATTTTAAGTTACGTAGTAAAAATTTGTTTTCATGTCTACAAAATAAATTATTAAATAAAAGATCCGAGCTAATCACAAAATGTAGACATGAAAACAAATTTTTACTATGTAACTTAAAATAGAAAAATAAATAAATATACTAATATAAATGACCCAAATAAATAAGCGAACAAGCGATTTCCGGTAAATGGCGGCCATTATAGACTACCAACAATAAGCTATATAAACAAATTTTTACTACGTTAACCAAAAACACCGATCAAAATAAAAGAATAAATAAATAAATATATAAGATAAAAAATAAAAATAAAAATAAAAAAAACAAACAAAAAAACAAGCAAAATAATTTGACATAAATAAATAAACAAATAAGCAACTTCCGGTAAAAGTAACCGCCAAAATATACTACCCATAATGCACCACTGACCCTTATATAAACAGCCGAGAAAAATAACAGCACTAGTCGCCTGACGATTGCACTTGCATGAAACAGACTGTCGCCTCTAAGTGCTGACTTCCATGTCCACTTTTATATATATATACGTGTACATATATATATATATATATATATATATATACGTGTACATATATATATATATATATATATATACGTGTACATATATATATATATATATATACGTGTACATATATATATATATATATATATATATACGTGTACATATATATATATATATATATATATATATATACGTGTACATATATATATATATATATATATATACGTGTACATATATATATATATATATATATATACGTGTACATATATATATATATATATATACGTGTACATATATATATATATATATATATATATATATACACGTGTACATATATATATATATATATATATATATATATATATATACGTGTACATATATATATATATATATATATATATATATATACGTGTACATATATATATATATATATATATATATATATACGTGTACATATATATATATATATATATATATATATATATATATACGTGTACATATATATATATATATATATATATATATATATATACGTGTACATATATATATATATATATATATATATATATATATATATACGTGTACATATATATATATATATATATATACGTGTACATATATATATATATATATATACGTGTACATATATATATATATATATATACGTGTACATATATATATATATATATATACGTGTACATATATATATATATATATATACGTGTACATATATATATATATATATATATACGTGTACATATATATATATATATATATATATACGTGTACATATATATATATATATATATACGTGTACATATATATATATATATATACGTGTACATATATATATATATACGTGTACATATATATATATATACGTGTACATATATATATATATATATATATGTATACATATATATATATATATATATATATATATACGTGTACATATATATATATATATATATATATATATATATATATATACGTGTACATATATATATATATATATACGTGTACATATATATATATATATATATATATATACGTGTACATATATATATATATATATATATATACGTGTACATATATATATATATATATATATATATACGTGTACATATATATATATATATATATACGTGTACATATATATATATATATATATATATATATATATATACGTGTACATATATATATATATATATATATATATATATACGTGTACATATATATATATATATATATATATATACGTGTACATATATATATATATATATATATATATATATATATACGTGTACATATATATATATATATATATATATATATATATACGTGTACATATATATATATATATATATATATATATATATACGTGTACATATATATATATATATATACGTGTACATATATATATATATATATATATATACGTGTACATATATATATATATATATATATATACGTGTACATATATATATATATATATATATACGTGTACATATATATATATATATATATATATACGTGTACATATATATATATATATATATATATACGTGTACATATATATATATACGTGTACATATATATATATACGTGTACATATATATGTGTGTGTGTGTGTGTGTGTGTGTGTGTGTGTGTATATTATAATTGTTTTTTTTTTAAATATATAATCATCGCAACACCGAAATTCCCATGTTCAAAACTGAAACTTCAATTTAAACTTAAAATACAACAGTAGAGCATAACATTATAATTTTCTTTTAAAATATATTATCATCACAACACTGGAATTCCCATATTTCAAAACTGAAACATCAATTTAAATTCAATCATACAAATTAAAATACCATTCCATTATCAAGCGATGCTAAGAATCTTTAGCCCTTCTTAGTTTCTTAGCGCCACTTGATAATGGAACAGAACTTTGTATTTTAAGTTTAATTTTTATGATTGAATTTGAATTGATGTTTCAGTTTTGAAACATGGGAATTTCAGTGTTGCGATGATAATATATTTTTAAAAAGACAATTATAATATTATGCTCTACTATTATATCGAGCACTCTTTTTCAAAAATAAAAATAAATGCTAAGAACTCTGAATTATAAATCTCATTGTTCTTCCCTATTATTTTATATATATATATAAATTAGGTGTATTTCTCATTTATACTTGTTTGATTAAAGAACTGTAGGCTATGTGCACACATATCCCCACCCACACAACCAATTGACCAATGTCAGGAGACATCACAAATAATTACCAACCAACTAGAGAGCTCTAGATTAAGAAAAATAAACATGACGCTCGTGTCTCGTTTTCAGAAGAAAAAGAAATCAGCTTCACTACGCATGTGCAGTTAAACATTTTTGTGTAAAAATCTTTCTTCAACAAAAGACACAAAACATTGTCATATGCATTAATAACTTTACACATTGTATATTTGACTGGGCTTGAAGCAAGAAAAAGAAAAGAAGCTTTCTTCCTACAAAGGAAATTTATTGAAATTTATTCACTATTTAACGATTTGCATTTTTCAAATAATCTGCATTATGGCAAAAAGAAATTTTGCTTTTGCTTAATGTTTCATTGTATCTTTGATTATTTTTCTCGTGTGCTTATTCTTTTGTAAATTTGATATTTTGAATGCGACATCCATTAAGTTTAACAAGATGTTATCATGGAATTTATTCCCCTCTCACACTATCTCCTTCAAATACTAAATCTTCATCAGTTACAGTCATCGAAATCAATATATAATAATTTGCATCCATTATGTTCTATATTAACACTTTCACTGCTAATGCAGCTTCCCTGTCCTGGGTAAGACAATAAACTACATCCAACAGCAAGGTCTCTGATCGGGGGGGGGGGGGGTGAGGAGCATGGAACCTTATCTTAATTGCTATTGTTGCGAGGTCCACCATGACCTGAGGTAGTATCGCCTATTAGAGTCCCAGCTATGAGCAAAAAGTTAACCCCCAAACTGGGGTCAAAACATATGAAAGTATAAAGATTTTTATATTAAAAATACTAGCACTGCATTTTCATAGTAAAATAACTTTCCAGCATTGTCAGTGAAAGAAATTGCTGATGCTCTCAAGAAAATTAAATTTCAGCATTAAATGACCCATAAGGAGTTGATATGCCATTAGACAAACAAATAAATGTAGCTTCCATGTACCTTATCTATAAATACTTTCATGGTAATTGTTCTAATGAACTTTCCTCCGAAGTATCTAGACTTTATGTATTTAGATCACAGTACCTCTTTCTGCTTTCCATCGGCATGGCTGATGCTAACCTCCAAAGAGAATGACTTGTTGCACTTTCTCAGGCTAGCATTCTCAGCTGACATGAAGTGGAAATACTATATTGAATCCATTGCTAGGTCTGCTGCTAAGAAATTTGGGTCACTGCATCATGCTAGACAATCTTTATCTCCAGAATCTATCTTACATATCTATAAATCTATCATTCATCCATGCTTTGAATATTGCTGCCACATATGGTCTGGTGCTCCTGCTATGTATATAGAGATTCTTGATAAAATCCAAAGAAGAATCAGCAATATTATTGGTCATGACCTGGTGCCTCTGCATCAGCTAATTTCCCACTGCCATAATGTAGCTTTCCCGTGCCTTTTCTATAAACATTTTCATGGTAATTGTTCATATCAGCTCTTCACTATGGTAACTAGGTTTTATTGAGCCCAGTACTATATTGGCAACAAGGTCTCATCAATTTACAGTTCAGTTGGCTAGATGTAACCGTAAGTTCTATGCTAACAGTTTCTTCTATATCACTTCTTGCTTGTGGAACTCTCTATCAGCTGCATGCTTTGATCTTCGAAAATTTAAATGCAATGTTAATCGTTATCTACTGTCTCCTTCATTACTCTTCTATTGTTCTCACTCCTTAATAATGTTTCTCTTTTTTACTTATTCATTCGCACTCAGTAATCATTTATACTGACATATACCATATAATTTATACTGATATATAGCATATAATTTATAAAGAGAAAGAAAGGTAGATTGTTCTATAAATACTCTCATGGTAATTGTTCTGATGAGCTCTTCACTAAGGTACTCAGATCTTATGAAATTTAAGTACAGTACAAGATTAGCAACAAGGCTTCATCAATTTACAGTTCAATTGGCTAGATGTAACCGTAAATTCTAGGCTAATAATTTCTTTTCTCACTTGGGGGAACATTCTTCCGGCTCCATGATTTCCAGCCAAATTTGATCATCAAAAATTAAATACAATGTCAATTGTTATCTATTGTCTTCCAGATCACTCTTCTATTGTTTTCACTCCTAAGTTCTATGTTAACAATTTCTTTTCTCACACTTCTCTCTTGTGGAAATCTCTTCTGGCTTCTCGCTTCCCAGTCAAGTTTGAACTTCAAAAATGTGAATGCAATATCAATCGTTATCTACTGTCTTCTTAATTATTTTTCTTTTATTGTTCTCTCTCCATAATAGTGTTTTTTTTCTCATATTCTTCAACACTCAGTGACCCCTTGCATTTTAGTGGTTCTCTTGCCTTGCTTGGGGGGAAATAATTTTAAAATAAAAATAAAAAAATGATGTAGTTGTAAATATTTACTAAACTTAAGTTGCCTGCTGTCGAGATATATATATTTTCATTCCACAGTGAAATTTCGCTTCCTAACATTTGTGTCATATACCAGTGCATTTTCCAAATCAACACAGACACATTGTATCATATAATACTACCTGTTTTCTTATTTATTTTTTATTATATTGTGTGTTGGGGATGTCATTTAACTTTGTCAGTACTGCAGAGTATCTAAGTGAAATAAAACAGCAGTGCCAATGAAAAACTGATGTCAGTGTCTTTGTAGTCATTTATTTCCAATAAATTTCAATATCCATTTTTTTCCCAAAACAGGCCAGCACAGCCAAGCAACAATGCTATAACAATGCAACAGTGAAAATGTTAACACTTAATTTTATTTATACTATACATCTTTGATCATTGCTCTCCACATCTTCCTGTTCCTTGTAGTTCTTAATAAGTTTTATCTTTTTGTTATTTCTCCCAAGCCCTGTTCTACCATCTATTTACTCAAGCTCATCAAGTATGCTACACACTGCTTTCCTCTGTCCCTCTTTCCCTCAGTCTGTCCTGTGGGTATTAGATTTTCCAGGCCTCATTATGTACCTCAGAAATTGCAACTGCCTCTTTCTGGTGTTAAGTATAAGTTTCCTTTTTGTTTCCATTTTCTCTAAAATGTCGTTGTTCACATGTTTGGTCCATGGTATCCGCAGCATCTTTCTGTAGAAGCACATTTCTGTTGCTTCAAGTCTCTTCTCATCTTTGAGGAGATTGTCCAGCAGGAGGACAGATATCATGCAACAGTTCAATACTCTTTTCTTTGTATCTAACAAATTTTTTCTCTTTCTTAATACTCTGCTTAGCTTCTGGAATGCATCTTTGGTCATCCCTATTCACCTTTGGATCTCAGTGTGGCACAGATATTTAAATTTTTGTACTTGTTTGATTTTAATACTCTTGATTTGTAACTTGTATTTTGGGATCCCTGTTCTTGTCCTATCTCTGACTTTTTCTTTAAGCATAACTCAATCAAGGCCAACTGCAGTTGTGATCATCGACTCATTTTAATTAATCCAGGAATCCTTTCATTGTGCTGCATAGTATTGTCTTTGTTTTGATTTCAGAGTTGTTCTTTTCCTAGACTGGTTGCCATCCAAGGCTGCCCTACTATTAAACCCATAGCTGGGGAAGGAGAGGGATTCATACCTTTCACAAAGTGAATATAACAAAACTGAACTGGAATTCAAACTCAGCTCTGTAATTTCTTGTTCTGAGCTGCTTATCCCTTACACTTGTAAACATTAGTTTCCTGGGTCTTCTGATGATTAAACTCTCTTTTCATTTTCTAACACATGGCATTCGCACATGCATTCCAAATCTGCTACCTATGAAGTAAATCAACCTTTTCTTTGGTTGTTCAAACTCAGCGCAAGGCTGACTTGAGCTCGACCATTATAATGATGCTTATTCTTACTTACCCTAAATTCTGGACCAAGAAAAAGAAAACAGACATACCATAACCATGTTTAAACTTCTAGTGATGAAATAAGTATAAACTTTTCTTTGGTTGTTCCAGTTCTACACAGGAATGACTCCAGCATGACCATTATAACAATTCTTATTCTTATTCGCCCCTAACTCTTGGACCAAACGAAAATGGGCATGCACAAGAGACATTGAGAATTTTATTTCAGTACAGTTTATATAAAAGAAAGAATAAATGGTTTGTAGTAAAAACCAAAGTTTTTGTATGCTTCTTCTTTAATTAATTACATGTGATCACACACCTCGAAATGCACCCAACCTCTTAAGTTCCATAACCACATCATTTGAGGATTACCAACAGCTAAAATGTAACTCAAAGACAAAAAAAGAACATAATGAAGATGTTAACATTCCAGACTACTTCAAATAAAAGGTTAGGAAGGAAACCTCCATCAATACTGAAAAGAGTGATAACAGCTACTAGATTTAAGAAACCTGTTTTCCTAAAAAATTGTTTTAAGAGAAAGATTTTATAAATTTTAACTGAAAGCAGTACTGGTTGCTCAGTGAATGAATGCCAATTGTTTCCTCATATGGAAAATATTACTGTTAGCATAACAGCTGAAGAGAACAGATACTACATTTTGATCCCAGCTGGATCATAAAGATAAAAATTCTTGGTCTCACATTTTCCTCTGACATGAAGTGAAATGATTATATTGAATCAACTGCTAGGTCTGCTGTTAGGAAAGTTGGTTCACTGTGTTGTGCCAGACAATTTTTCGAGCCAGAATCTATTTTGCACATTTTTAAATATACCATTCATCTCTACATTTCTTATCTTCTGTCTTCTTAATTCCTGTCCTTTTATTGTTCTCTCTCCTTAATAGTGTTTTTCTTTTTCTCATATTCTCTTCTACATTACTTGCTAGTGGCTTTGTTGCCTTGTCTGGGGTGAAATGATTTTAAAAAAATTAAAGGCAACTTATCAGGTCGTCTTGATCTCACGTTTTCCTTTGACATGAAGTGGAATGATTATATTGAATCAATTGATAGGTCTACTGCTAGGAAAGTTGGTTCACTGTATCACGCCAGAAACTATCTTGCCTGTTTATGAATATACCACTCATCTGTACACTGAATATTGCTTGCATATCTGGCATGGTGCTTTTGAGATTTTCAACAAAATCCAAAGAAGAATTTGTAATATAATCGGTCCTGATCTGGAATCTCGACATTAGATACTTTCCTATTGCCACTTCCCTCTGTCTTTTCTACAAATATATTTACGGCAATTGTTCTAATGAAGTTTCCTCCTTGGTACCTCAACTACATGAATTTAAGTATACTACTAGAGTTGTTACTTGGTCTTAATGTTTTACTTTTTAAATAGCTAAATGTAACTGTTATTTGGGTTTGAAAGATGAATTTTGAAGACTACCATGTAAGTAAAGAAAGGTTTAATGAAATATATCGACAAAATGAAGATATTAATTAAGACTTGTGACTACAGATTCTCTCCGAACTTAAGATTACACTTTCAAGCAATACAAGGTAGGATTGAAAATTCATGGACTGTCTCATCATTTTAATGTTAAAATAGCAAAATTTCTTAGACTTCTCACCATTGGAAATCTCTTCTGTTTTCTTGCTTCCATGTCACCTATGGTTGTCAAAGATTTAAATGCAACATCAAATGCCATCTGTCTTCCTGAAGCCTGTTCTTTTATTTCCCTGTCTCCTCACTAATATTTTCTCATTTTTCTTTCAGTCTCAGTAACTCTTTACGTATTAATAGCATTATTGCCTTGCTTGGGGTGAAATAGTTAAAACTGATTCTTTCAAAATTTTAAATAGGTTTTCTAAACTAATTATGCAAACTGCAGACTTGAAAACTGACAGGAACCTCACTCATAATTCTCATCAATTTTTTTTAATCAATGATTGACTTATACAAATGAATTATTCACTTTCTGAAATATCATGCAGTCATTCTAGATTTCCTCCAACTTCAAGACTTCTTTCTTTTCATTGGCCAGATGCCACCAAGTAAAGGCATGCTCAAAAAGTTATTCATACTGGACTATTTTATTCCTACCGGATTTGAATGAAAACAAATCCAGTATATGCAACTGCAAGCAGACTTCATTCTATTTCATAAGAACTGAAAAGGTCCCATTCCTTAAACACATATTGGGCCTTAAACTCAATCCAGACCCCAAGTGGCGCTCATATATATAATCCAGTGCTAAAGATGCTGGAAAAATGGTCAGTTCCCTGTACCGCTCCAGTAAGTACCTGATTCCTCATACTGTCCTCTACTTTTACAAGAGCTAGATCAGCCCCAAAATGGAGTACTGTTGCTTTATTTATTTTTTTAATAAATTCACCCCAAGCAAAGCAATAATGCCACTAAGACACAAGGGGCTACTTGGAGTGAAAGAGAATGATAATACTTTAGAAGAAATTGTAAAACCAACCCTAACAGGAAACAAGGGATAAACCTCTAATCTTGTTCAAAACACTAGTTTGGTTTGGTTTGGTTTACGGCATATCAACTTCAATGGCCTATTTAATGCTGACAAAATTTTTATTGCTAGTAATTTTTTTTTTCAAAAAATGTATTGCTGGTAATATTTTTTTTCAAAATTGTATTGCTGATTATAATGTATTGATGGTAATAATTTTTCTTCAAAGATTTATTGCTGGTAATAATTTTTACAAAGTATTCTGGTATTAAAACCTATTTTTATATTTTCATAGTGTTTTGACCCCAATTTGAGGGTTAACTATTTACCCATAGCTGGGACCCTAACAGGTGCTACCACACCGGGTCAGGATGGACCTGGGAACACCAGCAATTAAGAGGTGGTTCCACGCTCCTCAAAACCTCCTGATCAGAGTCCTTGCTGTTGGATGTAGTTTATCATCTTACCCAGGGCGCAGATGTAGTTTGTTGTCATACCCAGGACAGCTAAAAGACTGGAGAGGAGTGTGAACTGGATGATAGGCAAATCTATCTACTCTTATTAAATTTAAGAATTTTAAAGTTCTTGGTTTTCATGAACAAAAATGTTATTTATAAATTCCAATTAAAAATAATAGTTGCAACAGTCCCTATTACTTTTGCTGCACGGTTGTAGCTGAAGTGAAACGGAGAAAAAAATTGGAAATGAGAAGATATGGAAGCATGAAAAAATAAATGTTCTCTTTTGTTTGCCACAGGCTACAGCTGGTCATAGAAAATAAGGAAGGCAACCCAGTATGAACCATCTGGGGACATGAAATGTGACATGCGTGAAATGGTTCAGTTGTAAATTAAAAACATGATAGATGCATTTGTAGAGGTCAATATAGCATTACATTTTGGAGTAAAAATCAGGATTATCAGTGAACTTTTAACACATTGGCTACTGATAGTCTATAATAGAAGACTTTGATAAGAAAGAAAAAATAATACATCTCATTATGCTATGGTTGATAGCATCCCTACTTTAACTGGATGTAGAATGGAGAGAGGATAATGGACAAGGCTTCTTTGTTTCAAACTAGCTGAATACGTCTAACCACATGAAAAGACAGTGAAACCCCAGAACAAATGCTTCATTGATCTTTTTTTTTATCTGTTTTTTTTTTTTCCGGTTAAATCAACATCAGCATCTGGCAGTGTGTTCTTAGTCAGTCATCTCAATCTGCAACATGTTGTGAAGACCCTTAATCATACCATATTGATAAATATGAGAAATCTGTGCTTTCGTTATGCTAGCTTTAACCATTCTTTGGTTACACTACATTGCTGAATACATTTTAAAATTTACAACTTTTTTTCTTTGAATTTTTCATCCACCATGTTTAATTTCTTTTAGCAAAAATATAACAATTTCTTTCAGTATCCTGGCCAGAGATTTTAATCTAAAATAGCACTTCATTTAGCACATGATATCACAGATACACTCTAATGATTGCATATTCTAAAATATCAAATACAAATATTGGTTTTATGTGTTTTCTGTAGAATAGTATCCAAACAAAAGTGGAGATAATGAGACAATGTAGAAATTTTTCCGGTTGTGCATGTGTTTGTGCTTGGCAATGTGAGTGGAATGGACAAAGCCGAAGGCTTGAAATAACTGTTCAACAGCTTTTATTTCTGGTTGAAAGAGAGTGGAAAATAGTAATATTTTTTGGGGAAAAAAGTGGGGTTTCCCAGTTAAAAAGTTCTTGAGTAGTTTTGTTGAGAGATTTCTTGGCTAGTTTCCATGTGAAGAATGCGAAATCTGAGTGTGAAACTGTTAGGCCTCATCTGTAGCAAGAGATGTGGGTAGTTTTCCTTTGGTAGGAGTCTCAAAAGGAGATTTTTCCACCAGTTCCCATGGAAGGAATGAGAAATCTGAGTCAAGCTACTAGGACAGGCCTCATCTTCTGCAGCAAGGGTTGTGTGTAGCCCTTCAAGCTGGGCTTGAAGGTTGCAAATGCTGAAAATGAAAAGTGGGAAAAGGTTAAATAGGGCTCAGTCAAGGCTTTTGTGACCACTGAGACTTTCGGTTGTACCCTGCTAATTATTGCTGAATCAAGCAAAATAAAGAAGCCCCACATACCACAATAGCCAACAAGTGAGATAGAGGAAAATCTCTTTTAATTGCAACATATTTTATCTTGGTTGGTGTTTTCAGGTCATGTGACTGTCTGTGTGGATGTACATACATGTAGGGTGTCATGATTATTTGTCCTTTGCGTCAATTTATTTCTTCACTTTACACTCACTTACCCCTTTTCTCTTTTCTTATAATTGTTGCCATTTGTTGCTATTTGGCTTCTGCTTTTTTTCTAGACAGTATGTTGTCTTTAATTTTTTAGTGTACATATAACATGGTGGAAGCCAACTCATGATTGAGTAAGACCATCTCCTGCATTCAAACTTTCTTAATTTTTCACACATTTTAACTACCATAACTTCGTCGTTGATGACATCTCAAATGGCTTTGAAGACCTGCAAGAATCTTGCAGTTCTTCTCAAATTGCAGACATGTCAGTCTTGCTGCAGCTGCTCGTCTTTCTGGATGCTGGCTGTGAAAATGTTGCGTGAGTCTGCTGATTAATTGATACACACTTTATGGCAGATTGTATATGTATGGTCATCAGGGATGCCATCTTGGTAGTTGACATCACGATGACTCAGCCTGTGGTTGAGAAGACCTTCTTTTGAAAAGTAAATGCAGCCACATTGATCACATGTGAGAAAGTCGTTCGATCCATGTTCTGGGAGATGGTTAATGTCTCTCATATACTCTATCCTGCTGTTCTCAAAATTCTTGACACCAATAGCAATCAGATTTTTCTCTGTTTGCTGATCTGATGCAAGTTCCTCCCAGGTATTTATATGTGTCTTTTTGTGTGTATCCTTCAGATTGTCTTTATAGTGCTTGCAGGGATCATTTTTTCCTGTGCTAATTCTGCATACATAACCTGTTTAGGCGGGAAAAAATCTAGGCAGACAAGATGACCAGACCATCTAAGTTGGTGTTTCA
Organism: Acanthosepion esculentum; assembly: GCA_964036315.1. Taxonomy (NCBI): domain Eukaryota; kingdom Metazoa; phylum Mollusca; class Cephalopoda; order Sepiida; family Sepiidae; genus Acanthosepion; species Acanthosepion esculentum. Next base: position 28,655,625 of record OZ038489.1, read on the forward strand.
ATAATAGACTCAGTAGTTGTCTATCTTGTCAACTGTAGCACTATTTTTTCAGGCACATGTGATCACCGTGAAATCTTTAGAAAATTATGCAGACAACACTGATAAAAGAGTTCAAGGTTCTGAATACGCCTGTGGTAAGTTGTCCATGCCTCGCAGTCGTATAGCATGGTTGTTAACATGCATGCATGATACACCTTGACTTTTGTTGTGGTTTTTATGTCTGATTGTGACCGAAGCCTTGACTCAAGTTTACCAAATGTATCACATGCCTTTGAGAGTCTATAAGAGATCTCTTTGTCAAGTGTGCTGGATCAAGATAATATACTGCCAAAGTAGATGACCCCAAATCAGAGCAACAGATATCATAGTCACAGCAGCAAATTGACAGATGTTGCAAAGCCTTCCTGATGTGTGATAACGGATGTATATGCCAGCATCACTTTGCAAAAAAGCCTGCATGATCATGACAAATAGCATAGGTGCCAAAATATCACCTTGTTTCACTTCATTCGACTGGAATAGGTTTTAATAGCTCACAATTGACACAGACACATGCTTTCATATTGTCATGAAGTGAGTAAATGAGCCCCATAAACTTTTCTGGGCACTCAAGCCTCAGACGAATACCTCAGAGAGTTGACGTATGCACAGTATTGAAAGCCGTTGCAAGATCAGTGAAACACTCATACAGGTCAAGCTGTTGTTCCTTACAATTCTCCTGAAACTGTCGGCAGTGAAGATCATGCTGATTGTTCTTTAATTCAACCTAAAGCCACATTATGATTCAGGCAGAATGTTTGGCACAACATGATCTAGCAGCCAATGTAACAGTACCCTAGAAAACAATTTTCCAACAGCTGACAGTAGCCATATCACACGAATGTTGTCACATATATATTAGGGTACCTTCTCATGAAGTGAAACAAGAATGGCATCTCTCCACAGCTGTAAAGTTGCACCCTTCTCCCACACATTATGAAATATTATGTGCAAAAGACCTGAGATACCCCTTGCTGGAGTAGTTCAGCAGGTATTCCATCATTTCCAGGTCCTTTTCCAGAATTCAGCAGCTTAACAACAGCAATTATTTTGTCATTTGTTGGTGGATGATGGGTACTTGTACAAGTCTCTCTTAGACTAAAGAGTTTACTAGATACTTGCGGTTCAAGACATCACTGAAGTGTTGTCTCCATCTAGCCTTCATTTCATCTGCCTTACATAGCAGCGTATTTCTAGTTATTGCATGAAGAGTTGTAAACGCTGACAATGGTGGGGCATAAACTGCACATAATTGTTGGTACAAAGACTGAGTCATGCTTGTCTCTAGATTCCTGTATATCGTGAGCTTTCCTCTGCCACTATATCTACTTTTCTGTCCTCAGATCTTGTTGGACCCTGGCTTTCCATTCCTTAAGATCTTTCTTTGATTTATCCCGTTCATTTCCTGGCGCAGGACAAAACAAGAGTTTATTGTGTGCTACTTTCTTTTCTTCAAGTAACCTTGTTGCTAACCCCAAATCTTTCTGGAACCAGTCCTCATGTTTCTGCTTAACAAATCCTAAAACAGAGGAACCAGCATCAAAGAGCTGTTTACCAAAATTTGCACATATATCATCATTGTCGTTTAGCTGAATTGATCGCACTGCGTCTTGATAATCTATGAGCTTCCCAGGGATCTTTAGTTTGGATGTGTTGATGCACCTAAGTGACTTTGCACAATGACAGCTATGGATCTTATGGGCTGTAATTGCCATACATGCACACAAGAGCACTTCTCGTCTGTCTGACATTCAGCTTCTCTCATGCAGTAGGTAGATGCTAAATCATGTATGTCTTTTTTGCAAACAATGTAGTCGAGAATATGCAAGTGGCATGAACAGGGATGATTCCATATAGTTTTATAGTTATCTTTCTGCCTGAGCCAAGTATTGGTTATCTCTAGGCCTAGCTCCTAGCAAAGATGGAGCAAAACTAACCCATTAGAATTGCACACACCCATCCCATGTCTGCCTATGTTATGTTACAGTTCATGGTCACATCGAACATGGGCATTAAAATCCCCCCAGATATACACGTCTACCATTCCCATCAACACTTCTGTTCTCAGATCATCATAAAATTACATTCTGGAAACTAAATAAGGTTTACACATATAACTGACAATGGTCATGAATTGTTTTGATTTCAACTGCAACGCGAGTCATTGTGCAGTCAGAAAATCCATATGGAAGGTCCTTAAGATTAGCCACTAAGTGAGTCTTCACTGCAACCCCAACACTAGACTCCTTACACAAACTAGCTGGTTGGCCTTTGTAAAAGATTGTATAGCCTGACTCTGGTTCAACCATTTGTCTTTAGTCAAAGAATCTTGTTTCTAAGATTACAACTATATCTAAATCATATTGAGACAATTCCCTACATGTAAGTCCAATAAGTTGCATACATTCCAACATGCTATTCATAATTTAGATAGATTCTGATTTAATTGTTCATAATTTAATTCAGAGGTTCATTCTTCACTAGTATTTTGCCTGCATAGTGAACAAACTGCCAGTTGTGGTCTACTGGCCAGTTTGAATATAGGCAAGCTTTTTTAGGACCAGGCAAGCAGGCTTTCCATGTCATTGCTATGGTTGATGAAGTGGCTACCAATATTCCCTATGTGTAGGTTAATAATTACATACTCCCAGCTTGTTAGGCCTGTATGTATTTGTTGTGCTACCATCATCACAGGGCTTTACTGTAAGTCTATAATACATGAAAGATAAAGTGCTGGTACGTCACTAAACTTACTTCTCAGAAGAGTCAGTATGACACCAGTGGCAAAAATTGAGTTTGAGGCAACGAGCAACCAACTGACCCTCAGGTTTGATCTTAAAGTTTCCCCTCTTCTAGAAAGATGCCCTGATGAGAATTTGAGGTCCTTCACTCCCAAAGAGATATACACGCATACATATATATTTCACATTCATACATATACATATATAAACATATAAATATCCATAAATTCAGGGTGCAATGGATAAACTATTTATATTTTTGTGCATTGTTTGTTTTGGTTGACTGCACAGTATAGTAGTGTCAGTTGGGCACCATCTATGAGAAAAAGAGCACCATGACAAAATTCCACTAGAAATTTGGAAATGGCATACTGTACTGCTTGGCATTCATGTTGGAAGATTTAATATGATCTTTTCATACATATATACATATATAAACATATAAATATACATACATATACTTATATAAACATAAAAATATACATACATATAAATATCCATACATACAAGGTGTGATGGTTAAATTGTCACCATTTTATATTTTTGATTATGTGTATGTGTTGCTTGTTTTTTATTTTGTCAACTGTACAATATAGTAGGGTCAGTTGGGCACCATCTGTGAAAAAAAGAGCACCATGACACAATTCACTCCACCAGAAATTTAGAAATGGCATGCTGTACTATGTGGCATTCATGCAGGAAGCTCCACTACAGACATTTTAGAGTGTTTGGTGTCAAACTGAGGACAGTGCAGAGGATTTGGAAAGAGGTGGATTAGTCTAATGGCGATTGCAAAGGTACGGCAACTCAGAAAATTCACTCAGATCATTCTGATAAGAAAAGAACTCCTGAATTTGTTGGTGAGGGCCTCAGATTCAACACAGAGGCCTACATCAAGTGCCTTGAGGAGTTGGCATTGCCTTGGGTCAAGAGGATGGCTGCTGGAAGACTATGTCTGGCAACAGGACTCGGCACCATGCCACACAAGCAGGAGAATCCAGTCATGGCTCTCAGATAATTTCTGCGACAACATCAGACCCTTACATCTGGCCACCTAACTTCCCTGACTGCAATTCCCTTGATTATTGTGTCAGGATCACAGTTGAGCAGGAAACCAACAAAACTTCTTGTAAGACAAAGGATAAACTGAAGGCAAAGATTATTGCAGCAATCATCAACTTAAACAAGAAGACCACCTAAAGAGATGCAGGAAATTCTGAAGTTGTATGGGGCCTCTGGTTGAAGCCAATGGCAGTTTATTGAATAAACTTACTCTTTTGTATTTCAAGATATATTTACCAAAATTATGCAAAAATATCTGTCAAAATGAGATGTCTGTACTGTGTTTTGGCTCGACTATTCGCATATGCTGTTCAATGATGCATTATGGGTAGATCTATTGTATTATTCTAATGCTTATTTTTTAAATTATTCTGTGGACCTGAATGCAGTTTTGTGTCTATTTTAGAGTTATTGATTTGGATTATTTTATTTTAGTTATTTTTTTATTTTTTATTTAATTTTGTTTTCTTTTTTTTTTTTTTTAGTTTTCGATTTTTATGTAACAGAGCAAAAATTTGCTTACATGTTTGTATTTTGAGATGTGTTCTCTTCATTTATTTAGCAATTTACCTTTGTCTGGGAAGTTATTGCTGTAAGTTGATGCTAGATACCTTATTTTCCATGATATTTTTGGTATGTTTTGATTTTGTAGCATTGTGCTTTTCATGTATTCTCTATTTTTCTCTACTTCCAGGGCCTTCTGCTACTCCTATGTTATACTTTTTTCATGATGTTACAGTGGCTTGGTATATTGCGTTGTCTGCAAGCAATTGCTGTTTAAGGGACATTCATTCTTTGCTCTGTAGTTAAATGAGGGTTTGATTCATGTGGATGATTATTGTTTTCCTGTTGTGCTTTTTTATTATTTGTGCCATGTTCTCAGTGCAACTGTAGCTGATTTTTACTGGATTTTTATTGAATATCTTGTGGAGAGTGACCGGGGATAAGTTTTCTTATGTTTGTTTTTACAATTTTTTTGGTACGGTGGGTTGAATCATATGATTTTTTTCTCTGTTGGCTTTTTTTTTTGCTGTGTGTATGTGATTGTTGTCGAAAAACTACTATCTTTTAGGGCTGTTTCATAATCTCTCTTGGCTTTGTTGAAGAAGGTTTCTCAATATGAATTATCAGATGACCTGCAGTTAATTGAGTGTGGAATCTGCCAGGAGATTACATTTAAGCATGAAACAAACTGTCACCACTGTGTTTTTACCTCAGTGTTCACTTTCATATTTACTTACTCTCTCTCTATTCCTGATATTGAGCACATTAACCCATAAATATAGCATACTTTAAAACTATATTTTTATCATATATATATATATATATATATATATATATATATATATATATATCTTAAGACATGTCTTAAGATATATATATAAATATATAAAAATATTCTTTTTAATTATATCAATTGTTTCTCTACTGGGAAACAGATTGTCACCTCTGGGTGTTGACTTCAATGTCCATTTTTATATTTACATACCCTGATATTGAGCACTTTAACCCAGAAATATGGCATGCCTTAAAACTATATTTTATCATTATTGTATGTGTGTGTGTGTGTGTGTGTGTCTAAACATAACTCTGTTAGAGTGTTTTATATATATATATATATATATATATATATATATATAAAATATAGAAAAAACAACTAAAAAGTTGCAAATTAAAAAAATAATTGAATGTTTTTTGTGAAAGTATTTATTTATATTTTTATATATATATAAAATATTTATATTTTTATATATATATAAAAATATAAATACTTTCACAAAAAACATTCAATTTTTTTTAATTTGCAATTTTTCAGTTGTTTTTTCTATATTATATACATATTAAGAAAGTATACGTGGCTTCTCATTATGCTATATATATATATATATATATATATATATATATATATATAATTGTGTGTGTGTGTGTGTGTGTGTGTTTGGTAATAAATTAACTGTTATCTTTCCTGAGTTGGGATGACAGCCAGGACAGATGATCTCATTAAAAATTCTTGTTCCGCTAGAATTAAGGCAAGGTCATCAACAGATCCTGTTTCTGGAGTGAGAACTGCCATGCGTGCAACTAGCTACTTAGCTGGAAGGGGAGCCTAGTGATGTGGACAATGCTCCCGCACCTGCACAATAAACAAGAACAACTGATGAAAAAGAAGAGAAGCATGAAACAGACTGTCGCATCTGGGTGTCAATTCAGTATCCATTTTTATATTTACATACCCTGATATTGAGCACTTTCACCCTTAAATATAGTTTACCTTAAAACTTTATTTTATCATATATTGTTCTATAGAAAGACAATAGACCTTCTCTAGCCTAAATTGTTGAACATAGATTCGTCCATTCAATATGAGTAGGATTTCTTTTTTGCTTCCAATTTTTCTAAAACCTCTTTGTTGCACACAGATTCGGTTCTTGGAATCCTCAGTATCCTTCAGTAGAACCACATTTCTGTTACTTCAAGTCACTTCTTCATCTTTTTGAGGAGATTGTCCAGCATCCATTGCTATATAGGAGGACAGATATCATATAACAGTTCAGCACACTTATCTTTGTTTCAAAGGAAATTTTTCTGTCTTTGATATTCTGCTTGGTTTTTGGAATGCATCTTTGGTTATCCCAATACATCTTACATTAAGTGTCATACTTTCTGTCCTCTGTTAAAAGACTCCCCAGATATTTTAATGTTTCTTAATACTTTGCTTAGCTTTTCGAAAGCATCTTTCGCTATCACAATGTGCCTTTGGATTTCCATGTCACACTTTCTGTCATCTGTTAAAACACTTCCCAGATATTTAGATTTTTGTACTTGTTTGATTTTGGTATCCCCGATTTTTAATTTGCATTTAGGACTCATCCTTTTGCTAATGAGCATGCATTCTGTCTTCTTGCAGTTTATGTTTAGTCTTTTCTTCTTGCTTTCCTTCACTACTTTCTGTAGGAGCTTTTGTAGTTTTCTCTTTGTATCAGCTATCAACATGGTGTCATCTACATGTCTTATATTGTTAAGATTGTGGTCGCCAACACTGAATCCTGTTAAAACATATAATCATATAATTCTCTCAAAATTACCTCACTGTATAGACCCAGTGAGACTACACCAAGAAGATATCAAGGAAGTCAATAAGTGTGTCTACCTGGGAAGCATCGTCAGTAAAGATTCGGGGACAGATGAAGACATCAAGTACCGAAGTATCTGGAGATCAATTGCCCTCTCACTTTGCAACAAGATCTGGATCTTCAAAACCAACCTCAATTTGGTCCTACCTTATGGCTCAGAAACCTGGCAGGTAACCAAGACCAACAACCACAAACTTCAGACATTTACCAACCAATGTCTCAAGAACATTGTCTATATCAGTCGTCTCAAACTCTTTTCTTCATTTCTAATGAAGTTTTTCTGTCTCTTAATACTCTGCTTAGCTTTTGGAATTGCCTCACTGCATAGGTTGAATTGTCTGGTGAGAAGACACATCCTTGTCTTACACTTTTCTTTTTTTTTTTTTTGCACATCTGCTGATCTCATTTTCTGTCTGTATGCAGGAGGATTTCATTTTAAGGTGGATTGCCCATTCAAAAATAAAAAGTGTTTCCAATATTGCAAAGAAAAAATTTTAATCCAGTAAAAGTTGCACTGAAAATCAAAAATCAAGAACAGAAAATTTGTGAATGTTAAAATGAATAACGTTAAAGTAAAACTTCATTTGGACACAGGCAGCAACATTACTATAATTAAGGAAAAAACTTTAAAAAATATTGGTGAACCTACATGAACAAAAACTAAAAAATCTTGCACTTGGAGTCTCAGGAAAAAAAATTATGTTTTTTAAGCGAAATTGCATGTAATGTCTTGTGTGCTGGTAAAGTTTAAAAAACAAAGTCATTTGTATTAAAAATAATACATTGAACTTATTGGGCATGGACTGGATAAAAGTGTTTGATTTGTGGAGTTTGTCCATAAATTCATTCAGTAAAAAAGTGAATTGTTCCTCCTCTAAAACAAGTATGGCAATTGAAAGTTTTCTAAAGGAGTTAAAAAAGAATTTTCCTACACTGTTCTCCAAAGTTCTTTGGAAAATATACTAAGGCAAAAACAATTTTTCACTTGAAGGAAAATGTTCATATTTTTAAGCATAAACGTAATATGCCTTTTGCAGTTGTGGAACCCATTAACAAAGAAATCGACAGATTAGAAACTCAAGTGATATTTTGCACGCAGATTATTCTAAGTGGGGAGCTCCAACAATGTATGTAAAAAAGATGTGCAGATTTTTCTACAGGGTTAAATAAATGTCTACTACCTCACACATATCTGTTACCATCCCCATAAGTAATTTTTGCCAAATCAAATGTTGGATGAAAAATGTTAATTGTTAATAATACACAGAAGGGTCTTCTTTCTTATTTTATGTGTCACATTCCTTCAGGATGAAAACGATCATGGCTCTCCACTTCCTCCTATCCCTTGTAGCTCTCAATAAGTTTTGTCTTTTTGCTACTTCTCCCAGACCCTGTTCTGCCATTCACTTGCTTAAGACTGTTATGTCACGGTTGATTTCCCTTGCTACCTCTTTTCCTCTATCCACCCTGTGAGTATCAGATTTCCCTTCTTTCTCATTACGTGTCTCAGAAATTTCAGCTGCCTCTTCTTGATGTTAAATATAATTTTCCTCTGTTTGCATCCTCTCTGAAATCTCATCGTTGCTGACATGTTCGGTCCATGGTATCATTAGCATCCTTCTGTAGAACCATACCTCTGTTGCCTTGAGTCTCTTCTTCATCTTTGAAGAGACCGTCCAGCATTCGCTGCTATATAGGAGGACAGACGTCACGTAGCAGTTCAGTACTCTTTTCTTTGTTACCAATGAAATCCTCCTGTCTCGTAATACTCTGCCTAGCTTTTGGAATGCCTCTTTGGCCATCCCAATACATCTTCAGGTCTCAGTGTCACGCTTACTGTCCCCTGTCAGAACACTTCCCAGATATTTACATTTCTGCACCTGCTTGATTTTAGTGTCCCTGACCTGTAAATCAGATCTTTTTGTTGATTACCATGCATTATGTCTTCTTGGAGTTTATGCTTAGTCCCTTCTTCTCGCTCTCCTTCCCTACCTTTTGTAGGTGGTTTTGTAATTTCTTTTCTGTGTCTTCTCTCAGCACTGCATCAGCTGTGTATCTGATGTTGTTAAGATTGTGGCCACCAATGATGAATCCTGGTATGATTTCCAGTTCTCTCAGAATAGCCTCGCGGTATAGGTTGAATAAGTCTGGTGAGAAGACACATCCTTGTCTTACACCCCTTTCTATTTTTGTATATATCCTGAACTCAATTTTTATTTTTATGCAGGCAGTTTGCTGCCAATAGAGCTTTTTAATAATTCTAATGTTTTTACTAAATATGTCAAGGTTGCTGAGCAGATCTTTGTGACGTACTTTGTCAAATGTCTTTGCGTAGTCTATAAAACATAAGAGCACGTCCTTCTGCATTTGTATTGCTCTTTCTGATGACATTCTGAGCAGGAATAATGCATTCCTTGTTCCAGTGGCTTTAATGAACTCACACTGTTCTTGTCTTATCGTAGTCGGATTCTGCTGCATGCTCTATTCATCAGAATTCGGATGATGAGTTTTGTTATGTGGCTCATTAGGCTGATTGTTCAGTGGAGTTCACATTCATTTGCACCTGGTTTCTTTAGCAGTGCTATGAAAATAGATCTTCTGAAATCTGATATATCTCCACTGTTGTAAATTTCCTTTATTATTTCTGTAATCTTATCTATACCGATATAGCAATATACTGGTTGTCAGTATTTCTGTTACAATTACGTCTGGCCCGACTGCCTTGTTTCTGTTCAATTTGACCAGTGCAGCTTCTACTTTGATTTTTAGAATTTCAGGCTTGTCGATAATTCTGTTTATGGCCAATTTATCTTTCTCTGAAGAGTTCTCCAATATATTCATTCCAGCGCTGAAGAATTTTTCCCTTCTCTAATATGAGCGTTCTATCCTTGGATTTCATACAGCCTGTTGACGAGCATGTCTTTTGTCCTGTTAGTTTTAAAGAGTTTTAATAGGCTACCAATCAGGGTTTAAATAGCACCGAACATTTTCAAGCAAGTAATGGCTAAAACACTGTCTTAGCTTAGATTTTGCTGTTGCATATTTGAACAATATACTCATAAAAAGCGAAATTAGACAGCAATATTTGGAACACATACAATAAGTAGTTCAGAGAATGGAAGATTATAGGTTCAAGCTCAATGAAGAGAAATGCCAATTTTTCAGGAGCACTATAATTACTTGGGACAAGTAATTGATGAAAATGAATGTAGACCAGACCCAGCAAGGACAAGTGCTATTAAAAATATGCCTGCTCCAACAAATGTGGCATAAATTGAGAATGCCTTTAAATAAATTATTGAAAAAAAGGTAAAGGGTGGAAATGGTCCAATGAATGTCAAAAGTCTTTTGAAGACACAAAGAACATGTTAACATCTAAATTATCATTAAGGCATTCCAATCCTGATTTAGAAATAATTATAACATTAGATGCTAGTGATTATGGGATTGGGGCAGTTATTTTTCATCAATCCAAGGATGGTAAAATTTACAGATGGTAAAATTCAAGGATGGTAAAATAAAAGCAGTTTCCCATGCAACTAGTATGTTAATGGTGGCTGAAATAAATTATAATCAAATCAAAAAGAAGTGCTAGCTATTATTTTAGCAGTGAAAAAATTTTACAAACTGATACACTGTAGGAAAGTTATTCTGCAAACCAATCACTAATCATTAACTATTTTTGCTTCTAAAAAAGGTATTCTGACACATACTCCCAACATGTTGCAATGTTGGGGTATGATTTTACTAAACTATGATTTTAGGATGGACTATTTATCAAAATAGAAATTGGCACATGCAGATGGTTTGCCCAGATTGATCCCAAAATGTAAGGAACCTTTTGAGAAGATGGTGTAGCAGGTTGGTATGTGTACATGTTGTGGGATAAACACATATGATCTCCTGAAATAGGGCCCACTACAAATATGGTGCACTCATGAGGAGTTCACCAATAGAAATCTAAAAGGAAATGTGAAAAAAACAACAAAGACTGGCGTATATATATATATATATATGTGTGTGTGTGTGTGTGTGTGTGTGTGTGTGTGTGCAAACAGGTATATGTGTATTAACATACAATAAGGGTTACAAATGATGAAGAGAATAATGTGTGTGTATGAATGAATGTAGAAAGTTTGTGAGAAGAAAGAGAAAGAACAAGACGAGAGTTTGTCAAGTATATATAGTAATTCAATAGCTCCCCAAAGTGGTGGTTTCAAAATTTAAGAGGAGGTAACTCCGACTATGGCACTTGTTTCTTTAATGTATGAAAATGAGACAGAAAGTGTTTTGTGTAACACAATAAAGAAACTACCAGTGGATTTGGATGAAAGTAGAATACAATCCATGAAGGATGTCAATATTTTGAAAATGGTGAATGACATAAAAGCGAGATGGAATAAAATGAAAATAAAACAAGTGTCATTGAAAATAATAAGTCTTTTCCCATCTGTGATGAAGTACTGAAGTATGCTGAAAGAGAAGTAATTCCTGTTTCCTTGCAAAAAAGATTTTTAATGCAGTTTCATGTTGGTCATTTTGGAATGTCAAGAAAGAAACCCCTTCAATGAAGTTATGTATATTAGACTAAAATGAACCAGAATATTCAAAATTTGGTCAAGTCATGCAGAGGATATGCATGAGTAGCAAAATTACAACCTGTAAATTATACTGATAAACCTTGGATTAGGTTGCATGTTGATTACACAAGACCGTTGAATGGTGTCTGTTACTTGATTGTTGC
>OZ038489.1:28674844-28684844 GCA_964036315.1 Acanthosepion esculentum
TTTTGATATTGTATATTTGGAAGGTATTGTGGAGTGAGTAGCCACAGTCAAATGCAAAAGAAATAACAGAACTGTCGCAGTTAGCTCCTCCTCAGTTCTTTAATCCTTTGACAGGGGTCTCTCTCTCCTGGCTATAAATACTGGCTGACCCTTCTCTCTCTCTCTTTTTCGACTTAGGCCGCTACCTCACGCAGAGGCGAGGCAAAATCTCTCCTTTTCCACTTAGGCCAATATGTGACCTCTCACAGATACAGCGTTTCCCAAGTTCTAGGAACGTGCTAAGAACAATACACATACGTACGAACACTTACAACACACACACATAATTTCTCCATACAAACACTAAGTAACAGTCTATGTCTTTGTTTAACTGGTTTTGTTATTAATATATATTTGTTTACCCATATATATCGGTCTTGTTTGTTTTCTTTGTCTTCTTTGGATTTAATTAAAGTCCGACATTTCCATGTAGCTGGACCGGCTAGCAGGAAATTTTAACCTTCTGATATCTCTTCACATCTTCACCCCCACGGTCCGCTACAGAACTGTCCAACAAACAGAATTAACAATGTTTGCGATAAAAAGAAAAAGAAACAGGGCAAAATATAATAATATCAAGCCAGCAAACAATATATGCAAAGAAAATTAAGACTTGTCGTTGACACACAGAAGCAAGGTATTCTAACAGCCCTCATAAGAATTTAAAGTCGAAATTGCCATTCCAGAGATCTCTTTAAAGGCTTTGCTTTAGCCAGCATTTAATAGTCCTCTGTTTAGTCAATAAACAAGTCCTGCCTTGTTTCCACCTTGGCCGACAATTAAATAAATTTTCTCTCTTTCGACTATCTATGATTGACTGTTGAAGTTGTGCCAACCTGGCCTCTGACAAACAAAAAAAAAATTATTTTGTTTCAGCATTCACCTTTCTTTATGTGTAACCTTCAACTAACAGTATGTACCACTTTAATAAATATCTAGTTATTTAGAGACATATTTGATTTTAATGTTATTTTGATTTTCTTTTCCTTCTTGTTGCGGACCTGTTATTAGAACTTTCACTGTACTCCAACAATTTGTGGAATCTTCCACGACTGCCAGTTACCCTCCGCTGGGAAATGCACTCTTCCTGTTGTGATTTTCACCACCATCATACTTACAAAAAATACAGCGAGCATTCATTGGTCAATCACCTCCAATCTAGCTCGTTGATTGGTCGGTTTCAACCAATCAAATCATCTACATGCGACGAGTCTGTTTTTGCGCCAACTAAGTTTGAGCCTGTCACGTGATACAACAGATTATAAAAACCAAACACGAGTAATTCTCGTTCTCTCTCATTCCTCTTCTTCGTCATTCATACATCTCATCTCTGCTGCCAAAAATGTGACCCTTAAAGAACTCCCATCTTGACTAATGCAGTCAGATGTAAAAGAAATTTACAACAATCATGCAAGCACAATTTCTGAACTCTTACCAACTTGTACAATACACAATTCCAAACTTTCAACACACACTCATTTTTATAAACTACGCTTTAATAATTAATTCTACCTTTATGAGCTCTGGTACAAATATCTCCAAATCTAAGAAACATAATTCGTTCAAAGCTTTCAGTTTATATGCATGTACATGAAACACTTAATAAATTCAATTGTTATGCTTTGAATCATTACCTTCTGTCTTGTATTTTATACCATGTGCTATTTTACGTCAAATATAAATTGCATTGTGACAACCACATTGGATAGCGACCTCCAGCATAATGGCATGATCCTTTCCACACCTTTCCTAGACAAAATAAAATAATTGTGGTGGGACCCGCAAACATGCACGTCCACAACATATTTGGAAACCTCATTGTTTCGGAGCCCGCTACAAAGTTATAATACCCACATTTTTACACTTGTAAAGATGTCCCTGACAGAATCTTTCGATATTGCATAACACATCAGCACTTATTTGGTTCTAATGAAATTTTCCTGTTTTTAATACTTTGCTTAGCTTTTGGAAGGCACCTTTCGCTATCTTTTGATATTATATTTTTGGAAGTTATCTTTAGCTAGCTTCAGTACTTATTTGTCTCTAATGAAATTCTCCTGTTTCTTTATACATTGATTAACATTTGAAAGTCACCTTTCACTATTCCAGTATCACAGCCTTTGTTAAAACACGACCCAAATATTTAAATTTTTGTACTTGCATGATTCTGATGTGTGCAGTGAAGAACTTTTAAGGAAAATGGAAACAAAAAAGATACTTATATTTAATCAGAAAGAGCCATCTGAAATTCCTAGGACACATAATGAGGAAAGAGGGATTAGAGAATTTAACACACACAGGATATATTGAAGGCAAGAAAGACAGAGGGAAACATCAACAATGTAAATAACAAGTTTGTGTAAATTGATAGCAGAAGGTGGAGTGTGAAAGATGGTAAAAAAGTAAAGCTTAGTAAGAGTTGCAAAGGATAGGAAGTTGTGGAGAGCCATAATCGTCAACATCCTGAAAGGACAAGGAACATAGATAATGATGATGATGATGTTTATGAGCAGATATGATAATGATAATGGTAGATTTAGCTGTTTATATACAAGAAACATTTAACATTCATTGATCAAACAGTGTTACTGTAAGTTGAAATTTATAAGATTTTGCGCCAAAAACACTTTTATAGGCAATTAGACTTTTTCAAATTCATTTTTATCACTCTTTCTAGTATTGATGGAAGTTTTCTTCCTAACCTTTTGTTTAAGGTAGTGTGGAAGTCAACATATTGAATATATCATGATTTTCCCTTCTACAGTCCATCTGAAGTTATTTTGCAAATCACATAAACATTAATAACTTGAACTTGCTTTGAAAAATCTTTGTCAAATTTTAAAAGCCCAATTTAGATATGAAAACAAAGCTCGAGTTAAATTTTGAGGTTGTTTCACCAAGTTTTATTCAAGTTATTGGATTTATTATAAAAACTGCAGTCTGTGGTAATGTAAAAATTTTTTTTTTCGTTTTTTTCATAATATAATCTGAAACATGAGTAATGAAAAAGCTTGAACAAATGCTGAAAAACAGGAAATAACAAGGTTATTCAGTATGGGAATGTCCACATTGGAGATATCAAAGGAGCCTTGTAGACATCCTTGGATGATAAAGAGGGCTGTTGAAAATATAAGTAAGTTGAGAATTAAAAGCAAAGGAAATGGCTTTAAGAACTTGTCTCCTCAAGGAGAATGTAAACTAAAACAAGTTATAGTGAAACAGCTATTTTTGACCAGTGCTCAGACCTTTGAACAGGCTGGCATTTAAGGGAGTCAAGACGGACAAAAGATAGAGAATACTTTGCAAACTGGGATCTGTCAAGAAATCTCCTTGGCAAACTCCTCTCAGTACAGTAATATTTTAATGCAACAAAATTGGCTCAAGAAATGCATAGAAATTGATTTTTCTAAACTAATTTTCATGGATGAACGTTGGGCAATACTCAATAGAGCTTATGGATGGATCAAAGGTTGGATTTTATCTGATGCAGATGTGCCTGTGGCTAAAACACGACAACAAGGAGGTGGCAGTGTGATGACATGGACTAAAACTGTTGACCAAACCATTATTGAGCCACTCAAAATTGATGAGGGATTTAAACTGAAGAGTGCTACCTATTGCAATTTCATAAACAAAACTTTCTTTGAATGGTACAAGTCCCAGCCTCGAAGTTTCAAAGTGAATTGGGTATTTATCCATGACAATGTTGCTTTTCACATCTCTAGGGTTACCTGTGAATTTTTGGATCATAAAAGGTTTACAATAGAGAATATAATGGAATGGCCATAATCAAGTTCTGATCTGAATCCAGTTGAAAATCTATGGTCAATTGTGAAGATGCAATTATATGAAGATGGAAAACAATATGACAGCAAAGCAGACCTATGAAAAGTAATTAAAATCACCATGTTGGAAACTGATTCATCTGAGGTCAAATATTTAACAAAGTCAATGGATAATTGATTGCTGGTCGTTATTGAAAAGAAGGTTCACAAAATTAAAATATAAATGCTTCAAAGACATATATGTTTGTTATTTATTCTATTATAGTTACTGATTTTGTTACTTTGTTATTGTAGTAAAAGTGATTTTCTGGTTTTGCTTAATAACTCCAGACTGCAGTTTTTATAATAACTCTAATAACTTTAATAAAACATGTTGAAACTAACTAAAAAATTAATACAAGCTTTCTTTTGCCATCTAAATTAACTGGTTAAAATTTGACAAACAGTTGGACATATAGATGATAGATTTCTGAATGAAATATTAACATCAGATATGAAACAACAAGAAATAGTTTTTTTTTTAAATCAAGGAAAAAGTGTAATGATCTTGTTAAGGATTCATTTACTTGAAGCTATTGTTAATCATTGATCTGAAAAAACAATTGGATATACAGATGACAAGACATTTGTAAATGAAACCTTAAAATCAGATATGGAACTGAGACTGTGCTGATAGCATTCTCAGAAGGAAAACTATAAAAATGACACAAGGCAGTAAAGGAATACAGTAAGCATTAACTAGAAGAAGACAGTATTAAAAATAGGAAAATTTCATTAGAAATCAAGAAAATGTGCTAGACGGCTATGTCATAACTATCCACATGTAATGGTATTGAATACAAGACAATTTCCTGACAGATGAAGATGAGACAATGCAACAAAATGCTGAGATTGCCATGTACAGAACACATGAACAAGGAAAAAATTTCAAAGAAAATTGGAACTGGAATGACATACTTAAAATCAGAAATGAGAATTGAAATTTCAGAGACATATTATTTGCTTAGATTCTGGAAGGCATCTTTTTCTATCTGTCTATATTTCTGAGATGAGGTATTATGTACACTATTTACATTATTCAAACTATTGTCCTCGTCTTTGTCGCCATATTTATTACAATGTTTCAGCTGTTGTATGCTCCGGCCTTCTTCAGGTAGCTGGAATGTCGAACTGACCCCTTTATTTCACTTACTGGGGTAGACTGTTCTAGTTCCACGTGCCATGTTTAATGACACATGGCACTGTGGATAAAGAGTGTGAGTTCGATATCCGGTTAAGGCAGTGGAAAACTTGGAGATGGAAATTAATAGGAGATAACTGATAACTGACATCCATTAAACATGGTACATGGAACTAAAACAGTCTACCCCAGTGAGTAAAATAAAGGGTTCAGTTCGACATTCCAACCACCTGAAGAAGGCCGGAGCGTACAATGACTGAAACGTTGTAATAAATATGGCGACAAAGATGAGGACACTAGTCCGAATAATGTAAATAGTGCATCTTTTGCTATTCCGCTGTGAGTTTGGATTCCAGTGTCACATTTTCCATCCTCTGTGAACACACTTTATACAATATTAGGTGTGAGTTAGTGGGATGTAGAACAGTATCCAAATAGAAGTGGAAAAATGAGAGAAAGTGGAAAACATTTTTAATGACAACACATTCCGTCTTTGTGAATTAGGTTGGCGTCTTCAGAACAAAAGAACAAAACTGTGTTTCCTTTGTATTAAAGCCATTAAATGTCTGTCTGTTAGGTTGGCAGCTTCTAGTTGAAACGGACGAACAGAACTGTGTGCGTTTCTTTTGTATTGAAGCCATCAATGGCTGGAAGACATCAACCTAGCAAACAGGCAGTAATGGCTTTAATACACATAATGCAAAACCTTATTTAAAACTGCAGGGTGTCTAGACACCCATCTCACCAGAAAAGCCTGGTCAGAGAACAAGTTTAGCTGCTGAGGACCTGAACATGTGGCAGGTACACGGTTAATGAAGACTAAACTACAAAAATTTAATATTTTATACAATTAGCTCAAAAGAAAAAACCCTTTCTTATTATTAATGACAGAGAAATATCTAAGTTTCAAAAGTGTTTCTCTTTATTTGTAATATCAGAAATTCGTAGCTTACATTCTAAATAACAGTACATGGTCAGGTCAGTATAAATCAGAGAGATACTAATTATTCAAACTAAATGGCAGCAGGCTAATTGTAAAATTATATTCCTGCTGTCTATCAACTGGTAGAGTCGTTTTCCACCACATAACGTCTGAAACACTTACTGTCTATAACTACAACAGCAAATGGCAAATTGGTCGACTTCCTCCACAGATAAGGTGTGCCAGAAATACAAACAACGGATTAAAAACTAATTGGCTTCTATCAAGTAGTGTCCACTTAATGTTACTTAATCTTATAATCTCAGATAAAGATGGAACACCCTGAGTCAGCGACATTGAGTACAGTAAAAGTTCTTGGCCTAACGTACTTTTGCCCTGTCAGCTAGGCTTAGAATAAGTTGACTGCATCTCCTGCAGAAGAGTAATACATTGTTCAAAAGAGACCACCTTCTGGGATGAGATTTGCAGATTTAGGTATAAACTGAATCTCTATCTATTATTTTAACCATAGTGTAAATCAGATATATGGCTATCATTTTAACCATAGTGTAAACCAGACATCTATCTTTTTTTAACCGAGTGAAAAGAGGACATACACTGGCAAAAATAAGTTTAAGACCGATGGTTAAAGTTTTATTCATTTCTGAATATGTTTCTGATAAAACAATATAAATTAGTTTTATTGTGTACACTTTATGCAGAATTTATTTCTCTTTTCAATGATGTAAAAATTGTATATTTTTCTATGACTTAATAAATGGTAATGCTGGATTAATTTACATTTCTAGGTCACATACACTGGTGAAAATAAGTTTAAGACCGATGGTGAAAGTTTTATTCCTTTCAGAATATGTTTCTAATAAAACAAAATAAATTAGTTTTATTGTGTACACTTTATGCAGAATTTATTTCTCTTTCGAATGATTTAAAAATTGTATATTTTTCTTCGACTTAATAAATGGTAATGCTGGATTAATTTACATTTCTAGGTCACATACACTGGTGAAAATAAGTTTAAGACTGATGGTTAAAGTTTTATTCATTTCAGAATATGTTTCTAATAAAACAATATAAATTAGTTTTATTGTGGACACTTTATGCAGAATTTATTTCACTTTTGAATGATGTAAAAATTGTATATTTTTCTACAATTTGAAAAATTTTAATGATGGATTAATTTAAATTATTCAGATTTGCCGGCAAAATAAGTTTAAGACCGCATGGGTATTATTATATTTAAAACAAAAAGATATAGTAAAAATGAGCAAAAAAATATTTATCAGAATTTAGTGCTGTAATCTTTATTATTAATTAGAGTTTCATATCACCTATGCATCGACCTTGATAAGAGTGCTAAAAAATCATTTGGAATGCTCTGCTATATTTGCATAATATAATCATATAATTTGGATAAATTTGTCGTTTTTTTTAGTGTGAACTCTTTTAGAAATATAATTCCATAAATTTTCAATTGGATTAAGATCCAGACTCTGTGGAGGCCACTCAATGACATCCATATTGTGTGATAAAAAAATTGCATTACATTTTTGGCTTTGTGAATGGGGCTATTATCTTGTTGATAAATAGCTCCAAGTCTTTTAGTCAGTCAAATATGGCAGAACATGTTCTTTAACTAGCTGCATATAGCCTACACTGTTGAGTTTTCCATCAACTTTAACAATTGGACCAATATCAAAGCTACTGAATGCACCTCACACAATTACACCCCCACCTACTGCTTGCACTGTCTTTTTGACATATTTAGGATGGAATTCCTTGGTTGGGTCGCATCTAACAAAGGTTTTTCCATCTGATTCAAAGATGCAAAAGCATGACTTGTCAGTCCAAAGAACTCTGCACAAGTCATCGCCCATCCATTGAATGTGAGTTTTCATGAAATTCAGCCACTTGGGTCAATTCCTCTCTGAAATAATTGTTTTTTTTCTAGCTGTAGACCCGAATAATTCAAATTCTCTTCTTGCAGTGTAAAACTAACACCAGTTTTACCAGATAATTGCTGCAAATATCCACAGCTGTTAGCATTCGGTTAGCTTGGGAAAGCCTATGAATTCATCTATCCAGTTGCACTGTTGTTTTTCTTGGGTTCCCAATCTTTGTGAATCCTTATATTGTCCAGTATCCTGGTAAAGCTTCCAAGCCTGAACACAAGCCATTTTGCTGCACTTTAATTGCTTGCTTACATTCATAAAGGAAATGTTTCGTTGATGAAGTGACATTATTTTTGATCTAATCACAGGGCTAAGACTACGACGCTTTCCTATAGCAGATTAATTGTATAACAATTCTCAGTTATTACACTAAAGCATTAATGACAAGCCATGTGACCACCCATTTAGCAAATAATTTGCATAATACCCATGCGATCTTAAACTTATTTTGCTGACAAAATAAATTAATCCAGCATTAAAATTTTTCAAGTTGTAGAAAAATATACAATTTTTACATTCTTCGAAAGAGAAATAAATTCTGCATAAAGCGTACACAGTAAAACTAATTTATGTATTTATATTGTTTTATTAGAAACATATTCTGAAATGAATAAAACTTTAACAATCGGCCTTAAACTTATTTTCTCAAGTGTATGATGTCTGTTTGAACAATAACGGGACTGGGTGTTTCTGTGTGAACTATAGACAGAAGAGGGATAAGTGATGTGGTGAAAATAAAGGAACTCTTTAATCTTTCCCTGACTTTCCAGGACTGATTGATCTCCCTTTGTTTTCGTCTTTCTCTCTTCATGAGGTAGTCGGCCATTTTCTTCTTACGGTTCGCTGCCGGAGTAGATTTCTAGTGGAATAAAGCTTCACTCAAGTTATATGGACTCAGCCTTCTTTTACTTCCTCTCAAACCCTTTTTTATAACAAGTGGACTGTGTTATCTAACATGATATTTTGGGAGTATATAACTGTAATCTTTCTGCAACCATTGTATTTTTTTACATGTGACAATTGTGTCAGAACAAATCATGACTGCTTCACCACAACAATGAACCTGCTCACAATGTCCTAAGCATCTGGCAGTTCTTGGCCAGGAAGAACATCACTGTATTTGAACAAACACCCTATTCACTCGATCTTGCTCCCTGTGACTTTCTTATTTGCACACAGCTCAAGGGGATCATCAAGGGGACCCATTTTAAAGACATGGAGGCCATTAAGATAGCCATAATGACAGAGTTGAGGAACATCCAAGAAGAATCCTTCCAGCAGTGAATAGAAGCGTGACAAAGAAGGATGGAAAAGTGCAGTAGACTGGTGGTGGGATTACTTTGAAGGGGAAACCATGTAGTTTGTTGTTTGTAATTAAAATAAATTGTTTGTGACACTAGCAAACAATTTACTTTTCAGACAGACCTGTAGTGGACCATGTGGTGTGTGAATGTGAGAAGAGAAGATGAATTATCTCTAGGTTAAGGCTTCCGCTGGCTGGTCCAGCTACATAAGAATGTTGGACTATAATGGAATCCAAGGAAGGCAAATAAACAAACAAGACCGATATACATGTATGCGAACAAATATATATCAATAACAAATAGATTAATACACGAATTACAAATACATTGAAGACATGAATAAAATGTTACAGTGTTGTATGGAGAAATTATTGTGTGTGGGTGTTGAGTGTCCGTACAAATGCGTAAGCGTGTTCCCAGAATATGGGAAACGCTGCTTGTGTGAGAGGGTCACATAGTGGTGTAAGTGAAAAGGAGAAAGTTTTTTACCTCGCCTCACGCGCGAGGTTGCGGCCTAAGTCGAGATAGTTGTGCGCATAAGCAGAGAAAAGAGGAAGAGGCGAAAGGTCAGCCAGTATTTATACTCCCGAGAGAGAGAGATCTCTGTTGGAGGGTTAAGGAAATGAGAAGGAGCTAACTGCGACAGACCTCATATGTCTACCTTTTGATTCTAACATAAATCAGACATACATCTCTCTTTTTTTACCTGAGTGTAAGCCAGACATATGTCTACCTTTTGACCTTAGTGCAAACGTATGACTAGATACACATATCTTTTTGACCCTAATGTAAACTGGATT
>OZ038489.1:28698928-28746428 GCA_964036315.1 Acanthosepion esculentum
CAGTCTACCGCAGTGAACAAAATAAAGGGTTCAGTTCGACATTCCAACCAACTGAAGAAGGCCGGAGTATACAATGGCTGAAACGTTGTAATAAATATGGTGATAAAGATGAGGACAATAGTCCGAATAATGTAAATAGTGTACATAATACCTCATCTCAGAAATATAGACAGATACTGAAGGGCCGAAACCTTGTAATAAATATGGTGACAAAGATGAGGACAATAGTTCGAATAATGTAAATAGTGTACATAATACCTCATCTCAGAAATATAGACAGATACTGAAGGGCCGAAACCTTGTAATAAATATGGTGACAAAGATGAGGACAATAGTCCGAATAATGTAAATAGTGTACATAATACCTCATCTCAGAAATATAGACAGATACTGAAGGGCCGAAACCTTGTAATAAATATGGCAACAAAGATGAGGACAATAGTCCGAATAATGTAAATAGTGTACATAATACCTCATCTCAGAAATATAGACAGATACTGAAGGGCCGAAACCTTGTAATAAATATGGCAACAAAGATGAGGACAATAGTCCGAATAATGTAAATAGTGTACATAATACCTCATCTCAGAAATATAGACACATACAATACGGATTCCGATTTGCCAAGTCTACCACTGATGTGCTTATGGCCATAACTGAATATATCAATCCTTTGATAATAATGTTTAAGCTAGAGCTGTGGAACTAGATATCTCAAAGGTGTTTGACTGGGTTTGGCATGCTGGTCTTCTATGTAAGCTTCAGGGCTATGGTATTACAGGATGATTATTTGATTTAATCTAATCATTCCTGTCAAATCGTGAGATGAAGGTCATATTGAACAGATCCTTTCTAATGAATGTGGGTGTTCCCCAAGGCTCTACCCTGGGTCCTACACTGTTTCTGATCTTCATCAATAATCTTCCTGATGTCATTAGTCCTCAAGTAGGAATCTATGCAGACGGCACTACCATTTACTCCTATCTCAATAGTAAATCTGGCAGCGATGACCAAGTTAACCTGGCTGCTACTCTTGAAAAAGACCTTCAATCAGTGGTTAACTGGGGTAGGAAATGGCTTGTAAATTTGAATGCCACCAAAACCAAACTGCTCTCCTTTAACTACCAGAGAGAAACATCTCTGCCCACCATCAGCATGGTTGATGCTCGACTCCAGGAGAGCATCTCACTGTGCCGCCTTGGCCTCACGTTTTCAACAGGCTTGGAGTGGAACAACTACATTGAATCAATAGCTACATCTACTGCAAAGAAAGTTGATTCACTGTGTCATGCCAAAAGGTTTTCTCATCAGAGTTCACCTTACATATATACAAATCTACCATTTATTCGTGCATTTAATACTGTTGCCATATATGGTTTGGTGCTCCTATTCATTGCAAGGTTATTGACAAAATCAAAAGAAGCATCTGCAATGTAATCGATCCTGACTTGGCATCTCAACTTCTGTCACTTTCTCACCAACATAACATGGCATCCCTCTGCCTTTTCTACAAATATTTTCATGACAAATGACCTGACGACCTTTTTTTCCTTGTTGCCCCAACTACGTAAATTTAAGCATGCTACTCAGTTGGCATCTAGTTTCTACCCTTCTGATGTTGAAATAGTTAAATGTAATTGCCACTTCTACTCCAATAGTTTCTTTTTTTGCACTTCCAGACTGTAGAACTCCCTTCCTCTTACTTGCTTCCCTGATAGCAATGATCTTCAAAAATTTAAATGTGGTGTCAACTGTCATTTTCAGTCAACTTGAACCATGTTCATATTTTATCCTTTCCTTAATCCCATCTATACCTAGTTTTCTCAAGAGAGAAAACTAGGTCTTCTTTCACTCTCTATAACCCCTGCATGTTAATGGCACTCATGACTTGTTTGGGGTGAAATGCTTAAAACAAAAAAAAATATAATGAAATTGGACAGCAGACCCCAAGTGCACTCACACACACACACAAAAGAAGCATGCACAGTTTCATAGGAAAAACATGTTTAAAAATGTTGAAAATTGTCAGTATGTGGCAGTATTTACTTTATGCAGAGCCCAAGGATAAAAGCTGTCCCTCAAGCATTTTGTGTTCAAGCAAGTGGTACTTGGGATCTGTAATGACATAATTAAGATGTTGACATTTCACACTACTTCAAACAAATGGTTAAGAAGGAAACCCTCATCAATACTAGAAAGAGCAATACCAGTAAGCTTGAAACTTATTTGTGGGTTATCCCACTTGGCTTTGCCAAAACACCCACTAGGAGGCGCTTGTTAAGTCTATAAAAAGGCAATCATATTCTATCTCTTTCTGTTTTTAATTCTTGCTTCCAGATGTAGTTGACATCAATAAAGAATGCTGCATGTTCGCTTCCTTGGTCTCCTGTTGATTTTTGAACTCTCTCACATGTGTCAATCACACACGCTCGTTACACGCACAAACATGCACATTCTTATATATAGTTTTAATGTTTTTTTTTCCTTTCATTACAGTTGTGTACACGTGTTAATAATAATATCTCCACACCTTTTGTTAATAACATGCATTCTCATATGATTTATATTGTTTTGTCACTTATTTTACCCAGACTCATATTAAGTCTGCCAATATTGTTTGCAGGATAAATGTTCCAGATGTCCATAAATATTTAATATAAAATGTCTATACGCATCACAATCAAAGAGGTGATACCTACAACATAATGGTGACTTATTTCTACCCAAACATACTAGTATCCCAAAACATTTTCCTGAAAAGATGTTTTAAGAGAAAGATTTTAAAAATTTCAACCCAAAGCAGTACTGGCTGATTAGACAAAGAATACTAAATGTTTCCTTATAAGAAAACAGCTAGTATTAATATTACCATATATATATCGTGAATCAATCTTGCACTATTGTAAGTCTACCATTTGTCTGTTTAATTGAATATTACTGTTAGATCTGGTGATTTTGCTATATATTTAGAGATTTGTGGAGCAAAGATGGGAATAAACACCAAGACAGTCAAATGACAAAAAATGGTTTCAGTTTATAAATTAATTCTTTGAAAATAAATATTTAGCATTTTCTAATGAACAGGCTATGTTTCTGCCGACAATAAAAAATATGCTTTGTGTTCCCTTTGAAGAATATTAAAGTCTCCAGATGGACAAAAGCAGTAAAGAGAAAGAGATGAATACATGTGACATCAGTTCACAAAGTGCAGCTTCAAAGAGATTCACTTACTTATTCACCTGTCTTCCTCAACAAACTAGGTGACACACTCTTCCTCTTCTCTTACGCCTGGTAAGTAATCCACAAATAAGGGCATTGCTGTGACAATCCCTAAAAAAACTGCCACTAATGTAGGCTACATAGCTGGGCTGGGGAACTCCGACCCACCAGAGTAGATGAAGTCACAACAGCGGCACCATGACCTAGGAACCTTCCCAACACTTTCTCAAATTTTCCATTTGTGGTAAATCATGTCAGCAAAAACTTGCAGATTTTGGAGGTTTTCAGATCTGAGAATTTCAGTCAAAGGATACTCAATCTGTAATAATTTTTTGCAACGAAAACAAAATAGCAAGCCCAAAGATAAATTAATCTTATATTTATTTCAGTTAAACAAGATAAAAGTATACCAAATGTAAAAAGGAAAAAATTCTTAAGCCAACTACAGCAGTGAACTTCTTCAAACCAAAATTAAAATTCTTCGCTCCCCAGTTGGACAACAAGATTTAAGATAGTCCATCGGTTATGAGTGATACATGCATGACATAAAATAAAGAGTGTCATACAAATTCCCCAGATATTAGGATAGTATGTGCAAGTCGTTTTTTCAAACTGACTTGCATATAAAATCTTTACATGTATTTTCTAGATACATCTTGGTGTACCTATATAGATATTTGACTTCTAAGTATTGCTTTAAACAGAATGACAGTCATGAAGTAGCCAGAGCCAGGGTAATGTCTTAAAATGCAATCCACTGATCATATAATGCTGAAGAATGACATAATGCCTTTAATGTAAGATCTACATAAGCAGTCACATGCCTCTGGACTAATTTTAGCACTTTGAGTGTTGCATCTTGCATACAGCCATTTCCCTGGGGATCATCCAGTCAGGTGAATTAAGATGCCATTAACTCTGCATATTTCCTTTGAAATGTTCAGAAGTGTCCATTGTCACCAGAGTGGACAGACTATCCAACGACATTATCAGCACACTAGTAGCTCTCTGAGGGAAGAGATGACTATTTGCACTTAGTATACACTATAGATATTTACAGATTTTAGCTTAGTCTGGCACAGGGTCATAAGACTAAGACACTCAGTGAGTATTCAATTCACTATTAGACAAGTCTTATTGAGCTATACATGTTTTGCTTTTTGGGTCAGTACATACAATCATCCAACCAGGGTGGGGAAGCTTGATTAGAGGCCCCAGACAGTTCTTTGTGACCCTCACTATCTTATCAACATTTCTACTTACATTTATGTATGTTACAAACTAAACTAAACAAAACTGACAAATGAACGATGAAAAATTTTCATGGATTTTGATGTCACTGTGCCAGTCTTTTTTTTTTGTCCAAATCCAAGAATTTGTTTTGCTCGTGCAAAGTCTTGAAAATACACTATCTAAAATTCATTATTTTTAATCCATAATATTGAATGTATTAAAACTATTCAACTTTTAACAAGAAAAATCTTGAGTTGATGCTAATAATTACTGCAAAATGTTTAAGATGGAATGACATGTCTCTCATATGTATTTAAATATTGTATTTATTTTCAGTTTTTCTAGTTGTTCGCCTACATTGCATATGATACATTATTGTACATAATTAGGTTACAGTAAAATCTGTATTTTATATGAATACTACTTCATAAAAACTGAGATATATTATGATAAACATTAGCCCGAGAAGGTGCAATGAGTCACTCTCCTGGAGGTTAGCATCAGCCATAATGATGGATGACAGAGAGGGGGTCTCTTTGATGAAGAAGTTTAGATTTGGAGCTGTTAAATTTAACAAGCCATTTTTGCCCCAGTTAACAAAGGACTTGTGGTCATTTTGGACATTGGCTGCCATCTTGACCTTGATGAACTGATTAGCCTTAGTTTATGTTTTATCTGACAACCATCATAAAACATAATTTTATAAATATGTTTAGGAAGTTAAAACACAATGTGTTTTGATGTTTTCTTTAAACAATAAGGAACCATCACATTTTAATGGATACATTCAAAGTACATGTACATTTTAATGGGTACATTCAAAGTACATGTACATTTTAATGGGTACATTCAAAGTACATGTACATTTTAATGGATACATTCAAAGTACATGTACATTTTAATGGATACATTCAAAGTACATGATATAAATATGCCGTGAATGAGGTACTTTGAGAGACTGTCAAAGCCTTGTATTAGGTGAAATTTAGTAAATAAATTCATTTTTCCGGAGGGAAATCCATCTAAGAGAAAGAAAACTTATATAAATTTCTGCTGACTTGCAGACATACCCAATTATCAGAAAGACTCCAGAAGTAACTCCTTGTGGTAAAATCTGCTAGCCAGGTTTCCAAAAGCAATCTATTGTTGCATGCAGCATCATTCTGACAATTCCTGCAATAACCTAGGAGATGAGCAGTATTGGCTATTACTTTCCACAGACAATATCAATGATGTAGAGAGAGGAAACATGCTGCATGGACAAATGTTGTTCTCCTCCAAAAACCCTGACCAGGAGAAGATTATTCCAGTTTAACATCACCTTCATTTGATTAACAAAACAAAAACAGATGTGTGCTACTACCACTATCTAAAAGGCCCCGGGCATAGATCCATGGTCTCTCAGGACTGACAGATATGACGTACAGAATTTCTTTTGTTCACACAAAATGTTAAAATTTCTGTGAAATTTTGGCCTTAGTGATTTGGCTACAGAAGCTAATGTCAGCCTAAAACAGGGGAATTTAAATGACAAAAGCTTCTGAAACAGGATTGGCTGAGGTCAATCAATTAATAGATTGTGTTTTTGAATTTCAATCATTAAAAATAAAAGCTGATGTGATCAAAGTCTTTTCTTCACTATGTTTTCTCTTTTTTTCTTAACGAGTTTCCTTCATGCTTTCTTTCACTTCTTTTCCTTCCTTCGTGTCATATTTTTAGTTGATTATTGATTTCTCTTATTAATTTAATTAATTATTCAGTTATCAACTGGGGAGTCAAAAAATCATCAGATACCATTGCAGATTTTCCGTACTCTCTCAGTAATCAAGAAATGTGTTGCACACAAATACACAAAAAATATACACAGTGTAAGTGAGAATAAATATTAATATGAGGTCTGATCAACAAGTATCAGAACTGGTACTACGGCAATGGAACTAAAGTATGCAGAGTGAAGCCACTTGTCACAGACTGATCTTGAAGTGTCAGTCATGCACATGAAGTTATAACATTGTTGCTCCCTTCCATTGTTTATAGCAGAGCTTGGAATGAAAGAGTGTAGAGAGCAGTCATCTCACTCCACCACAGAGGTTTCATCAATGTCCATGGCTTGTGCAGCAGTTTTTGGTCAAGAAGAACATTCCCCATGTTTGACAACCATCATACTCCCCAGATCTCACCTCTTGCAACTTTTTCCTTTTCAATAATCAAATCCCACTTAAAAGGAACAAGATTTTAAGATGTTGAGGTTATGCAAGAGAATGCAACAAGGCATCTAATCTATCTCTATCTCAAAAAAGAAGTTCCAGGAATGCTTCCATCAATGGAAACAATGTTGGTAAAGTGTGTGACTTCAGAAGGGCACTACTTCGAAGGAGATTAAATGCCAAATTGATATGTGTTGTAGTTTTATTTTTATAGCACCAGTTCTGACAATTTTTGATTAGAACTTGTGTAAAGAAAAAAAAAGATATTTAATCCAAAAATTAAAACTGGTATCTTTTCAAAGAGATTGTCAACATGTTCAGTTTAGAAAAACAGGAAAAGGTTAATCAATAAAACTTCCTTCAGACTCAAATAGAGCCTTAGAAGAGAATGCATGTCATGATCTGGGAGAGAGGTGTCACCTTCATGTCAACTATCATGTCCATAACAGTGACCTTCAACAAGTTGATATTATGGGTCTACTCTCAATGATGCAGCAGACACAGACCGTCATATAAGCAATTAAAATCAGGATAGACAGGAGACCACAATTTAAAGCGGGGTATGATCGTGAAAGTTCTCCACCATCTACTCTTAAATGAGAGAGTGTAATGACAGTTCTGCACAAACATGCATGGCCATTCCCTTGATCCAGCACTTGAACACCATGTCAAGTAGTTTCAAGTAAGTAGCAGTGGCCCAAAGCTCTACAGGAAGAAGTGGAGCAGCAAGATTTATACCTCATTGCTGATGAGCCCCACTCGAACCATGACAGGTACAAAAGATAATTACAGGGTGTACCAGGTAATTAAGAAAAAATTACAATATAAAGAAAAACAGAAAAAAATTGTCAGTATATTTTTCAGAAATATTTGCATTTGAAAAATAGAAAAACAGTTATTCAATAAAACTTCCCTCATCCATGATGTGGCCTCAAAATTGAGAGCACGCAGTATTGGATTACCCTTCAGGCTAATATAGGTGATTTTATCCATTCTCTTTTTCTAGTATAGGGCTTCCAAGCTTTTATGATTTTTATTTTCTCTAGATCTTATAACTACTAAATAGTTTCATAAACTGAAATAATTATCAATATGACAAACTCATATTTATTTGAATTTGCAGGAAAAGAATATTTTAGTTTGTGCAATTGTGTTTCAAGTAGATAACACGTTTGATTTTAGTTCAGAATATTTAAATCATAGAAACTTTTATAAAGCAGTGATTTTAATTTTCTAGATGTTATAACTTCTAAATAGTTTCATAAATGGAAATTATATCAATATTAAAAACTCATATTTATTTTGATTTTTATTGTTTTATTGTTATAATGCTGGTTATAAAAAATCTGTTCTTTTTACTACGGTTGTTGAAATACGTGCTAATTTGGTTTGCAATAAATAGTAATATTTCTTAAAGAATAGTTTTGTTGACAAACAAAAAAGATAGCTATTCTAGTTTATTTAAAGAATTTGTAGTAAGTTTACTTCAAACTATGTAATGTTGTATAACAAATGAAAAAATATTCAAGATGTGTGTAGGCAAGTTAGAAGGTGGCTCTGTTTGAGGTGGGGAGGACATAATTTCATTAGTCTAGGGGCCCTAAAATGTCATAATCCGGCCTTGCATACATTAATCAAGGGGTTCAAGTTCATGCTGGCCATCACATATACAATGGTAGCCTTCAACAAGTACTTGATTTTATGGGTGGTGGGGTTCACTGGTTGCCCTCTCTTTCAACAACACCCTAGACATAATAATGATTCAGAGGAATTCAAATCAGAAGAATAATGAGGAGACATGTTGGGAGGATATGATTGGGAAAAATTTGTCCAGCCACTTCTGGATTACATGGGCCAGATTGGGTGGGTACCAGTGGTTTTTTGGCACATGGACAGTCACCACATTGATGGAGAGATTTGCCCACGTATACAAAACTTCATTAGTACTAGCTGATGATGCCAAGATGACTATCAAAAATAAATGATATATATATATATATATATATATATATATATATATATATATATATATATATATAAAGCAAAGCCTTTGGACTGACAATTAGCATAAGGAAGACTGAGGTAGTACATCAACCATGCCCTACGCCGAAACAAGTTGAAGGTGTAAGGCAAAATCCACCTGAGTACCGATTTCCTGAGCGTAAATTGAAAGTCGATGGTCATGATTTAAATTATGTCAAGTCCTTTCCTTACCTTGGTAGCAAAGTGAACCAAAGCGGTTCTCTTGACGATGAAATTGTTCACAGAATTGCCAAAGCCACTTGCACCTTTGGAAATCTTGGCCATCGCTTGTGGGACGAAAGGGGTATTCGGCTGGACAAAAAAATCCTTGTTTACCGTGTTGTTGTTCTTTCCATTCTTCTTTATGGCTCTGAGTCCTGGACTCCGTACAGACATCACATTCATCAGTTAGACGTATTTCATAAAAGCTGTCTACGCTCCATTTGTGGTCTTAGCCTCCGCGACAAGATTTCAAATGCTGAATTGTTCACTAAATGTAAAATATCTGGAATCGAATCATTCCTTATCCAATCGCAATTGCGGTGGGCTGGTCACGTCTTGAGGATGCCTGATGACAGAATTCCGAAGATTGCGATTTACAGTCAGCTGGCAGATGGGAAAAGGAATGTGGGACGGCCTTGGCTTAGGTACAAGGACAAGTTGAAGAGTAACCTGTCTGCAGTGAACATACCATATGGGAGTCTTGAAAATGTAGTTGGTGACCGCAAAGAATGGAGATCACAGTGTTTTGAAGGTCTCAGGAAGTTTCAATCTGAAAGCATAAACAAACTGAAAGAAAACCAAGAAAGAGCCAAACGATTAGCAGCGGCACCACTATCTGCGGCGGTTAATCCACATTCATGTTCTATTTGCGGCCTTGTTTGCAAATCCCTTGCTGGACTAAAAAGTCATCAGAGGCAAAGACATAAATGAGTTTTATAAATATAAGTTGTCTGAACCTCATACGTCGAAATCAACAGGAGAGTCCATCATATATATATATATATATATATATATATTTCTACACTACATGACTTACCAGATACATTTTCATATCTTGTAAATGAAAATAAATCTTTGGTCATTTCTTCAAATCAGTTGATCAATTTCTCCTGAACCTTGCTCTGCCATCGATTTACTATGTGTTGTTGTTCCCCTGTCCCTCTTGCTATCAATTTGTCCTGTGGGTATCAAATTTTCAAAGTCTTCTTTCCTCATTATGTGCCCTAGAAATTTATCTTCAGGGTGGAAATAAAATGACAATGTCAAAAACTCAATTAAATCCACTGAGAACCTTTTGTCTAACGGAACATTTTGCTTTAATATTCAAAGCTTAAAACGGCTGGCACGTAAACATTTCAGAGTCATCTTAAAAACCATGAAAGAAAAGCATCAGGATCCACACACACAGACATTATATGAGGTACCACCAAAGATTGTCAAAAAAATAAGCATACCATGATGAAAAAATGCCCAAAACTTAATAAAAATAAAGTTTTGTTGTTAAAATCTTTGTTATTATTAAGAGGAAAGACCAAACTATTTTTTAATCTTTAAATTATATTTTTGATCCTTTTTTTAGAACCTACAAAATTTTGATTAAAAATTTAGTTTTTCTTGTGTCAGTGAGGGATCAAAGATTAGTATATGAAATTTTAGTGTCTTTTTTGAAGTGTAAAAGACACTGATTTGGAAATTCTTGCAAAATGAAATAATTGTTGGATTTTAATGAAACTTTCAAGACTTATTCACAAATGAATGAAATTATTTTAGAAATGTTTCTTTAATTTAGAAAATCTTGGTAAAAACTTATTTTTTAAAATCTGTAAACCTCTCCCCCCACTTAATTTTATGAAATTTTGAGAAATTCATTTTTGTATGGCTTAATGTTTATATTAGTTATATGCAAAACTCAATGGAGAATTCAGATCATCAAGTTTTATTTGAAAAACCTGACTCTCAGTTACTGAAAATCTGCCCTGAATCATAAAATAAAAAAATGCAATAAAACTAAGACACTATTTAATTAGAAAATCTTTTAATTGCTTTTATGAATAAGATATATTATGGACACAATTGTTTTAAGAAAAAATTTTTTCAAAGAATAATAATTTTTTTTTTACAAGAATTTTTTTGTTTTTTTAAAAAGTTTAATTAGAATAATTTACAAAATATTAAATCTTTTAAAATTCTGTATTAATTTGTCTTGGTTAGGGAATTAATCTTAATCTTATTAAGTAAAAACTATATTTGCTAATTATAAATGAAAAAGCTTACTACAATTCAGTGACCCCCAATATTTTAAA
Organism: Acanthosepion esculentum; assembly: GCA_964036315.1. Lineage (NCBI taxonomy): Eukaryota > Metazoa > Mollusca > Cephalopoda > Sepiida > Sepiidae > Acanthosepion > Acanthosepion esculentum. The sequence continues at coordinate 28,709,916 of OZ038489.1, forward strand.
AAGAATTTTGATTTTTTGGATGTACAAACATGACGATTTTTGTAAATATTAATGTCAGTATGCGACATTATCAAAAAATAAAAGTGGTAACTTTAATAAAATTAAATACCTGAAATTCAATGAAATATTGGATTATGGAGAATATTTTCGTAAAGTTTTAAGATTATTGGGTTGTTAAATTAATGTAAAAAAAGGCACCCACTTTATATATATATATATATATATATATATTTTTGTCATCCACAGACAGACTGTTTTGCTGTTTCACAGCTCATCAGTGTGGCTAGACATCCCGGTTGCCTCTAGCTAGGATTGAAACCCGACTGATTGGGTGTCAGTCGGAACTTCTACCATTAAGCCGTCGGCGCACGGCAGGGATGACGGTGAATTTTAGCGTGTTTATTTTTAGATTTAGATAAACACACAGTGACTGACAGTGACTCAATTCTGCCGAAGAGTCGTGCTATATTAGCTTTAATAGTCACTGTTTACAAATGCACCCCTCACAACCACAGAGCTCAACCGAAATTGATTTTTCAGGAGCCAATATTTTTGTCATCCACAGACAGACTGTTTCGCTGTTTCACAGCTCATCAGTGTGGCTAGACGTCCGGTTGCCTCTAGCTAGGATCGAAACCCGACTGAATTGGCGTCAGTCGGAACTTCTACCACTAAGCCGTTGGCGCACGGCAGGGATGAAGGTGAATTTTAGCGTGTTTATTTTTAGATTTAGATAAACACAGTGACTGACAGTGACTCAATTCTGCCGAAGAGTCGTGCTATATATATATATTTATATATATATTTGGATTGATGTGATTTTGTGACCCTGGGTTTCATGCCCTTGTGATCTTCAGACAAACTGATTAATTTTCAAAATTTTTAATCTATTTATGGTTATGTATGGTGGTGTTTGATGGGAGCGAGAGGAAAAATTCTCCTTTGTGTCCGTTTCGGGATGTCACTCATACGTACTCAGACATGCATACATATTGCAGTTCACACAAACAGATACATTCATGAACAGTTTGGGACAGGGTGCAGACAAGTATCCATGTGTTGGTGTGTGTATACATACGCAATTGTCGTTTTCGGTGTTGGAATTGTGTAGCGAATTTCCCTCAACAAGGGGTGGGCCAGGGCGTTGCCGTCATCTTACAGATCATTCGACTATTTTGTTAATGGAATAATACTTTCTCACACACACACACACACACATACACTTGTGGATGTGTACATATATTTCTATCTGTCTGGGTTTTGCATTACTTAAAATGGATTGTGTATAAAATTATGATAGATATTTTTATTATTATTTTTAACATTGCTTATTTGCATGTTGCAGATGATTACACTTATATAAATAGTAGAAATTCTAATTTATAATGCTTATTGATATTTTTTTATGGAAAATTGGCACTAATTTTGATAGGAGAGGAGAATATAATTGTATATTCTTTGCTAATCTGTAGTAATTAATTTTCCAATTGCTAATATCAGGACTGAAATTTTAATAATCTTTGCTAATCTGTAGTAAATAATTTACCAGTTGCTAATATCAGGATTGAAATTTTAACAATCTATACTGAGTATGTCTATATTTCCGAGATGAGGTATTATGTACATTATTTACATTATTCAGATTATTGTCCTCATCATTGTCGCCATATTTATTACAACGTTTCGGCCGTTGTACGCTCCGGCCTTCTTCAGGTGGTTGGAATGTCAAACTGAATCCTTTATTTCGCTCACTGGGGTAGACTGTTCTAGTTCCACATGCCATGTTTAATGGATGTCAGTTATCAGTTATCTCCTGTTAATTTTTCCCTCTGAAGAAGGCCGGAGCGTACAACAGCCGAAACGTAATAAATATGGTGACAAAGATGAGACCAATAGTCCGAATAATGTAAATAATGTACTTTACTAAGTATGTTGGAAATTGTTAAAATCAGGACTACTGATAAGCTTGTTAAACTCTGCAATCATGGCTGACAGGTGGATTGATTTTCCTTAGTAGCAACTTAATTGTTGACCAGCCTCTCAGGTGAAACAAGTAACGATGACTACGCAAACAGTCAAACGAATAGGAACTTGATAGCTGGACAAAGTTCAGATAATTCTGGAAATAAGAATGAAGAAAAAATAATGGACAACTAAACAGAGAAAAGTGGCCATAGATTGAAATGTAAAAGTTATAACATAAGAGTGAAGATCCGTATTTATAAAGTCTGGCACAAGGTTATAATTATGGCATACTTAATGGATACAATTTACAATATTAACCTATTAATAACCAATGTACAACAGGCATCCAGAATCTAAGAGATATTTTTCATGAACATATTTCTTTTAAAGGACATTGCATATTTATGATTCTGCACAGATTGCTTTTATTCTTTTTAATATCAGTGAATTGTCATGACTTCTTGGGAAAGATAGTGGAGTGATTTCTGATTGCCTTCTCTACAGTTTTGAATTCAGAGTGTTCTTCCTCACCTCAGAATGTAGGCAATCATGGCTCTCCACAGCTTCTTTTTCTTTATTATCTATAAATTACCATAACTTCTTGGCAAAGATAGTTGAATTGTTCCCCATTGGATTCTCCATGGTTTCCGAATTCAAAAATATATCAGTTGGTTAGATTTGGAAGTCTTCAAACCAAATTCAGAATGGAGAGTGAAAGCAGAACAGTCAGATGAACTACATTCCTTAGTCCCCCCCAATTCTAATCTTCATGGCTAAGACCCGCCAATGCTATGAACATTGTAGCATACCACCTTCATTCTCTTTGTATTCCATTGGTGCGAAGTAAGTTCCACTCGAACAGCTTCTTCTCATGAATCACTACATTGTGGAACAGACTCGTAAGAGAATGCTTCCCCAATGACAACATGACCCCATCACATTGAAACACCAATTCCAGTATGCTTACCAGTTAAACAATGTCAAATATCAGGTGCTGTAAGCCTGGATGTGCAGGTGGTGTAATATGTAATGATTCAGAATTGTTAATCAGAGAACCAAGTTCCAATTCCAGTTAGGTTTGTTATATTAACTTACAGGCAAATATTCTTGGGAAAGGTATGAATCCACCTATTCTCCTTCCAGCTATGGGTTAATTAGTAAAACTTGTATCACTAAAACTGTTGTGGAGTAAAGATCACCCCAGGGAACTATGAACTCATCCAATACTACAAAAAGTTCTATCATATGATGTCAGTAGTCATATTAGAGTCAGTCTTCATTCGAACTATACAGGTGTTACAGCAATAGCCTAAGTACTATGTATAGAGAATACTTTAATGAATTATATTACACCAAGTACTAGTGTGTGTAATAGCATTAACCTTACAATAGGAAGTTAAAATAAAAACCATAAAAATTGCATAAAAATTATTTAGATTTCCGAATTAAATAACCCATAGAGATGTTGATATGCCCTGTTCAAGTCGAGGTTTAACTGTTATCTTCTACACATATCCACAAAAGTTGTGTTCTTACTCTGTAACCCTCTAGCTTTAGTGGCCCTCGGGCCTTGTATGAGGTGAACATCATTGTAAAAAGAAAAGAAAATGACACTTAAAGGCAGCAGAAAGTTACACAGTCCAAGTGTAGTAGCCACTAGATATTATCCATGCTTCACAGAATACCTGTCTCCAACATGTAAACATGTGATGAACCCAGATGCACTTATTATGTGTACACATGGAAAAAAAAAAAAAAAAAAAACACTCTGTCTTTGCATTCCATTGGTGAGATGTAAGTTCCACTTGAGTAGCTTCTTCCCATGAATCACTTCATTGTGGAACTGACTCCAAAGAGGATGCTTCCCCAATCACTACAATTTTAACCTGTTCATCTCTAGGGTTAACCATTATCTTCCACACATATCCACATAAACTGTACCTCTTAATATGTAACCACTACCTTAAGTGTCTCTCAAGCCTTGTACGGGGTGAATATCATTAAAACAAAAAACAAAATACTCCTAAAAGCAGCAACAAGGTACACAGGCCGAATGTAGTATGTAACTAAACCTTAATGATTCCAGAATAGACTTGGTACTCACTTTCACACCAGACCATCAAACAAGCCAGGTGAATCAACAGGTTGACCTGAAAGATGAGCTCCTAAACATCATATATTATCCAAACCTGCCCCAACATGTAAACAGGTGGTCAACCCAGCTGCACCTACATGGAAAAAAAACAGATGAGAGATAGATATATAAACACCCACCAGGGAGCAAAAAGGAGAATCTCTCACATTGTGGTGAGATGTAGAATCCACATTCAGAGAATATCTCCAAATGCACACACACTGGCCAACAATTATAGATAGTTGAATGGTTTTTCATTGGTATTGTCATTGTTTTGGAATAGAATTTTTTTCTTCAGGAGTAGGAAATCATGACCCTCATTAGATTTCTTTTCTCTATTTGCGTATTACCACAACTTCTTGGGATAGATAGTTGGTTTCCGGTTGGTTTCTCTATGTTTTGAATTAAGAGTTGTCCTTCTCCAAGACTAGCTGTCACCCAATGCAAGAATGCAATCTACTCAGCTATTTGACCCATAACTGGAGGTAAGAGAGAGGAATTTGTGCCATTCCCAAGGATATTAATGTGAAGGTGAATGCAACAGACTAAGCTAGAATTTGAACACATTTTAGTAATTTCACTTCCTATGTTGGGGGAAGTGTTATATATATAAGAAATTGTTAGGAGGATTTGAGATAATCATAATTAAGTAATTCATAGAGTTTTTTTTTAGAAGAAACCTCAACAGAATGCAGAAAGTACTGGACAGCCGTTTAGTCCTATATTTGGGACTCATCAGCAGTGCGCATCCACTACCAGGAATTGAAACCTGGACAGTTACGTTATTAAGCAAATGTTATACCAACTGTACCACGGGCCCCGGTAACGAAGAAGTAACGAATTAAACTCGACATAGCGCCGCTCATTCACATATTCCGTGGTGGAACTCATCCAAGTTCCTTTAACCAAGGATTGTGCCCCCGAGAGCCATGACTACTATCACCGAGCCGCTCCATCCAGAGCATTAGAAGCCGGTCAAGCAAGGATATACAAGAAATTGTTAGGAGAATTTGAGATGAGTCCCAAATATAGGACGAAACGGCCGTCCAGTGCTTTCTGCATTCTGTTGAGGTTTCTTCTAAAAAAAAAAAAAACTTGATGAATTACTTAATTATGATATATATATATATATATATAAAAAAAATTTTGACTAAAATATTGACCCTGAAGATGAACAATGATGTTCGAAAGCGCTAGGTCATCATATGGACAATACATATTTGAAACTATTTTCAAATAAAAAGTCTCATTAGAGAATATGAGAAAATTCAAAAGAAAATATGTAAGACTATGTTGTCTTTAACATTCAACACTACATGTTTGAAATATATATATATATATATATATATATATATATATATATATATATATATATATATATATATATATATTTACCTCTGCCAACAAAACTGAATAGAAGTTATATGTTCACTCAGGTTTTCCCTGCCAACATAATATCTACACTATTTACATTGTTCTAACTATTGGTACATTGGATAAAAGCATTGGTTGAAGTAATCCAGTGACTTGACTCAAAGAGTTGTGAGTTCAATACCTGGACACAAGCAAAGGTAAACAAAAACTTGAAGAGTTGAGTGACTAAAGGAAAATAACTGAAACTAAGATATCTGGAAGAGACATGGCATGTGAAACTTGAACAATCTGCCCTGATTAATGAAATAAAGAGTTTGGTTTGAAATTCTAATGTATATCACCTGAAGAAGGCCAGCACATGCAATGGCTGAAACATCAGAAATATGATAATAAAGATGAGGACAATAGTCCAAACAATGTAAATAGTATAAATAGTTACAATACCTCATCTCAGAAATATAGACAAACATATCTCTATTTCAATATAATTTTGTGAAGAGATGGGTTCTGGACTGAAAAACAATTGATTAAATTTTGGGGTGGAGATCCACGATTTTTTTTAGAAAATTCCTTTAGAAATATTTAATCTATTCAAACCAATAAACCTAAAATGTATGGAAAACTAAAAAAACAAACAAAAAACAGTTACCTCACTTGCATTCTACTTTTCAATCAACAGATTTTCCTTCAGGTTTTAATGACAATGTTGGGAGAAATATTTTCCAAGTGCTTTTCCATTCATCTTTGGTTTGGTAGAAGGAGCAGCTCATCAGTTAATCCAGACTTAAGCACCTTGATGTGGTGTAATGGTTAGCAAGCTTGTCTTGCTAGAACCTTTACAACAGAGTAGTGAGTTCGATCCTCACTGGGTGCCCCATACTTTTGGCATCGTGCCACATCTAAGCTGCACTTAGAAAATCATGATCAATTAATCCTGATTTGTAAGTTCTGTCTGGAACATATACAGCAATTTTGAACATCTCAAGAACTGGTTCAATGTTTCTGATGTAACTTGGCAGCCAAACAGAGCAGAACTGACTGTACATTCATGAACAGACACTCTCTGGGGTTACTCAGCTGACAGTAAAATACCAGTGAGCGAGTTTGTGTATGGTATGACAACTATTTGCCTTATTTTATTTCATTTTTTAATCATTTTGCACACAAGCAAGACAATAATGCCTCTCAGGACACAGAAGATTACTGAAAGTGAAATAAAATATGAAAATGTTAGTGAGGAGATAGGACAATATAAGAACAGGATTCAAGAAGCTTCTGCTATATATTTAGAGATTGTTGGCAAAATCCAAATAAGAATCCGCAATAGTATTGGTCAGGCCTGGCATCTCAGTTTCAGTCACTTTCCCACCGGCATAATGTAGCTTCTCTGTGACATTTTAAAATAAATATTGTCATGGTAATTGTTCATCTTTGGTATGTTAACTTTATGAATTTAAGTGCAGTACTAGATTGGCAGCTAGGTCACATCATTTTACAGTTGAAATTGCTAGATGTAACTGTAAGTTCTATGCTGACAGTTTCTTCTCTTCAAGCTTTGTTTTCCAGTCAACTTTGATCTTAAAAAATTGAAGTGCAATGTCATTCATCATCTGTCTCCTTGAATTCTGGTCTTTTATTGTCCTCTCACCTTAAGGATTTTTTTTCTCAGACACTTACTTTCTGATATTAAGTCCTTGCATCTTAATGGCTTTATTACTTTGCTTGGTTTGAAATGATGAAAAAAAAATATTCTGATGTTTTGTCATTTCGTTACAATTTGGAAACTGGGCCAAGCTGAGAAATTTTGTTTACATATTCACCATAAATCCCTTGTTTCTTGTTTAGGTTTGGGTTTCCAGTTCCTTCTAAAGACTACACTAATTCTATACTTCTAACATCTCTGCCTAAAACCCAAACTTTTATTAACTATTCCTTTGCATTTTCTTTTTCCTCAATAGGAGTAGATAGGTTTGCCTATCGCCCGGTTCACACCCTCCCTGATCTTTTGAACAGGAATAGAGGTTTAACCCTTGTTTCCGGTTTAGGATTGGGTTTCCAATTCCTTCTAAAGACTACACTAATTCTATACTTCTAACATCTCTGCCTAAAACCCAAACTTTTATTTACCATTCATCTGCATTTTCTTTTTCCTCAATAGGAGTAGATAGGTTGGCCTATTGTCTGGTTCACACTCCTCCCTGATCTTTTAAACAGGTGTAGAGATTTATCACTCGTTTCCTGTTTAGAAGAAACCCAATCCTAAAGTCTTTTCTTTCTCTTCCACTTCTGGTGGCACCTTGCAACTTGGTGGTATTATTGGTGGTGCCTTTTACTCTGCAATCTTCTACCTCGAATGGCTCTTGGGTCTTGTACAAAGTGAACATCATTATAACTGGAAAATATTGATTGGCTACCAACTTAGATCATAGTTGATTCGCAAGAAATTAAAAATGGCCGAAGAGATTCCAGATAGATGTTGTAGGTAGGAAGTAGCCAAAGTTATCTCCTGCCACAAAGCCATAACTAAAACAAGAAAGGACTAAAAGCAAATAACTATTTACTTTACAAACACATTTAGCCGATCAGTGAATGGTTGATCCAATCCATTCACTGTCTATAGTTCCTAAAAAAAAGTTCAATGACTAGAAGATAAAAGAGGTTTGCAAAATTGGTTCAAACTTTGGAGATATCATTCAACTTGTCAAGCATGTAATCATTAAACACTGATTTATGGGATAATATGATATATACATTTCTATACATCAGAACAATGCTGGGTAATTGAGTGACAAAATTGAAAAAATTCTGAATAATGTATTTCATTCTGTAAAATGATTTCAGACTAATGTAATGTTCTTATTGATGGAATTATTTGTGGAGGAATGCATTTCCTAATGCTTGGAATATCCAAAAACAAAAGCATTGAGAAACTAAATGAAATCAGGTCAGTTTTTGTGCCAAGATATTTTGAACATCAAAAATATTTAAATTTCCCTTTCCTAAATCTTCAACATTTCCTATCGGTGTCTATAAGCAATGATTTTTTATTTTCATGCTCAGTCTATATTATAAATTAACTGATTTAAAATAAAATTTGCTTGACGAGGAAATGGAACTAATGTCTTTAATTTAATAACAAAATTAAATTAAAAGCTTTTAGCTTCCATTTTTGAAACATGGTTATCACTGTGTAGTGAAAAAAAACATTTTAAATCAGTTAATTTATAATATTAATGCTCTGTAAATTTACATTGAGCATTGTGTAAAGATAAAAATATCTATAAGAACACCGGATTTTATATCTTACTGTTCTTTCTTTTTATATATATATATATATATATATATATATATATATATATATATATATAAAAGTGGACATGGAAGTCAGCACTTAGAGGCGACAGTCTGTTTCATGCTAGTGCAATCGTCAGGCAACTAGTGCTGTTATTTTCCTCGGATATTTATATATAAGGGTCAGTGGTGCATTATGGGTAGTCTATTTTGGCGGTTACTTTTACCGGAAGTCGCTTATTTGTTTATTTATGTCAAATTATTTTGCTTGTTTTTTTGTTTGTTTTAATTTTATTTTTTATCTTATATATTTATTTATTTATTTTTTATTTTGATCGGTGTTTTTTTGTTAACGTAGTAAAAATTTGTTTATATAGCTTATTGTTGGTAGTCTATTATGGCGGTCATTTACCGGAAGTTGGATGTTTGCTTATTTATTTGGGTCAAACTGTTTTGCTTGTTTTTATTTATTTTCATTTTTATTTTTTATCTTATATATTTGCTTATTTGTCATTGATTAAATCTATTTGTTGAATTTTGGGGTGGGATGTTGTGGTTTATTCTTACTATTATTTTGGTTGGAACAGTTTTTAATTTATCTATTTGGGTTGATTATCTTTATTTGTTTTTTCTAAACGGCTAGTTTATCGTAATCGGTTGTGAGTTTATTTATATATTTGGATGTATTTAGATCAATTTATCATACTTGTTGTTATTTATTTGTTACACTATATATTTTTGGCTTTCGATTTTTAAGTAACATAGTATATTATCTTTTATTAATTTTTTAATTTTTTATCGTTATATAACAGTTATAACTTTCGTCCGTTCTTTTGTTTTGATTTTATTTCGCATATTCTAACAGGTGTGGTTTTGTAATTTGTTTGGAGTAATTTATTTTGCTTATTTTATTGTTGTTTTGTTTGTTTATATATTTATTTATTTTTCTATTTAAAGTTACGTAGTAAAAATTTGTTTTCATGTCTGCATTTTTAGATTAGCTCGGATCTTTTATTTAATAATTTATATTGATCTGGGAAGGTAATAATAGCTATTTTTTCGTCCAAGCAAAGTTTGCAAGATTTTGATAGGTTGTTGTAGGCTGATGATTTTTTCCTTATTTTCCAAGACATTTTTGGTGTGGTGTGTGTTTTGTTTTTTATTTCCCAGATACCCACCATACAGCAAAAACGTAAAAACAAACATAGGAAAAATATTCTTCAAACTTTTACACAAACCCTTCCCGGAATCAAGCACCCTACACAAAATATTCAACAAAAACACAGTAAAAATCAGCTACAGTTGCACCGAGAACATGGCACAAATAATAAAAAAGCCCAACAGGAAAATTATTAACAAACCACATGAACAAATTAAACCCACGTGCAATTGCAGAATAAAAACGAATGTCCCTTAAACGGTAATTGTTTACAAAACAACGTAATCTACCAAGCCACGATAAAATCAGCAGATAATGGAGAAAAAGTATACATAAGAGTAACCGAAAGACAATGGAAACAAAGAAATTATGTACACAAAATGTCTTTCACAAATAGTAAATATGCGAACTGCACAATGCTTTCTAAGTATATCTGAGAAATAAAAAACAAAACACACACCACACCAAAAATATCTTGGAAAATAAGGAAAAAATCATCAGCCTACAACAACCTATCAAAATCTTGCAAACTTTGCTTGGACGAAAAAATAGCTATCATTACCTTCCCAGATCAAAATAAATTATTAAATAAAAGATCCAAGCTAATCTAAAAATGCAGACATGAAAACAAATTTTTACTACGTAACTTTAAATAGAAAAATAAATAAATATATAAACAAACAAAACAACAATAAAATAAGCAAAATAAATTACTCCAAACAAATTACAAAACCACACCTGTTAGAATATGCGAAATAAAATCAAAACAAAAGAACGGACAAAAGTTATAACTGTTATATAACGATTAAAAATTAAAAGATAATATACTACGTTACTTAAAAATCGAAAGCCAAAAATATATAGTGTAACAAATAAATAACAACAAGTATAATAAATTGATCTAAATACATCCAAATATATAAATAAACTAACAACCGATTACGATAAACTAGCCGTTTAGAAAAAACAAATAAAGATAATCAATCCAAATAGATAAATTAAAAACTGTTCCGACCAAAATAATAGTAAGAACAAACCACAACATCCCACCCCAAAATTCAACAAATAGATTTAATCAATGACAAATAAACAAATATATAAGATGAAAAATAAAAATGAAAATAAATAAAAACAAGCAAAACAATTTGACCCAAATAAATAAGCAAACATCCGACTTCCGGTAAATGACCGCCATAATAGACTACCAACAATAAGCTATATAAACAAATTTTTACTACGCTAACAAAAAAACACCGATCAAAATAAAAAGTAAATATATAAGATAAAAAATAAAAATAAAATTAAAACAAACAAAAAAACAAGCAAAATAATTTGACATAAATAAATAAACAAATAAACGACTTCCAGTAAAAGTAACCGCCAAAATAGACTACACATAATGCACCACTGACCCTTATATATAAATAGCCGAGAAAAATAACAGCACTAGTTGTCTGACGATTGCACTAGCATGAAACAGACTGTCGCCTCTAAGTGCTGACTTCCATGTCCACTTTTATATTTACACCCGCTCTATCTCTGATATTGAGCACTTTATCCCATAAATATAGCACACTTTAAGACTATATTTCTTCATTATATATATATATATATATATATATATATATATATATATATATATAAAATATAAAAATCCACTTTTACAGTATATAGCTCAAATCAACTGTTTTTCTTTTCAGATTTACATGTTAGGGTAACACCTAACTGATTACTCTCCCAACAACTATGGGGATAATACAGAGAGAGGGGAAAGAGATGAGAGGTAACAAAAAAATAAACAAAAAAACAACACTGCCTTTGAAACCGCAACAACTTGATAAACAAATCACCCATGGGACCAACTTTACAAGATACTGTGTCTTACTAACGGCTGTTTTCCCCAAGGTTTCATTGGCATGAGGCATCTTACAAAGACCCAGATCTTGACCAGTTGCGGAGAGGCCTGTATCTAGCTAGACATGCCAAAATGTCCTGCTGCTAACAGGAAAAACCTGAATGTAACTAGTGTTAACAAACATGTCCACATGTGATCCGAGGCCTCTTGTGTCTGTACTGATGTGTGTTTGCCACATATTACTAATGTTAAATAGACTTAGCTTTGAATAAAGAAAGTTCATCCTGAAATACCACTAAAAGTACAAAAATGCAGTTGAATTTCAAAGGTGATATTGAAGAGAGTTTCATTCAGATCCACTGAAGTAGCTTACAATCTCATGAATTAGAGTTAAGTTTAAAACTGATTGTACTGTACATGATATTTCCAGAAGACCTCAGATATCAACAAGCCCTGTGAAACAAGAAAGGGTGATGAAAATTCTCACAGAATTCTAAGAAACCTATCAAAATGTTGATTTTTGCTTGTGATTCCATTGTGTCGTGCTTTCAGCAATGTCTGAATCATGACAGACATCAATTCGAAAACATGACAAAATCTTAAAAGCATGATTTTATAATAAATACCGTCCTCATATGCATTATTTAAATTAGATATAGCTCATTCTAGTTGTTTGAATTATTTTGTGAGAAAGCTTCAAAATATGTATATATTTTTTTGAGTCACCCCATATATATATATATATATATAATTATTTATTTGAATATTACAACATAAATATGTTATAAAATCACGACAAAAGTAGCCATTTTGTTTCAACACTTCTTGTGTCTTGTCAAGTGATGATATAGAATATAGAATAAATGGTTTTAAAAGTTTCAAATTAATCAACGATCCTTAGCTAAGAGTAAACGCTGTTACGTAAGCCAGAGTGGCCAATCAAAAGGCAAGTATAGGATGATTCGAAAAATTTGACAACTAAGCAAGGCTATCTAGATATTAAAAGATTTATAAAATTTGAAATTAAAATTAAAAATAAAATTAAAATTACCTATTAAGAAATCTAAATCAGATCTCTATTAAGTTTTAAATTGTAAAATTACTAAGGAGAAAAAAAAAAAAAAAAAAAAAAAAATCTAAAAATAAAAATAAAAGATATATATGCTATTTAATTTATATTTTCATTGAAATTAAGTTGAAAGTTGTATTTAGAGTCCCAGACATAGATGTATACATTTTTCGTTACATTTCAGCAAGTTAGTCGCCTCTCACGTGAAATCACTCGATCAACGGCATGCCAAACGCTCGGACGCATCTAGATATATACACACACATACAAAAAAGCAAACCACACATAGGCAAATGCACTACACCTACACACACACATCGATACACACAGGCACACACATCTACATTCAATATGATCCAGACGGTCAAATGTCGAAGCCATTCGTGGCTTAAAATGTTATTAAACGAATTTAAACTTGAAAAATTTAAACAAATAACCATATATAAATATATATATATATATATATATATATATATATATATATATATATATATATATATATATATACACACACACACATACACACATACATACATATATACATTTTTGAAAACATATAGTTTTCGACACATTTACAGACAAAAGTAAATAACCACCTCCACATATAATTGAACACTCGCACATCCGCATATAAATTAATACATGCACCCGCATAGACACATATAAGGATAATAGGTACGCATACACAGACCTACGTACATAAACATACACATAGATAAGCACATATAAATATATTGACCCATACGTCGACGCAGAAAAGTAAATAAGGCAAGTGAAGAAATACATATAAAGATGCAACCATATACAAGCACACACATACATACATACACATCTAGATGTACATACATAAGCACGCATGCGTATATGTATATACACTAAATATATATATATATAGACATTTACAAATACAAGTGTATACATGAAAAATTAAACAAACGTAAATTAAAACGACATGAGTATAAAAATGCATATACACATCCGCTAGTACATATATATACACACATACATACGCAACTACACATAGATATATACACATATATATCTACAGACAAACATATACATACATACATACATATTCACAAATATACATACGCATATATACACATATACATATATATATATATATATATATATATACATATATATACATACACACATAAACACACATACACATATACATACACACACATACACATATACGCACACACACATATACATATACAAACACATATACATATATACATAAACATATAGACACATGCATAAAAAAGGAAAAAGAAATAAGCATACATAGACCAACTTATATTCTAATAATATTCCAACAACATTATGATAAAATATATTAAAAGTTAATCATAATTTAAGAAAAGAACAAAGGTCTGTAAGCAATTAAAGGTACTTTATCAACAAAAGTAGATTTTAGTTTGTATCTATGATACATTCCAAGACACTAAAGCCTACATACAAATACACATACAATGACACACCAACATATATATATAAATATCTAATCCTATATAAATACCCATATCGACACATCCAGATAAACAATACAGAGACAGTCGAGCTCAACCATATAATCACCCACACATACATATAAATATACACCCATATACAAACACATATACATAAACATATACATATTTAAACATACATATATATACATATATATGCATATATAAACCTATACATACACATAGAAACATACATACTACATATACATACATATATGCACACTCACACATACATATACATACATATGCAATAGGCATACATATATCTACACTCACACAAGTACACATAAATATCCCCATATACCCATACATATACTCACACATTTAGTGGTAGACACTTACCAGAATTTACTCCCTTACTCATACACATAAACAGGTTAACCCATGATAGAAGCCAATATACGCAACGATATACCTTCATAAAAAAAAAAAAAAAAAACAAAAAAAAAAACCATATATATATCCCTATATACACATATACATATCCTACAGTAGAAATAACTCTACATAACATACACATATATACATCTAAATACAGACACGTATGATACTTTGTAAGTACCCAGTACACATTCATATCGATAAGGCGACTATCATGCTAAAAAGGTAATAGTCTATTAAGTTTCATTTATCATTATCATAGAAAGTATATGATTTCTATACTAAGTTAAATTTAAGACGATGCTTACAGTTAACTGTTAGTTCATATCTTTGATTTAAAAGATCAGTCTTATTTTTAAATCTAATTATTTCAAGTTTCTCGTTAAGGCATAAGTAACACGGGGCATATAGTGAGTTACATGTCCGGGCCTTTCTAATTAATTTCCATTTAACCTTAGGTGTTTTATTTTTCTCTTTTAGACTCCAAAAGTATTTGGATAATGAAGTCATATATTTATAGTTACTATTATTAAAAGATTGCAGGTGACCCCGCCAGCGTTCCTTGAATGGTCTCATGGTGCAACCTATGTAGAATTTCTTTATATTTGGATTTTCTAGTGTTGATATAGTACTGAGATAAACTACAGAGCTAGTTAAACAGTTATTATTTAGTGGACAATTATTGGGATTCCTGCAGTTACATGATTTATTATTTGTGTCATTTTGCTTAATGTTGCTATGTGCAACCTTGTGGGTTGTCAGGCTCTCCGAATTTATATACTTGCTGAATATACTATTGTTATGTTTTTTAATTATTTTTTCTAGGTTATCAGCACAACTATAGCTTAACTTAAGAGTATTAGAGTTAAATATTTTACTGAGTGAGTTGGTTCCAGATTTGGGGAAATGTTTTTTAATGAGGTTTAGAAACAGGTGCCCCAATTTGGTTTTAACCATAATGTTAAAAGGGGGAGTATACCATATGATTTTTCTAGATCTCTTTCTACCATTATTGTTGCTATTTATAGGGCTTTTATATTTAATATTAATATTTTTATATCCACTAAGTTTAAGTGCGGAATTGTAAAGGTCACTATGCTTATTAAAAATATCACTGTTTGAAGAGTTGTTACTGATCCTACATTCAATAGAATAGGGTATGTGTTTGATGATTGCAGGGGGGTGGTTAGAATTTGGATGAACGTATATTTGATTGGAATTAACTTTTACATATGGTTGGTATGTGTTGCTAGTGAGGTCTAGGGTGACGTCTAGGAAGTCTACTCGTTTAACATTAGTGGAAACTATTACTCTGAGACCTAGATCCTTAAATACCTTATGTATCATTTTTCTAATACGATCTACTTTAATTTTAGTGGAATTCCTAACTACTAATAACCCGTCGTCCCTATATAATCCTACACTATCAGAATCTAGGCAATCAAATGCACTTAAATTATACAAAAGAAATAATCCAACAAGATCAGAAGCTTCAGCAGAATCCAGAGAACCCATTGAAATGTCAAATTTTTCGTTACAGGACTTTTTGGTCCACTGTTCATCTTTGTAGATTAGAACCGAATTTCGGCACTCCATGATGGTATTCACTTCTCTTTCAGAAATGTTGGAGTATTCCCGAGCGAAATCCAGGGCACAAGTGAACAGATTTTTGGATATAGATGGATAATAGTCTGTAATGTCAAACTGTATGAAGGTACATTTATCCTTAAATCCGATGTTAGTAAACCAGTTGATGACATCCGCAGTGTTAATCCATTGTAATAGTCCGAGGGTTTTCTTTATGGAGTTGTTGGTTCTTTCTAAGATGTTCTTACTAATCCTGCCAATTTCCGGTCTAGTTGGGTTTATAATCCTAGTTGATGGCTTAGATCTGAAATCGGGTTTGTGATCTTTTAATAAAATATAGGCTTCTTTAGGTTGTAATTTACTAACTCGATCACTTATCTTTAGTTTATCAGTAATTGATTTGCTGATAGAGTTAATTTTATCAATTTGGTTAAAATTGTCCGTATTAATTTTTTTGTAACTACTGGTTAGACTATTTGTTACTAATTTGTCATAATTCCTAGGGGATAATTTATAAAAGTTGGCAGTCTTATCAGATTTAACATATAGGTCTTCAGATTTATTGATGTCTTTGACAATGATATCCAGATTTTTATATATATATATATATGATTGATATATTTTTGAGTCACCATATATATATAATATATATATATGATTGATATATTTTTGAGTCACCATATATATATAATATATATATATATGATTGATATATTTTTGAGTCACCATATATATATAATATATATATATATATATATGATTGATATATTTTTGAGTCACCATATATATATAATATATATATATATATATATATATGATTGATATATTTTTGAGTCACCATATATATATAATATATATATATATATGATTGATATATTTTTGAGTCACCATATATATATAATATATATGATTGATATATTTTTGAGTCACCATATATATATAATATATATATATATATATGATTGATATATTTTTGAGTCACCATATATATATATAATATATATATATATATATATGATTGATATATTTTTGAGTCACCATATATATATATATGATTGATATATTTTTGAGTCACCATATATAATATATATATATATATATATATATATATATATATATATATATATATGATTGATATATTTTTGAGTCACCATATATAATATATATATATATATATGATTGATATATTTTTGAGTCACCATATATATATAATATATATATATATATGATTGATATATTTTTGAGTCACCATATATATATATATATATATATATGATTGATATATTTTTGAGTCACCATATATATATATATATATATATATATATGATTGATATATTTTTGAGTCACCATATATATATATATATATATATATATGATTGATATATTTTTGAGTCACCATATATATATATATATATATATATATATATATATATATATATATATATATGATTGATATATTTTTGAGTCACCATATATATATATATGATTGATATATTTTTGAGTCACCATATATATATATATATATATATATATATATATATATATATATATATATATATATGATTTTGATATACTTTTGAGTCACCATATATATATATAATGATTTTGATATATTTTTGAGTCACCATATATATATATATATATATATATATATGAGTTTGATATATTTTGAGTCCCCATATATGTATATAAAGAAAAGTCTATGTAATAAATTTCATCCTTTAAAAGGACTTTATCAGGAAACATAATGTTCTTTGATCTGATGAAAAGAAAAGAAAGAAAGAAAGAATGAAACGTGTTACATAGATTTTTTTTTCCAGTTAATAATTCAATTACCTGATATTAATTCAAACTAGTGTTCTGATCTTAGTTATACACAAACAACATTTCAGCTGCATACCCTCCTGCCTTCTTCAGATGCTGTTTGTTCTTATTTGGTTATCCATGATGAACTTATTATTGCATTATTTTATCCCTGTGATGCCATTTCTTGATTGTACCTGCTGAATCTGAGTGTCTGGGTGTTTGCTACCAGACCTCAATGCTAATGATAATATTAACGGTTTCCCTACAAGGAAATATTTGGCATTCACTGACCAAGTTGTGAATACTTCTTTCGGTTGAAGTTTATAACAGTATTCTCTTAAAACACTTTTTAAGGAAAACCGGTTTCTCAAGTCCAGTAACTGTTATTGCTCTTTCCACTATTGATGGGGGTTTCTTTCCTACCTTTTATTTAAAGTACTGTGGAATATCAACATCTTGATTATTTCATTATTTTCTCTTTGAATTATATGACATCCATTTTAGTTGTTGCTACAGTTGTTAGTACGCAAGTGATGTAGTTTCTCTTATTTGGTACAATTCTTTGTTTGTGAATCTGTAGCACCAGTCCACAAGGTTCAAAGAAGGATGATCTTTGCCAAGACCCTCAGGCTTTACTCACTCAAAACTTTTTTTCACCATTGGTCTTAGGAAGCGGTTGTATACAGCTGAGAGTTTAGATATTTCTGAATGAATTTGGCACCATGCATAGCATCCATTTGAAAGTCTTGATCTGTTGAGGCTACTTAAGAACATGACTTCGGTTTTCTTGTCAACATTTGTGGTGTTGGATGAAATTGCCTCTGGTGCAGCCAATTCTATGTTAAATTTCTTTTTCTCCTATACTTAATTTGTTATAGCTGATCTCTATACTAAGATATCTGAGGTATTTAGCATTTATTAATTTCACATACTTAATTTTTATGATGGATTAAGGGTAGGTGCCATCTCTGTTTTCATTCCAATTCCAGATTATAGTTTCTGTTTTGGAAAGATTTATTTTGAGTCCCATTTCTTGGAACACTTGATAGTAGATACTGATTTTCTATGAACATCTATGCCATCAGCATAGCCCCCTTATCATCAGTACATTGGCCTCAGCGGGGGAAAGCAGAATAAAAAAAGATTTAAGCAATGACCACATAGTAAAAACAGAAACAAATGACACCTAAAGACAGCAAGAAGGTACACAGTTCAAGTGTAGTATGTAACTAACCCTTTGATGATTCCAGAATTGACTTGGTACTCACTTTCACACCAGCCTATCAAACAAGCCAGGTTGACCAGAAGGATGAGTTCCTAGCCACCAGATGTTAGCCATGCCTTGCAGAATACCTGCCTCCAATATTTAAACATGTGGTCAACCTAGCTGCACCTATGATGTGTACACATGGGAAAAATGTATGAGAAATAGATATATAAACACCAACATGAGAGGGAAAAGGAGAGTCTCTCATATTTCTTCAGAGAAGTGCAAAGCCGCACATCATCTAGCCAACAATAAGTGAAAAAGTTGAATAATATTTAATGTTACATTTTTATATCATATCTCATTAGTAATACAAGATGATAATATTATATAAGGTTTGATGAATCTATGTTTAATAATGATATGCTTGATTAGCTGAATAATGAAGATGACAGCAGCAGTTTAAATAGACTGATGTACGCAAATTCTATCTCTTGGGGTTGGTTGGTTGCATTGCTTTATGGTATATCAACCTCAGTGGGTCATTTCATGCCAACAAAATTTTTGAAATAGATTCCTAGCGATAGTTTGACAAAAAAGGTGTATATGTATACATATATATTTGAACCATTTTTCAATTACTCATGTTTTTGAGTACAATCCACCTTCTTTTAAGAAATTTACAATCTTGGATGGTTTTATTTTCGTAATTTTTTTTTTTTTTAAATTACTCACTTGATAATATTTTGTTCGCACTAGATCAAAATCTACACACTCTAGCAGTAGATGTTTCACTGTAAATTTTAATTATAGCTGATAATATTTTTTCCTTCAAAAATTATTGCTGCTAATAATTTTTTTTATTACGAAGTATTTCTGGTATTAAAATCTATTTTTACACAAGTTTGGCTGTTAACTATTTGCCCATAGCTGGGACGCTAACAGGTGCTGCCACCCTGGGTCAAGGTGGACATGGGAACACCAGCAATTAAGAGGTGGTTCTATGCTCCTCAAAACCTCCTGATCAGAAGCCTTGCTGCTGGACGTAGTTTATCGTCTTACCCAAGACAAGGATGTAGTTTATTGTCATGGATGGATCTCTTGGGTTTAACCCATGTTTTTAATTGTCATTCATGATAGACCAATATTACAATACTGACTTTGATCCTCTATTTGGAGCAGCACTAATGCGGCCTTGTGCTAGTCTAAGGGCAGACTAGAATATTCCCATTCCATTAAGAACCAAACATGGATACCTCACACCAAACAAGAGGAAAGAAAAATATATTTGTTCACCTGAGGTCGTAAAAGTTTCCAGTCATCAGACAGTGGCAAAACTTCCTGCTACTCAGGTGGTGGCAAAAGTGCCTGTCCTTGACAAGTGACAAATACTAATCAGCCAAGTTTTATTGTAAATTTTATTTTCCAACAGAAGAAAATAAAATACTTTTCAATTTATAGCCCTTGCTGATGTCATTGCACCAGAAAATCATTTTCATTTATTTTCATTCACTCCCAAACCACTTCATACCATCAAACGATTTTTTTTTTCAAATATTCTTTGAATTATGTCTTGTCAGTTTGTTACCTTGGCAACCAAATTATTGTTTTCACAACAGCTGAAAAGTGAAAGTTTCCACTTTTTCATGTGAAAATATTGACTTTTTGTTATTGCCTATTAACATGGAAAGCTTGTTTAAAAAAAAAAAAAAAATAGAAAATTTAAATTACCCATATTGTCATGGAAGCAAAATCATGTTTTTACACATCAATTTAATTTAAAACTGCCAACATACATTCCAAAAGAATCTTTAATAATCTGAAAAGCACTAATAAAAGAAAAACTAATTAAAAATGAATAATGAAAAGACTTCCTCTAACAATTCAAGTAATTTTAGATTATTGTTCTTGCTTAATCATAGACAAACATTATGGTGTGAATAATTAGATGAGAAATATCTATGTATATGAATAGATTTATACAGGTTTTGTCTTGGTGAATTAAGATGGTCTTTAGGAGAAGATTAGGTTTGCCTATTATAGCGAAGAAAACAGCGACTTACCTCGTCAAACCAAGCAACAGTATATCACGTGTATCCTACAATGGAAAAGAAAATTACTTACCAAAAAAAAAAAAGAAAAAAGGCCACATATTCCGCATGACATGCTGAAGATGGAATATTTAGATTAAAAACAAGTCCATCGCAGGAGTCTCTATAAAATTATTTCGTTATGCAAAATACTTGGCGTCCTCTCCCAGTTGCCGACAAATGAAAAAACTGCTTGGCCGATAAAAGCAGTTGGTGTTTTCGAATCATGAGGAAAAATCTGATGTATTTTGGCTACCACATTTGTCGGCGAGTGAGTTATTTTTCTGACTGGTAACATGCATTGGGATTTGTGAGATAGTACCTGCGAATCGAATTTTCGGCATTTCAGAGCAGTTGGCATAAAAAATATTTGTAGAAAAGACAGAGGGAAGCCATGTCATGGTGAGAAAGTGTCTGAAGTTGAGATGCCAAGTCTGGATCGATTATGTTGCAGATCCTTCTTTGGATTTTGTCAAGAACCTCGAGATGAATAGCAGGAGTACCAGAACAGATATGGCAACAATATTCAATACATAGATGAATAGTAGATTTGTAAATGTATGAGATGGACTAAGAAAAACCTTCTAGCATGACACAGTAACCCAAATTTCCTTGCAGTAGATGCAGCTTTTGATTCAATATAGTTGTTCCACTTCAAGTCAGTTGAAAACATGAAGCCAAGAAGGCACAGTGTGTTGTTCTCCAAGTGTCTAGCATCAGCCATGTTGATGGTGGGCAGGAAAGTTTCTCTATGAGGATTAAATGAAATTGTTTTGGAGCCATTAAAATTTACAAGCCATTTCCTGCCCCAGTTAACCACTGATTGGAGATACTTTTCAAAAGCAGTGGCCACATTAACTTTGTCAGTTCTGACAGATCTGATATTGAGGCAGGAATAAATGGTAGTTTGATCTGCATAAAAGCCTACTTGAGAACTGATGACATCAGGAAGATCATTGAAGATCAGAAACAGCAGAGGATCCAGAATAGATCCCCACTTTCATGTAAAAGGATCTGGAAGAGAACCTGTTCAAAATGAGCTTCATTTTGTGATTTGATAGGAACAATCAGATAAAAATCAAGCAATCACCCTTTAATACCGTTACCCTTCTTACATAGAAGATCAGCATAAATCCTGTCAAACACCTTCAAGATATCTAGCTAGAACTACAGCTTGAGCTTCACTGTTATTGTCAAGAGCTTGATATACATATTCAGTGATGGCCGTTATCGCATCAGGGGTAGACCTAGCAAAACAGAAGCCATATAGGCTGTCAGAGGTAAGATGCTGAACCACTTTAGCATTGTTTAAAGCCTCGAATACTTTGGTAGGTGACTAATAAGGTGGTAGTTAGAGGGGTCAGAAAGTTCTTCAGAGTTCTTAAAAACAGAAACTACAGAGGAGGACTTCCAACAAGCAGGAAGCAGTGAGACAATAGTTGTAGAGTTTGGAGAGAACTGGAGCCAGCCTGGGAGTACATTTCTTTAGAACGATGGCAAGGATCCCATCACCTCCACTTGCTTTATGCGAGTCTAATTTAGAAATGATGTCCAAGACCAGTGTTGAGGTTATGCACATATCACTCAGTAGAGCCTCTGTTCTAGGTGGGGGAATCGGAGTGGGCACCCCGGATGAGTTGAGTATTGAGTTGGAAAAGAATTTCTGAGCAAAGCATTCAACCATATCTGCTGTAGATGTCAGGACTGATTGAATAGAGGAGGGATTGAGGATTTTCTGTTGTTCAGCACACTATTGCAGAGCCGCCAATAATCTCTAGAACCAAACTTTTGAGAAGCTGTATGTTGTTTCATTCTATCAGCAATCAGTAACTTCACTTCTTTGAGGAGTCATTAAGAGCAGAGACAAAGAGACAATCTGTTGCAATCAGACATGTCGCTCTGGTACAGCCAGAATAAGTGATTCCTGTGGGCTATAGCGGCCGAGAATGCAAGTGAGTACCAAGGAGATGAATGCAATTTAACATAGTATTTCCTTGCTGGAATGAAAGCATCAATGCCAATTTTGCTCAGGAGGAGACCTCAGACGTGCATTTTTGAACAGGATGATTAAAAGCTTCATTCCAAGGGACGCCATGAAGGAAATCATGGAATGAATACCAATCTGCTTGTTGATAACAGAAAGATATTCTGTAGGTGGGAGATTCTTGGCGTGTGGGGGTGTGAAAAGAGCTGTTTACAGACACTACCGCATGACCAGAGCTTCCAAGAGGGCAGAGCTGCATAGTACAACATGAGTCAAGGATAGAGGTAAATAATAAGTTCTATAAGAGAAGTGTTTCAGTCAGAGTTACTGGGAAAATGCATACGAAAGTCAACCATTTGTGTGAGAGATTGAGTGATAGAGAAGTTCAGGGTCTGGATGCCAGTTAGGTCAGTGACAGAGTGTTTAAGCCACCTGGTGTGGTGGGCATTAAAGGGTGAAGGGTTGATTTTCTTAACAATTCACCTACTTTTCTATCAGCTTCTGTCAAAGGAATTCAAGTTATTCCCAGATACCAAGAACATCCAATCAGCCACAAATGAGTGGCACTTGAAATTTTATATATATATATTAGACAATATTAGTGGTAAATATACACATACATATGCAATTATATATACACATACATATATGTATAAAAATAATTCCAAGAGGATATGATCCAGGTAGAACTCAATGTCCAGGACAGACTAAGGATATAATAAAAAGACTTAAACACTAATATTCCATGGTCATAATTTATTCCATTGGAATATATATATATATATATATATATATATATATATATATATATATATATATATATATATATGGATACACACTTGAATAAACCAAATTCAAATGCAACTTTATGATGTTTTAACTTCATATAAGTCCTAATATTCACGTTCTTGGAAAAACTTCAAGCCAAATTTCTCATTCAGTTTATCACACTCAGGACAGACTCCCATTAAAATGTAATATTGAGAATTAACACGAAATTAATATGTAAGCACTTCACGCAGACGTGCCCACATATGCATAACTATATATATGGGCACATGGCCGAGTGGTTAGAACATTCAGTTTCTGACCATGAAACCCCAGGTTTGAATCTCACCACAGTTTATTTGTCAGGAAGGAGACTTCCTGATGTTATCGGTCTGGAAGGGGATGACCCCAGTGTGCAGCACTTTTGGAAAGTATCTGAAAACTATACCATGGGTTGACCCAAGGCTTGTGAGTGAAATTGGATAGACAGAACATTTTGGGGCTGTCGATAGCAGTGCTAGCATGAAGTCACAAGTCATTGTGAGCTGGTGTTGTTCAGATTGTTGATCATGCTAGATAACACGTTCTCTCCCAGAAACTGTAACTAAGGTCTGCTCAGTATATTTGCACTATAAACCACAGGTGGGCTCTGTGGGTGCTGAACATCTGCATCTGCAATAGGGATTGGCTAACCCCCCCCTAGTAGATGGGTATCCTCAAATACAAGTGGCCAGAGATATATACATACATACATACATACATACATACATATATATATTGGGGAAAGTACTAAGAGAAAATTAAAACAATGAAGGGAGAAAAAAGAATAAAAGTCGGTTTCATTTGGTTTACGGCATATCAACCTCAATGGGTTATCTAACTTATTTTTCCTGGTAATATTTTGTTTTGTCAAAAATCTATTTCTGGTAATACTTTTTTCCTTAAAAATGTATAGCTAGTAATATTATTTTCAAAAACGTATTGCTGGTAATAGTTTTTTTTTTTTTTCAAAAATTTCTGGTAATAATTTTTTACAAAATATTTCTGGTATTAAAACCTATTTTTACACTTTTATAATGCTTTTTACCTCAGTTTCAAGGTTACCTATTTGCTCATAGCTCGGACCATAACAGGTGCTACCACCCCTGGTCAGGCTGGAACTGAGAACCCCAGATATTTAGAGGTGCTTACATGCTACTCAAAACCTCTTGATCAGAGGTCTTGCTGTTGGATGTAGTTTATAGTCTTACCCTGGGCGCGGATGTAGTTTATCATCATACTCAGGATGGAATAAAATTTGGAAATAGGATGGCACAGAAAAGTGAAAAGGACAAAAGGACAAAAAAACAAACAAGTTCTATACAAGAAAATTACAAAAAATAGCAATTAAAAGTGTTCATTTTTTTTTTTTTTTTTAAGCGTATCACCCCAAGCAAGGCCGGTGGACACTATCACGCATGGGGTTACAGAAGGGTTGGAGGAAGAGCAGATAGGAGTGGTAAAGGAAGGGATGTGGAGAAAGAGAAGGACGGAGGGTCGATCGAGGCAGGGGGGTTACGGGAGATATAGAGCGAGAGCAGATAGGAATGAAAGATGTCTGGAAGTGGATAGATCAAGGCAATTGGAGATGACGATTGACGCTACACTTCAACAATACCAATATACATGAAGACTGGTGAAGCCATCTGATGAGTTCTTGAATGAATATTAAATCAAGATTTGGCAAAACCGATATTGAAACTAGGAGTTTAACTATATTTAACTATAATTAACTATAGCTGAATGGTTTTGGGGAGGGTCATGTTGGGATTGCCAATTCAGACCTTTTGCTATTGTAATGGTAACATTAGTCATCTGCCTACAAAGAAACATTTGGCATTCATTGACCGAGCAACCAGTACTACTTTCGGTTGAAATCTATAAAATCATTCTCTTAAAACAATTTTTTGGGAAAATACGTCTCTGAAGTCCAGCAGTTTTTATTGCTCATTCCAGTATTGATGGGGGTTTCCTTCCAAACCTTTTATTTGAAGTAATATCGAATGTCAATACTTGTTTATGTCATTATTTTCTCTTCAAATTACCTATGCTACCCATTTTAGTAGTTGCTGCTGTTGATAACATGGTTTCATGTTATTTGGTGATAGTTCTTTTGTTTGTAAATCTGTAATGCCAGCCCACAATGTTCAAAGAGGGATGACCTTTGCCAAGAATCTCAAGCATCACCCGCTGAAAGCCTTACTTCATCACCGATGTTAGAAAGCAGTCATATACAGCAGACAGTTTAGACATTTGTGAATGGGTTTAGTGCCATGCTTGACATCCCTATGAAAATCTTCGCCTGACATGACTTAAGTTTTCAGGTTGATGATTTTGTTTACTAGCAATTTGCAATGTTGGGTGAGACAACGCAACCTATTCTATGTTCTATTTTGTTTTCTCCTCTACTAAATTTGTTATAAGTTATGTGTTATGCAGTATCTGAAGTGTTTAATATTTACTAATTCCACATCCTGAATATTTATCATTGCTATAGTAGCTCCTAACAAAGCTAATTCAGAATTTCATTTGAATGTGTTGGAATCTTTATATTAAATCCTGCCCGCTATCCCTCTATAAGCAGAATCAGTCACTGTTGGGTGAAATGTAATTAACCTTTGTCATAGATTTATTATATAATATCTAGCCTTTGATGTTTATTTTAGTCTCTGTGCAGAATTCTCATCCTTGATTGGGATCTAATGAGAGAGGAAAACAAAGCAGTTAGGCTTCTTTTTTTATTGTGTTTTGTATATCGATATTACTACATTATGGTAATGTAATTTTTTTTCTTTTTTGCTACCCCTTTTATATTACATATTTTTTTTGTATTTGAAGGTATTTTTGCTATTAAAAAATAAATATATATTAATATACTCATATGAATAAAATAAAGCAACTGTTGCAAAAGTAGAAGGTTATCTCCCCTTAGATTTGCATTTATGTGATGTGTGTCATTGACTGCATATCTAATATTTGTTTATGATATAAACCTCTGGCAAATGGCATTGTCACCATGTTCATCTGACATGGTGGAGAGGTCTATTCACATGCAAGATCAAATACCTACAAATACCAGAGTGCTGTAGATAGCTATTTAATGTGCATGGTTCAATATTTTTCCAAAGTTTTTCTGACCACTTTTGGAATTGATACAACTTACTGTACTTTGCTGGATTGGATGGAATTCGCCATGATACTAATCACCTATACTATGACTTGACACGTCAATATTGGCTTCATTGTGGATAATGCTAAAACATCAAAAATAAAATCACTGTTCTTGGATGGTCATTTTTTTTATCATATTGTTTTTTTTTATAACTTTCAAAGTCTTTTTCATTAGTTCTCCACCAAACAACTAATAATTCTTAGATATAGAAAATCCTTTAAAAAAAAAAAAAAAAGCATGAGGTAGCATTTTCATGTTAGCCTATGCTTCACTTCCACATGTTCCCACCATATTGTTTGTTTACTCTTTTGTTATGTGAAAAATGCTAAATCTCTTTTGTTAGTCCCTGCCACAAATATGAAAATCCTAATCCTTGTTGGCTTACAAACAAAATAAATATAATATACTAATTCCTACTTGATATGAAACTTTTAGTCAAATTGGTACAAATAAAACAGCTTGAAGATGCTCCGATTCATATTACTAATGTCTTGGGAAAGTACTTCACAGAATTCAAAATATCTGAAGTCTATAGTAAAACCTGAAGAAATATCGAATTTAAAGAAGCACTCACGACTCACATAGGTCATAATGAACTGACATTTTTTTTTATTTTTAATGAATGATGGATTGACTGACTTATTTTTGACAGTTTAGCAACCTCTTATGGGCTATTTAAAACTGTAATATATTTTGGATTGTAAGAATAATATATTTTTTGCATGAGTGAATATTACATTAACAATATTCATGAGAATAATGATTTTTCCAGACACAAGTACAACTATTTAACCCATATCTGGGGAGAATCAATCAGGCAAGTTGAAACAGCCACATATATATGCTATGGTTAATTCTTTGAAGCTGATGATGGCAAATATATATTTGGGGGGGGGGGTAATCAAGCAAGATTTACTTGCCAACTCCCCCAACCAATTAAAAGATCCAGTTATTATGTTAGATTTGTTCATGACATCTTCTGTGTGTTTGAGGATGAAGATACAAGATTTCCAGATACAAGTCCTACTCTTTAATCCACTGCTGGGGAGAGAAGAGATGGATTTATAAATTTCCCAAGAGTATTGAATGTAATGGACCTGACTGGAATTCGAACTGTTTTCCAATTTCTCATTTCAAGCCACTATCCATGACACCACCTGCACATTCTTTTACTGAACAAAGTTTAGATAAATGCTAGAACAAATCATTCATTGAGTCCATGTTAAGTTACTTTGGTACACATCAACCTTTTTATCTATAAAGTTAGCTGGAAATAAATAGTTTTCACTATAAATATAAAAAATTATTTGTGTGTGTGTGTGTGTGTGTGTGTGTGTGTGTGTGTGTGTGTGTGTGTGTGTGTGTGTGAGAGAGAGAGAGAGAGAGAGAGAGGGAGGGAGATACACACACATCTCAATGTTTTAGATTGTTTAAGGTGTAGTCAAAGAAACTTGCCTATTGTAAACAACTGATCTCAGTGACTATCAGTTGAGTGCACAAAACTTGCTGCTACTTTATGAAATGAAAGAGTTATTGAATTTAAGGAACATACTCTTCCTACAGTTGTAGAGTCAAAATTTGATACTCACCCCTGTAAGAAAGTTCCAAACTAGCATCCAGTCGGCAGACAAAAGAAAGTGGATTGTAACTTAATAGAGACCTTCATACTCAAGCATGCAAAGCAGTCTAGTGATGGATATTTATTGATCACAGTATTCACACCAAAGTCTATAGCCAATCAGAACCCAGAGAATAAGCTAGCCCAAGTGGCATAATGGAACATCCTCGCCAACTTGCTCAGATAGTTGTCAGAGCAGACTCAACTTGCAATACAGTCAAGTAATGGTCTTTTTGTCCAACTAAATCCTACAACAATTCTTTAAATTGAAGTTTTACTGTATTATCAGACAGTAAAAACAATATGGCCTAAAAAGGCAGAATAGAGTGGTGAGAATATGAGTAGACCTGTGCCTTGTCTAGACATAGGCTTTCATGACTGAATTGGGTAAAGCAACGTCCACAAAAAATTAGAGTCAGGTTCATCTCATCAAAAGTTACTACCGTATACTAATTTATCAGTCAGATGGTTCCACACTACTCAAAACCTCCTGATCAGAGGTCTTGCTGTTCAATGTAGTTTATAGTTTTACCCTGTGTGTGGATGTAGTTTATCATCATCCTCAAGACAGAATAAAATTTGGAAATAGGATAGCACAGAAAAGTGAAAAGGAAAAAAACAAACAAGTTAAATACAAGAACAAAAAATAGCAATTAAAAGTGTTCATTTCAACAATATCAATATACATGAAGACATCAAAAGTTACTTCTTTGTTCCTACCATATGCTAATTTATCAGTCAGATAGTATTTGAACAAGAATGTAACAATAAAAAGCAATAATAGTATGAAAACTAGCCAAAAGTGATATTTAATTTAGTAAAAGTCTGAACCCCATGATAGGTGTTAAATAGCAGGTTTAACTGGTCTCTGTAGCCTAGATGGCACCCATTCTAAAATAAGGATATGTAAATTGCAAATTGTCATGAAGGCTCTGAGAAACCACTCCACACTTTTTCCTAAGAATGCATAGCAATTCACAGTTGATAAAGAAATTGCCTATGGAGAGAGTCAAGATCTTCAAGGTCAAGAGTCAATACTATTGCCTATGGGGAGAGTCAAGATCAGCTCTATTCGGAAAGGGCAGCGTGTTAAAAAAAAGAAAATATTGTAAAAATGTAAAGGCCACTATAAATTTTATTAATTATCTTGTTTTTAATTCATGGAGTCTTCTCCCTATCTACCTATAGATTAAATAGCAGAGTAGACAGGGTTCTGTGATCCTGGCTGGTGCCCAGTCTAAGAGAAGGAAGGCAATAAGAAACTACTGCCTTTCAAAAAGGATGCACAGACAATGTAACAATATTGGCATAGAAACCAAAATCAGCAGTCTGGTTTAAAACTCTAAGCTCATCTGTGTTCACTTCCCACAAATTACATTTGCAAAGGAATTAATTTACTTCTTTCTCACCAGATACAGATTAAGTAGCAAGGTAGACTGGGCTCTCTAGCCTTGGGTAGCAAGTAGCTTAAGAGAAGGAAAACTCTGAATTCAAAACAATAGAGAAATCAACAGGAAACTACACTATCTTACTCCAAAATGCATGGAAATTCAAAGATAAAATGAAAAGGAATCTGTGGAGAGTCATAATCCCATATATCCTGAACAGACATGGCAATAAAAATAGTTTAAAATTCCTCTACTGTTAGATGTGATTCCAAGTCTTGTTTGAAGACATCTTTATTCCAACTTCCTGCTACTTTCACAGTCAGAAGAAATATTTATTACTTTATCTAAAATTATTTCTTTGGAATTGGTAAAATTCTAAGAGTACTTTAAGGCAGAACAATATTGTTCCCCATCCACTAGCCTAATATCTATTTATCTAAGTGTTACTTAGCAAATGACTAAACATAAGATAGAAGTATTGAGAGATACTTTAACTAAACATTCCCTTTGGGGATATTTAGGTCTGACAATTGAATTACAGCTCTCTTTAGCAGACTGCTAAAATGATACACTTCAAATAATACCAGTTAATGGAAATCAGTGGCTGGCGAACCAAGAGGGTTCTTAAGTCAGGTTTCCATTTCCAAATTGCATGTATGAGTAGGGTAGATGTAACAGTGATACAACCTGGTAAACATTTGAATGTCACAAAAAGAAAAAAAATGTAAAAACATACACACAAAAACGTAAATAAAATACCCAGAAGGCAAAAACATACAAAAAATGCCAGAAAACAAACAAAAAAAAAGAAAAAAAGAAGACACAAAAAAAAACACATTTCAGCCGTTGTACGCTCCAGCCTTCTTCAGGTGGTTGGAATGTTGAACTGAACCCTTTATTTTGCTCACTGGAGTAGACTGTTCTAGTTCCACATGCCATGTCTACCCCAATGAGCAAATTAGTTTGAATAATGTAAATAGTGTACATAATACCTCATCTCAGAAATATAGACAGATACAGAAATATTTTATAAGAATGTTTCAAATTTCAGAATTTTAGTATAGGAACCATATAATAAGTAAATAATTAAATCAGTTACCTGTATCAGAATTCTGTGATACTGTTTGACATTTTCAATCTTCAAAATTTATTGAAAAAGAACGTAAAAAAGTAAACAAAATATCTATGAGGATCAGAGACACACCTGACTAGTGGAAATAATTGAAAGAGAATCTTCACAAAGGTGGAAATAAAACACTCTAAATAATAATTTGTATTATACTTTGTAAAGTACAATTGAAGTAAATATCTGTTATATAGGAATAAAGTGTCGCTGCTGACACTGGAGTTTGAACACAGATCACCAGAGAGCAAACACAGGCGATCCCATTTTGAATAAGTACATCATGTGATGGTAAACGACATGTATATATGGGAATTAGCATGGCATCTAAGTGATCACTATACGGATTACTATTCGGTGGTTACTATTCGAGCAAATATTATCAAGCAAGTACTATAGTGCAAGTGTTATTCGAAGGTGTCTGACGCCAGTATTGTTTAATGGAAATTACTATAGTTGTATCTGCAATTACAAAGTCTCTACTACAATGAGCATTATAAAAGTGACAATGAGTATTCATTGACATTATAAAATTGCCAAAGAGTGTTCATTGACATCACAAAAATATCAAAATATAGGTTCTGTCAGGTTATATTTTGTGTGAAGATAAAAAAGAAATGTTTGATTGTGAGAGCTTTTTTCCTTATATACTGAAGTTCTCATAAAAGATTTTGTAGCTGTACAACTTGACAATTTACACTATTTATATTGTGCAAACTGTTACCCTCTTTATTGTCATATTCACCATATTTCGGTTGTAGTACGCTCTGGCCTTCTTCAAGTGATCTTTGTTGGAATTTTTCACTGAACCCTTTATTTTGTCTACAATCTGTTCTAGATCCACGTGCCATGCCTTTTCTGGATATCTCAATTTCAATTATTTCCTTTTACTCAACTCTCCAAGTTTTTATTCACCTCTGCTGTGGCCAGTTATTGAACTCACAACTCTTTGGGTCAAGTCATTGGATTACTTCAACCAATTCTTTTATCCACTCATCCATGTGCCCTTGAGTTTGAAATTCCAACATGTATCACCTAAAGAAGACTGGAGCATACAACGGTCGAAATGTCGTGAATATGACAATAAAGATGAGGATAACAGTCCGAACAATGTAAATAGTGTAAATAGTTACAATACTTCATCTCAGAAATATAGACAAAACTTGACAATTTGCATGTCCTGGGTATGACGATAAACTACATCCGCGTCCTGGGTATGACGATAAACTACGTCCAACCAAAAGGCCGTCGATCCGATCAATCAGCTGGTCATTTCATGCCCCATCACATCTAACCCATCCCAAAAGAACAACTTACAATTAACTTTCCCTCCCAAACCCTACACTAAATATACTAACACCTTACCCCTAAAATGTGATGGGAAACAATGTTGTTGCCAGCTATATGTTTTTGAAATGATGATGTTGCCAGCTATACGTTTTTGAAACAATGATGTTGCCAGCTATACGTTTTTGATATATTTAGTAAATACTGGATCTGGCATTAAATAACCCATAGTGGTTGATATGCCATAAAACCCCAAACAAACAAACAAACAACTGACAATTTGCTTGTAAATAAATTTATAGTATTTTTTTGTATTCTGTGATTCTAAGTATCTTAGTATATTAGTAAATTGTAAACCACAATCTTTAATTTCAAGTGTTGCCTGATTGGTGAACCTTCTGAAGGAAAGTGACTTCACTTACAGACTCAGCAGAAAGAAAGTAGCTCATTGCAAATAATAACATGGATGAATTGATGTGATAATACATGCATAGAAATGAATACAATATGGGAACCAGTAATAAGGAGTGCCAGAGAAAAGCGATAATAACAACAAAGTTGCAATATGAGCTCTGGTAAAAACATATAATGATAACAGCAAAAAATTGCAATATGAGCACTGGTAAAAATGGTTGCTGAAGACATTAGGTTTATAATACCCAGAAATTCATACACAGATGTCCTCAAGGACACATGGCACAGTGGATAAAGGTGTTGGTTAGATCCAGTGACAGGACCCAAAGAGTGTGAGTTAAGGCAGTGGAGAACTTTCAGAGGGAAATTAACAGGAGATAACTAATCCATTAAACATGGTACGTGGAACTAGAACAGTCTACCCCAGTGAGCGAAATAAAGGGTTCACTTCGACATTCCAACCACCTGAAGAAGGCCGGAGTGTACAACGGCCGAAACGTTGTGATAAACATGGCGACAAAGATGAGGACAATAGTCCGAATAATGTACATTATACCTCATCTCACAAATATCAAAATATTTTTTATCTATACTCATTCATAAATCACATATACACACAATTACAATGAACTGTTATATAACCAATTATATTAATGGAGGTAAATAATAATACATCATGTTCAGCCATGACTGGGTAATAATAATGTCACATGTCAGGTAAATATAATATCATATCATGATCACCTGTGTAAAGTGGTAGAAAGAGAGTCTCCTATTTTA
The DNA here is from genome assembly GCA_964036315.1 of Acanthosepion esculentum. Lineage (NCBI taxonomy): Eukaryota > Metazoa > Mollusca > Cephalopoda > Sepiida > Sepiidae > Acanthosepion > Acanthosepion esculentum. The sequence goes on from OZ038489.1 coordinate 28,743,921, forward strand.
ATTCCTCCATTATGGGAATTATTATACCCATGATATAAGAACATAGTTTATGGATGGAAGAGAATAGCTGAAAGGAAAAGAATTGACAAACATGATTTGTCCTTAGAGAGACTTTTATACCACTAAATATATACATAAATCTATATATACGAAATCTATACATAAATCTATATATACGAATGTCCCAAGCAGAGAACAATACATCGTATATCTACACAGCAAGCAGAGTTTAAAGAGAAACAAAAAAGAAGGGTCTTACACATAATAGAGAGATTCTTCTGTGTTTCTGGAGAAGTCAGGTTTAAGACTCCAGATTCAGGCAGGCCAGATTCATCTACTATATCAAAAGTGAGGATATATTCTGTGAATGGGAAACAGCGAGTTTTGGGTTTTCCCAAATTGAGGAATGCAAGCTTGAGTTTCTATATCAGGAGAAGATGTATTCCCAAAGGAAAACAGCACCATGAGGTTGTAAGCTGCTTGGGGAGGCAGATTTAGCCTCAGCCCAGGTCACTTAGCCCAAGCTAAAAAAAGCAACCACTCAGATTTTGGCTGCTGTAAACAAACTGCATGACTGGCCACCGTTGTCACTGTATGAAATGATGATATGTGATTTCTTTCCACCAAAGGAAGACAATCGCCTTTTGTATCCTTACAATATCATACATAAGGTTCAATAAATGTATTTACATTCACTATAATGATTACATACATAGTAACACAATTAATGCTGAAATCATTCAGAGAAATGAATTGAAAATGATTTTACTATAGGCATGAATTACAATTATTTATTAAACTATGGCATTGTTGATAAGAACTCTAAGTCACTTGGATAAACCAGAATTTGTCAAGACTTGGATCCAGTGGTTTGCAGCCCAGGCTAGGGGCTACAAAATTTAAAGACAGCATGTCAGGACAGGGAGGAAATGTAAGCGACCTCTTCCTAGCTTCAGCAGGTTGTGAATGTTTCTGTTATGCATACCCTGAAGAATTATAGGGAAGTTGACTACTGATAATGTTTTGTAAAACAACACTACACAAATATGTCAAAGCTTTCATCCACTCTAAAGATTACAACAAACACTAATAGCAGAAATGCATTGGAAATGATTTTACTATAGGAATGCATTACAATTATTTATTAAATAAATATGTTGAAAATTCCATTTCTGTAATGATTTCATATATAAATGATACAACAAATATTAAAAGCATATATAGAAATGCAGGAGTTATAAAATGATTATAACTACACACACACAATATATATATATATATATGTGTGTGTGTGTTAGCAGGATATAGAATCTGAACAAAAGTCGAGAAGTCGTGTCATGTTGGCATCATCAGATCTGAATGAAAGATAAAACTGTGCATTTTCTTTTTGTATGAAAGTTGTTAAAGTCTGTGAGCTAATCTAGCAAAAGAGACATTAATGGCTTAAATACAAAAATAAAACCACAAAACAAAAAAAAAAATAGTTGTTTTTCCTTGTGACCTGAAGGCACCAACCTAACACATGCAGTGTGTTTACACTTAGTCTCATTATATAATATATTATATATATATTATATATATAAAATATATATATTATATATATAAAATATATATATAAAATATATATATTATATATATAAAATATATATATTATATATATAAAATATATATATTATATATATAAAATATATATATTATATATAAAATATATATATTATATATATAAAATATATATATTATATATATAAAATATATATATTATATATATAAAATATATATTATATATATATAAAATATATATAAAATATATATAATATATATAAAATATATATAATATATATATATATAAAATATATATAATATATATATATATAAAATATATATAATATATATATAAAATATATATAATATATACTATATATGTATAAAATATATATAATATATATATATAAAATATAATATATATATATAAAATATATATAATATATATATATAAAATATATATAATATATATTATATATATATAAAATATATATTATATATATATAAAATATATATTATATATATATAAAATATATATTATATATATATAAAATATATATTATATATATAAAATATATATTATATATATAAAATATATATTATATATATATAAAATATATATTATATATATATAAAATATATATTATATATATATAAAATATATATTATATATATATAAAATATATATGATATATATATATAAAATATATATGATATATATATATAAAATATATATGATATATATATATAAAATATATATGATATATATATATAAAATATATATGATATATATATATAAAATATATATGATATATATATATAAAATATATATGATATATATATATAATATATATTATATATATATATAAAATATATATAATATATATTATATATATATATAAAATATATATAATATATATTATATATATATAAAATATATATAATATATATTATATATATATAAAA
>OZ038489.1:28748928-28788928 GCA_964036315.1 Acanthosepion esculentum
TTTAAATTTGAGAACATTCATAAATATTCATCAGGTGGTTGAAAGTCAAAGTGCCATAATTCAAAGTTTGGCAAAATAAATGTAAGCAAATAATATTCAAGAAATATTTTTCAAACATTGATAAAGCTATGACATCCTTGCTCTTGTATAGAAATACATGCAACAAAATAAATCCTTATTTTTGTCTTGGTAAAGTCCCTCAGAGGACAAAACAAGGTGGTTAAGAATAGTTTTTCATTTTGCCTTTTTAATCATATATATATTAAATGATTGGCTACTTATTTCCAGGCAACTTGTCTGTTAGGACTGCTAGTCAAGCCCTTATTGCAGACACCTGCACAGGAACATTTGCTGAGTTTGTTCAACATCTACAGAGTCTATCGGTTGTTTATACTGCAACTATGCTGAGTAGACCATAGTTACAGTTTCTGTGAGAACACTTCATCTGGCATTCTCAAGAGTTTTTTTTAATAATGTCAATGCATGCAAACCCTTGGTCATCAGAATTAAGATGAGAAAAGATAACGACTGACATTACATTTAAATTTTTGAAGATCAAAGTTGACTGGATTGTAATAAGCTGGAAGTGAGATCCACAAGCGAGAAGTGCGATAGAAGAAACTGTTAGCATAGAACTTAGGGTTACATCTAGCCATTCCAATGATTAAATTGGTAAGACCTAGCTGCCAATCTAGTACTGCACTTAAATTTGTAAAGTCAACGCACCAAAGAGGAAAGTTCATCAGAACAACTACCATATGGTACCTAGACTTTTTGAATTTAAGTGCAGTACTAGAATGGTGCCGAGATCTCATCCATTCACAGTTGAGTTGGCTATCTGTAACCGTTGTAAAGTTCTATGCTAACAGTTAGCTTTCTTGGACTTCTCACTTGTGGAACTCACTTCCGGCTCCATGCTTTTCAGCCAACTTTAATCTGCAAAAATTTAAATGCAATATCAATTGCTATCTACTGTCCTCCTGATTGCTCTTTTCTCTGCCCAGTCATTATTCATGCTTCTGTTCCTAATTTTTCCACACCCTGTAACCCCTTGCGTCTTAGTGGCTTCACTGCCTTGCATCAGGTAGTACTGATTAATATATATATAAAGAAATATAGTCTTAAGGTGTGCTATATTTATGGGACAAAGTGCTCAATATCAGAGATAGAGCGTGTGTAAATATAAAAGTGAACATAGAAGTCAACACTTAGAGGCGACAGTCCGTTTCATACTAGATGCAATCATCAGGCCAATGGCAGTACTAGAATGGTGCCGAGATCTCGTCCAATGGCCTGACGATTGCATCTATCATGAAAGAGACTGTCGCCTCTAAGTGTTGACTTCTATGTTCACTTATATATATATGTAAGCAAATGTGTGGATGTAGATCCGACGGTATGATGAAAATGTGGAAAAGACAAAGCAAAATCCGAATATGTGAGTTTACTGTTTTTATTTTGTTTTATATATATATATATATATATATATATATACATACATACATACATACAGACAAAGTGATCAAAAAGTATCAGGACTAGGCTTATAAAAAGAAACTACAATACATATCAATTTGGCATTTTATCTGCTTTGAAGTAGTCCCCCTCTGAAGATACAAACTTTATCCAGTGTTGTTTCCATTGATGGAAGAATTCCTAGAACTCCTTTTTTGGGATAGTGAGCAGCTGAGACATTACATTCTCTTGAATTTCCTTGATGTCTTGAAATCTTGTTCCTTTCAAGTAGAGCTTCATTTTTGAAGAGAAAAGAGTCGCAAGGGAAGAGATCTAGGAAGTATGGTGGTTGTTGAATGGAGGGAATGTTGCTCTTGGCCAAAAACTATTGTACAAGACATGGTCACTGATGGAATCTCTGTGGGGTGGTGAGACAACCACACTGTACACAGTTTCCTTCCGAGCATTGCTATAAACAACTGAAGTAAGCAAAAATCTTATAACTTTCAAGATCCATCTGTGCCAAGCAGCTTCACTCTGCATACTTTAGCTCTATTGCCATAGCAACAGTCCCAATACTTTTTGATCAGACCTGTCATGCAAGACTTATGGAACATTCTATATCTAGGTGTATATGACAAATAATCAAACACTACTTATTTCTCCTAGCTTGAGATTTCATCTTCCATCTTTTATTAGAACATTAAACAACAGTTAAATCCACATTTCTTTAGTAATGAGCAACTTTCTTTTGACAACAACCTATTCATGGTCTTGTGAGCTAACAAGTATCTACTGTGAGATCTGAGGCTTTTTGACTCTGACGTACAGTTCTTGGCAGAGAAGTGAATTCTTCTCTGTATACCAAAATCTTTGATGGTAAATTCAATCGAAGCATCATTCCTGCCAAAGGATGGAAGCCAATTTTCTTTTTGATCCTATCCTATAAATACCAGTTCCATCTTGTTTTGCTAGCTTAGAAATAGAATCTTGGAGAATCGAGGTCAGTTTGAATCAATGTACCACTTTTTTTTTATGGTTAGGCAGACTTAAGAGTCAAAGATTGAGTCTGGAAGGAGGTAGCTATAAGAAAATAATATATTCTAAAATAAACACTTACTTCCTCATGTCGTTTTTTCGATTCTATTTATGCAATAATTTTGTTTGGATAAACATATACAGGTAGACTTCTTTAATCCAGCACTCTTGGAACCAGGCCACTGCCAGACCACAGAAAATTCTGGATGAAAGAAATCACCCTAAAAATACACTGTAAAAATGGTCTTTTAGACAGCTCATTCCCCATATATATTGATAGTGATTCATAGAACAGTGAAAATGGTAAAGTTAATGTAAATAAATATTCTTAAAGATTCCAGTTGTATTATATATTGTAACCTAGGAAAGGTTACTGAATGAGGAATAACCAAAATGGAGGTTGGAAATGGTAATCTTTATAACATCAACAAAATATAATACTTGCCAGCGACGTGAAATAGGTCTTAGACAGCATGTTACCCTCACTTGCAATAGTGTCCAACGTAGTTATGATGATTGGAGCATACCCATTAGTGTTCATAGGTGTGGTAGATAACATATAAATTGCTAATGCCCACTGAAGAGTGAACAGACAGATCCTTCTATAAAACTCTGGGATTGGGATGCTGAAGATAACATTAATCAGCTAAGTGATAAACTTTTATTTATATTAATTCTTACACTATATATGTATATATAGTGTGTATGTATGTATGTTGCATTAAAGATGACTGACAAGGTACAGTGATTAAATTTTTTCTTTAATTTTTTTTCTTGTACTCATAAAAATAAGTGTTTTCTTTTCTGGACATAAAGTGTGTAAAAATCTTCCAAATGTTCTGCATATACGAGCACTGGTACAGGTTTTTCTCTCCCTTTTTTTCATCACATATATGCATACATGTAGGATGTAATGGGTATTTGTACTTTTCATTGTTTTGTTTTTTTTACTTTACACTCATTGAATTTTTTAAACTTTTCTCTCTTTCCTCTTCTTTCAATTGTAGCTATTTTGACTTCCAATTTTCCAGACGAGATATATATATTATATATATATTATATATATATATATATATATATATATATCCTTATTCATTTCTCATATGAAACTCAACCATGAATGTATAGCAACATTTAGATTAAAAAAATGTCATTGATGAATGGAATCTATAAGGGAGAAAATGTGAGGACAAAAAGATGAGAGAAGAGCAGAAACATGGGAAAATGGATAACAATCAAGACAATTTATATAACCAAGAAAAAATAATAAAATAGAATACTATGAAACACAACATTTTTATTTACATATCCTGATCTTACTTTCTTAGTAATGAGATATCCCATTGTTATGGTAACAAGTTAATATTCTAGGCCAATAAGCAAACATACTTTGTTTTAATATTGGAACATATTGATATATATGGAATATCAAGTTTGAATTTACTTTGCACTAATGCACTTGGGAAAGGCATTAATCTATTTCTTCTCTGCTAGCTATAGGTTAAATAGTAGGGTAAACCAGGTCCCCTAGTATTGAGTGATAATCTAAGAGTTAAAAACTGTGCAGAAGGCAATGAGAAACCATTCCACTATCTTTCCAAAGAATACATGACAATTCCCAGATAATGAAGAAAAGGAATGTGTAGAAAGCCATATTCATGTGTGTCCATACACATTAATATGGCTCTCCACACATTCCTTAACACATTCCTTTAACCCCATGTTAAAAACGACTGTGTCACATCCTGCCTTAGTAGGAAGGTCAAGTGAATAATTGCTCCATTTTTCAAACAGAAAAAAAACAAACTAAAAATGTATCATTTATACAATAGACCTTTGTTGTAACATCAAGGTTATCAAAACATGACAGATCTTGTGTATTCCCTTTAATTCTTTGATAAATTTCAATGTATTTTCTGTCTTTGAGACAAAAGAAGTTCAATTATGCTGATTCCCAAAGAACAAATATGGCCGACATGTCAAATACTTTTGTAAACAATTATTATCAACAGCCGTTTACTATTTTTATTTATTGAGCGAACTGACTGTATTTGCAATCTTGCTCTTTCAAATAAGTGTTTTTTAAGCTGAATAAAAAATTCTGAAAATGTGTATTTGTGTATAATATGACTCTTTTTGTCTTTAACTTTTATTCAAAATTTCTCATTATGTACAATATGGTAGATAAAAAAATCTTTGATTACAGAAAATATGACCAAAGCAACTAAAATTACTTAAATATTACCAGTTTTGGCAGTAAACTAGAAATATAATTTTATGAGGAAAAAAATAAAAATAAGAAATTAAAATTTATAAATGAAACATTTCAAATATAAAAAAAAAATGTTTATTAATGGTAATGGCAAGATTAGCCATTTCCATTCAAGAAATTTTCAGCATTCATTAACCAAACAATTACTGTTAATTAAAATTTATAAAATCTTTCTCTGAAAACAGTTTTTGAAGAAAAAAAATAGGCTCTGTATGCCTTTCTTGGACCCATGGGAGTTTCCTTTTTACTCTTGTTTAAAGTAGTGTGGAACATCAAGATCTTGATTATATCATAATTTTCTCTTCTAGTGATGTGTGCTACCCATTTTAATTGTTGTTACAGGTTTTCAAGGAATATAGTTTTTGTTAACTGGTAAAGCTTTGTTTCTGATTCTGTAGTGCTAATTTATCAGATCTGATGAAGGATGGTCTTCTCTCCAAACTTTACAATAAATGTCTCACTACTTCTTGCTTTCCAACTTGTTGGAAATCCTCCTCTGCAGTTCCTGCCTTTAAATTACTCTGGGGAACTTTCTGATCCCTTGAATTATTGCCCTACACGAAAAAAAATTTTATTGCTGGTAATAATTTTTTCAAAAAAAGTATTGCTGGTAATAGTTAACTATCTGCCCATAGCTGGGATCCTAACAGGTGCTACCACCTCGGGTTAGGGTGGACCTGGGAACACCAGCAATTTAGAGGTGGTGCCACGCTCCTAAAAACTTCCTGATCAGAGGCCTTGCTGCTGGACGTAGTTTATCATCTTACCCAGGACGCAGATGTAGTTTAACGTCTTACCCAGGACGATCTTGAGATTCTGGACAAAATTCAAAGAAGGGTCTAATGTAACTGATACTGACCTGGTATCTCAACTTCATTCACTTTCCCACCAACATGACGTTTCTTGCTCATTTTTTTTTTTTAACAAATATTTTCATGGCAATTGTTCTGATAGGATGTTCTCCTTAGTGTCTTGACTACATGAATGTAAGTCTGCTACTAGATTGGCAACTAGGTCTCACCATTTTATTTTGAACTTGCTAAATACCACTGCCATGTCTATTCTAACAGTTTTGCCTGTGGAACGCTCTTCCAATTTCTTGCTTCCCTGCTACCTACAATCTTAAAAAATTTAAATGCAACATTAACCACCATCTTCTGTCTTCATTCATCTTTTGTTTTGTCTTCAATCCTCCTTATTCTCAGACTTCTCTTTCACTTTCATTCCCTGTAACCCCCGTGTACTAGTAGCATTACCTCCTTGCTTGGGGTGAAATGATTAAAAAACAAAAAGTACAGCATTATAATGTGAATTGTTTCAACTAAAAATATTTACATCAGTAGTTACCATACCAAGACAGTTGTTAGTCTACCGCGATCCATAGCACACACATACTAGCCTACTTAACATTGCCAACACCCCAAATTCTGCCAACAGCGCAAGGCTACAAACATATCTTCTGTTTTTTTACTCACACACTCAAAGAAAAACTAAGCAATACAATCCAGATTTTCCACCCAATAGCATCTACTCGTGCCTAAAGAAACAGAATAAAAACTGGAGCCAATTTGAGTCTATGGGACATAAAAGCTCATCAAAGAGACATTTTCAGCAGTTGGACAGCATCTTGGCCTGGGTTAACAAATTTTGTCAGAAAGCAATCTCCCATCTCCAAAATCTCCCATACACGTCAGTGGATGCCTTTTACAATTCTACTTATCTCTTTTTTCAATGAGAGACATTTACACTGATTTATCATTTATTGTATTTTACGTTAATAGAATTGTTTCTTTAAACCTTTGTTTCTTCTTTGTTCTATCACCATACGCTTATCATAACATCTCCATCAAAGTTTTCACATTTTATTTCATTCCCTGTAACCCCTTGTGCCCTACCCTAGTGGCATTATCACCTTAAAAAAAAAAAAAAAAAAGAAATTCATTCACGTGAAGCCATTTTTACTCATTGATCTGAGAAAATGGGTGTTGTGAAACTTACATTGCATAGTCCAAAACAAATAGCATTTATGGACACACGGATATACTTTTATAGCCACAGGCTAGCTCCAGTTAGAATCACATTGAAAAAGCTTCCATTGAATTTCTCATATCTTCAAATAAAGATTTTATTCAATGAAAGAATAAATAACTTGCTTCCAAGGTCAGATAAATGTATGAAAGCTAAAACGGAATATGTTGACATTAAGCCAATTTTTCTCAAATCTGAAATTCTTAAGTTAATAGCATAAGATACTGAAGAAGGAGTCAAGTAAACATTAAAGACACTTGCAGGATTTCCTTTCCTTGTCAACTTTAAATAAACACCACATGCAAAGAAACTGATCAAAGAAAGCTTATTTTCATGGCACACATGCTTCTTAAGATTTAATCAATGGTAATAAAGCTATTATTGATCACATCATGAAAGGACATAACATAGAACAGAAGCAAAACATAATTGACACTGATAACTATGTATAAGCACAGCCTGTGTGCACTACCTCCAAATGGGGGCGTGAAGCCTGATTGGCGGCCACTGGCAGAGTTTGTGAGCCTTGCTATCTTATCAACATTTGCTATCTACATTTATTTACATTAAAAATTGAACTAATCACAACTATTAAAAGGTTGAAAGATTTTTGTGAATTTTGACATTGTTCTACTGGTTTGTTTGTTTGTTTTTGTCCAAGTATTTGTTTTGCTCATCCTAAATCTAAAAAAAAAAAAACGAACAAAAAAAAATAGTATATAAAATTTACTTAAAATTATTCAACTTTTTAACAAGAAACAAATTCTAGTTGATGTTAAAAATCACTGCAAAACATTTATTTAAGATGGAATGATCTGTTATGTCTTTAATTTGTATTTTAGATACATTGTATTTATTTTCAATTTTTCTAGTTGAAATGTTCACCTATATTGCATATGATCAAACAAAAAAAAAACAGTATATAAAATTTACTTAAAATTATTCAACTTTTTAACAAGAAACAAATTCTAGTTGATGTTAAAAATCACTGCAAAACATTTATTTAAGATGGAATGATCTGTTATGTCTTTAATTTGTATTTTAGATACATTGTATTTATTTCCAATTTTTCTAGTTGAAATGTTCACCTATATTGCATATGATCCATTACTGTACATAATTAGGTTACAATAAAATTTGTATTTTCTATGAATACTACCTGATGAAAATTGAGATGTAGTAGAGTGGGAGGTGGTATCATAGATTCGGTAGGAGGCACAAAACTCTTACAGCGGCCATGATCCCGTGAATTAGAGACATTGTCATTCACATGTTAACTATGCATGCTTTTTTTGTTTTACTATTTAGGCTTGGGACACAGAGACAAAATTTAGTCATACATCAATTTATAAAAGATGAAAAGTAAAAAAAAATGCAACTCAGGAGTAATTACACAATATAAAAAACATTATTTTCTTATTCATCAAGTGTTAAAATTTGAATAATTTTAACAAGAAAATCTCAAGTTGATGTTAAAAATTGTCGCAAAACATTGTTGGTTTATTTAAGATGGAACAATCTATTATGACATGTCTCTAATTTGTATTTAGATACATTGTATTTATTTTCAATTTTTCTAGTTGAATTGTTCAACTATATTTCATATGATCCATTATTGTACATAATTAGGTTGCAATAAAATTTGTATTTTATATGAATACTACCTTATCAAAACCGAGATGCACTAGAGTAATTGGGGGTGTATCATAGAGGGGACATGAGACATTTGCACCAGCCATGCACATAGGTAACTATCTGTCTGTCTGTCTTAATTTAGGTTTTCTTTTTCTCATATTCTCTCACTCAGTAACTTTTTGCATCTTAGTGTCTTTATTGCTTTCTAAATCAAAATTGAGGGCCCTCTCATTCCCTGATTGACCAGGTCTTCAGGGATGTAACTGTACTCACCTCACTTGGCCAATTGCGATGTTGGTGAAACCCATAGGTGGAGGTTTTGAATTCAGAGTTGTCTTTCTCCTAGACTGGTTGCCACCCAAGGCTATATGACCCAGTTTATCCTGCTATTTACTCAAAGCTGAGGAGAAGAATAAGAGATAGATTTCTTACCTTTCCCAAGGATATTTACATGTAAGTGAATGGAATGTAACAAACTCAACTGGAATTTGAACTTGGCTCTCTAATTACTCAATCTGAGCTGTTATCCATTACTCTATCAAGCATCCTTTATTGTCTTGTTTCGGGTGAAATGATTTAAAAAAAAAAAAAAAAAAATAATTTTATTGAGGAAATTTTCCGATCACACTCACCCATCAAGCTTATTAAACCCCCTATTTATTTATAAAATTGCAACCTCCCTGAAAGCTTTGACAGTAAATAGTAATTATCATAATTTGTTCAAGTTTTTTTTTGAATACTTAAAAATTTATGCTGTTCTTTTTTTCCAGAATTACCACATTCTCTTCTTTGATAAATTTTGTTTAAACAAAAAAAAAAAAAAGAATTTCTCTACTAGAATTCTAATTTTCTGACCATTTAAATAATTTTCAGTCCTCATCTTGTATTAAAATGCCATGCCCCATTTATTATATATTGAGATGAATCCTTACCCCCACAATTCTTAAAATCTCCACCTCTTGAATGAAGCACTTAAGGGAATTAAAAAGAAATGAGAAAGACGAATACAATCTTATGGTTCTTTTTTTTCTTTTTTTTGAAGAGCTTGACAAAAATTATTTTTACCTTCATTTAATAATATTAGTAACAAATGTAATTAATACAGAATGTAGCAGAAATACATCCCACATAATGGTAAGACATTAGCTAGATAAAGACACCATTGCCACTAATGTCTTACCATTATGTGGGAGGTATTTCTGTCACACCCAGTAGAAATCTATTCATACCTATATTCATATGGAATTGGAAACATTATCTGTTATCAACTTTATTCTTTAAAAAATAAAGTACAATTACATTTTATTCAAGTATACGGGATGTGACAGAAATACTTCTGACATAATGGTAAGACATTAGCTAGATAAAGACAACATTGCCACTAATGTCTTACCATAATGTGAGAGGTATTTCTGTTGCACCTTGTATTATAGAAGAGAGGTAAATGGAAATCATCCCCTGGTAGAGAGGTAAATTTAATATTGTAGAGAGGTATTTTTTCCCAAAATAGTTGTCATATTCTAAATAAACATAATTCAATGAATGAGTGTTTATAAACGTAGTAGTTGGCTAAGTTTAATAAATAAGATAAAAATATATCTTAAATCTCTTTAAAAGTACCAGCTACTTATCTGTTGAATACCTCATTAACATTAACACTGGTATTCTTAATGATAGGTCAATTGGCTAACTTTGTTTCTGAAACAAGATACTTGAATAAGCAGAACAAATAATCAAAGATCCTGTACCAAAGTGAAGGATAATCTTACTGCACACCTGAGCTCAATATAAATCTAGAAAAAGAGGGCTTTGTAGTCAGTTCTTACTACTCTTTCACCTGAAAGCAGGGCAATCTAATCCACTCTTAACTGCCAGAAACAACTGCTTGTTACAAAGAAAGTGAAGTCTTTTCTCTCTCCGATTCAAACTTAGTGTGTGCTACGAACCCTGTCATTTGAGAAGAATAAAATTTGTATTTCTAAAAAGAAAAGAAAACTTTTAAAACAATCTTCACTTAATATTCATTCATGTAAAAACCAACATTCTGCATCAACTGCCACACTGGTGACCCTAAAGCAATAATTCTGACCTGCCGTGCCACTGTGCACTAGTGTATCATGCAATCCTCTTAAGTGTGCTGCAAAATATTATCATGGTATATATATATATATATATATATATATATATATATATATATATATATATATGTGTGTGTGTGTGTGTGTGTAAGTAGTAATTGCACAGTGTTAGTATTTGAATAAAGTATTAAACTTTTTCTTCAAATAATCCTTTTCACTAATCTTGATACATTTTAGATTTTAATACACAAAGAATGATCCACATTAGCTAAAAGGGCTTTATCAGTTTTACTGCATTTTCCTACTTCATATTTATATGAAGTAGGCTTCTCAACCCTAAACAACATCAAAAATAAGAAGCAAGAAAGACTATACTCAACTGAAGAAGAAATGAGGGTCAGCTTATCACACATTCAACCAAACATTGAAGAAATTGCGAAAACCACCAGGCACAGATTTCACACTAAATAAGCTGTACAAATATTGAATAGAAATATTGAAATAAAGTAAGTTCATATTTCTGTGTGTATTTTTTTTTTTAAATCTATGGTTTTATATCATAACATTTAAATATATGCCCTTTAAAAATTTTGCTTAGTGTGCCATTATATATTCATTTGTTCCTAGATGTGCTGTTGCTTAAAAAGGTTAAGAAACACTGCCCTAAAGCAATACATAAATCCTAATGTGATAAAGAATTACTGGTGCAGAAAGAAACATTTATTTTTAACAGCATGAGATATGGAAGTTTGGACATGATTTGTAAATTTTGGCCAGAGAAATATTTTTTCAACTAGAACACAGCAAAGTGAAAAATATAACCACCAATGACCGCAAAATCCGGAGGCACTAAAAATGACCTCACCTGACTACATAACTATTAATTTTAGAAACGTTTAAATTTAAATAATTTTTATTTAAAATAGCATGAGAGTTATATCTTTTGTTGTGATGATATAAATTCACTGATGGATTATCTGCAATATCATGCTGAATCTCATGGTGTCGAGATGGTCTAATAAATTTGGTTGAGCAAAGTTATTTTCTGTTTCAAAATGGCTGCTTATTTCAATACTTCTGTCCCATAATGTTGTCACATTTAACGCATGAAATTGGTCTTGAAATAAATGTTATATTTGTAAATAAAAGCAAAATAAAAGACAGAATCAATGGAAATGAAATAGTTTATTAATTTAGTGCTTGGAACAATTAATTTTGAAAATACATTGTTAAATCATTTACTTTACATTAAAGCATTTAGCATTCTAACCATGGGGCTTATTTTTATAGTTGTTACATATAGAATATGAAATTTCATATTATATATGTAGCAACTATAAAAATAAGACTCATAAGCTCCAAGCATTGGTCTTCACATTGAAATTTCTCTTTGATCCCAAAACTGAATTTTATAAAAATAATTTGTTTCATTGAAAAGGAAATACTTCATATTCTTTAACTGACGTATTCCACCTTCAGGATAAATATAAGCTCAGATCTGCACAGTTTAAGATCTATGAATTGTCATGAGTGTTCTTGGGAAAGATTTGGAGTCATTCCTCATTGTCTTCTCCACGATTTTGAATTCACAATTTTCCTCCTAGACTGAAGAAGAACCCATCATCAAAATAACTGAGTAAATAAGGAGGGAGATTTTTTATGGACAAAGACCAAAGCATTGTGGGTAATAAAATGTTCATAGAAGTTTAGGAGGGGGTGGGATTGAGTGGTGTTGAACATTTGCTTCTTTGTTGTTACATTGGTTTTGGAGTACCAAGCATTGCAATTGCAAGTGTAGTGATGAAAATCACAATTACCACTCTTTGGTTGAGACAAAGTCATGGGGTGCTGATGAGTGCTGTCAGTTCACAGTGTAAAGAAAGGCAGATTCTATTTATCCCTCTTGTGGCAAGATATTTCTGCCCACACCAGTTTCTATTTAGACCATGCAGAATACAAATGTCACAAGCTCACAACAGTAGGGTGAACAGAGTGACCCTCATGGTCTCATCAGAAACAAGGAACACTACCGATCTGTTCGTTTTTTTCTGTTGGGAAATGTTACAAGTAAGACCCTCTCTCTTTTCATCCCTTTCACACTGCTTGTTGTATTTATGTATTATAGTTTCTTTGTGTGTGACAAATTAGTGATAAATATGTATATATTGGTATAAAAAAAAAACCTTTTGAGAACCACGCATGTTTGTCATTCCTTTCTTTCAGATATTCTGTTCCATCTGTGTATTAAAGCATTACTATATCACGGATATGTCAATGTGATAAGCATTAATATATCCATGATACAGTAACACTTTAATACACATATAAAATGAATAAATGCAAACTGGAAATATTCTTTTTTGTATAGCAATCCCATTACTAGAATTAAAAAGAAGCAGGAACAGTGGAGAAAATAAACAAAAAAAATACTTCAGTGAAAGAATGAAAGGAGTCATGGTTATAGCCCCAGATGTCAATTGTCCCCTAGCTTATTTCTGTAGTAGGAATTCATAAGTATGCATTATTCTTCATTCTTATTTTATTTAGACCACAGTAAACCACATGACGACAAACTACATCCGCGTCCTGGGTATGACGACAAACTACATCCGCGTATTTGATAAATATTATCAACAAAATAATTGCTTTTTTATAAAGATCACAAAAGACCAGAATGAAAATGAAAAAATATTATTACCAGCTCAAAAACAATATTACCAACTATACTTTTTTGAAAAACAATATTACCAACTATGCTCTTTTGAAAAACAATATTACCAACTATGCTCTTTTGAAAAACAATATTACCAACTATGCTCTTTTGAAAAACAATATTACCAACTATGCTCTTTTGAAAAACAATATTACCAACTATGCTCTATTGAAAAACAATATTACCAACTATGCTCTTTTGAAAAACAATATTACCAACTATGCTCTATTGAAAAACAATATTACCAACTATGCTCTATTGAAAAACAATATTACCAACTATGCTCTTTTGAAAAACAATATTACCAACTATGCTCTTTTGAAAAACAATATTACCAACTATGCTCTTTTGAAAAACAATATTACCAACTATGCTCTATTGAAAAACAATATTACCAACTATGCTCTTTTGAAAAACAATATTACCAACTATACTCTATTGAAAAACAATATTACCAACTATACTCTATTGAAAAACAATATTACCAACTATGCTCTATTGAAAAACAATATTACCAACTATGCTCTATTGAAAAACAATATTACCAACTATGCTCTATTGAAAAACAATATTACCAACTATGCTCTATTGAAAAACAATATTACCAACTATGCTCTTTTGAAAAACAATATTACCAACTATGCTCTTTTGAAAAACAATATTACCAACTATACTCTATTGAAAAACAATATTACCAACTATACTCTATTGAAAAACAATATTACCAACTATGCTCTTTTGAAAAACAATATTACCAACTATGCTCTTTTGAAAAACAATATTACCAACTATGCTCTTTTGAAAAACAATATTACCAACTATGCTCTTTTGAAAAACAATATTACCAACTATACTCTATTGAAAAACAATATTACCAACTATACTCTATTGAAAAACAATATTACCAACTATACTCTATTGAAAAACAATATTACCAACTATGCTCTTTTGAAAAACAATATTACCAACTATGCTCTTTTGAAAAACAATATTACCAACTATGCTCTTTTGAAAAACAATATTACCAACTATACTCTATTGAAAAACAATATTACCAACTATACTCTATTGAAAAACAATATTACCAACTATGCTCTTTTGAGAGAAAAAAAAAAAAAAAATTTTCAAAACCCAACAGCCTTTCAACCTTTTATACAAAATAACCAACTTAAATTCATAAATTAATAAGGCTTCGGCATAAATTGACCCAAATAGGAGTTGACATGCCGTTAAATCCAACATCCATCCATCCACAGTAAACCACAATGACACCTTATATTATTCACTTTTTTGAAAATTACTAAGTTTAAACATTACAATACAATGTGGCTAGAGGAACATATAAAAATGGATTTTACGCGCTGTCAGTAACCAGAAGGAAAATAGACAAGGGTAACGACACTTACAGGATAGATGTCGACTTTTTTTTTCAAAGTAAATTTACTTGTTGAGGTTGTGGAATGTGAACAAATTACAAAAGCATTTTTTCTCAATTCCAAATTATGGTCCATTTCCAGAGGAATATTATTTTGGGCAAAGAATCTTTGAAAGCAGACTTTTCATTGATAAAAGCCAGTATGCTACTAATTGTGAAACAGGAATTCATATAGAACCAAACACGTAATTCAATTGGAAAACCTGATATTGGTAGGTCAAGTTATTCATGGAGGCACGGTGGAGTAATGGATAACGGCTTGGATTGAGGAACCGGAGAGCCGAGTTCGAATTCCAGTCGATTCCATTACATTCACTTACGTGCTAATACCCTTGGGAAAGGTGTGAATCCTCTTCTTCTCCCTCCAACTATGGGTAAATAGCAGGACAGACTGGGTTCTATAGCCTTGGATGGCAACTGGTCTAGGAAAAGGTCAACTCTGAATTCAAAACCATTCGGCGTCTGCACCAGTATCCGGCGGCCTCTTGGTTACTCCTGCCTCTGCGTCTGTGGAAATTCTGCGACAAGTAAGAGCATATTCCTCCCTCCACTGGGATAGCACGCGAGGTGTGGGGACCGCGTGTGAAGTTCAAATTCCCTTGTTACTCCGTTTCAAGAATTCACCACCGTTGGAATCGGGAATGGCTGTCGCTCGTTTCAGCATTGGCGACGGATCGCCGTGCTTGGTCGGCCTTCGTTCCGGACACGGTGAATTCCTTGGAAGGAGCCGGCTTAACCGATCCAGGGTGAATGCCGCAACATACATACATACAAGTTATTCATCTTTTAAAACTTTTATTTCATTCAGATCACTCGTTAAATTTTAACAGGGAGAAAACAAAATTAACAGTAAATGTACATGACTGGAATATCTGCCATTGAAGTTCTATGGTTTGACTATATACAATTGAAATTTCAGCCACAGTTAATGATTTTATGACTCATTTCAGGAGGAAAATATAACTCAATTAAAAGGAAATGATAGTGAAACCACCAGTGTTTACATTGAGAATAAAAATAGATAGGTTTGCCTATAGTCCGGTTCACTCACCTCCCCAGTCTTTTGAACAGGACTAAAGGTTTATCCTTTATTTTCTGTTCAGGACTGCATTTCTGGTTCCTTCTAAAGTCTACTTCCACATTATTCTTCTAACTCTGAAATGTTATTCATTGATTAAATTTTGACTTCAATTTAACTGTTACCTGCATATCCCCAAGAACTTCACTCCTTGCCCTTTCTTATGCAAATGCAACACCGCACAGCAAACGTTTACTTTGAGACATTACTATAAAAAGAAAAAAAAAAGAATGCATTATAATCAAAACTGCTTCATAAGGCACTTAATATGTGACCTTGTGTCAAACAAAACTTAGTATAAACAAATATCTACTTTTGGAATGATAGAATGGGTCATGAACTAGTCTAGATTCTTGATTAACCATTTTGTTTTTTATGACTTATCAGCCCTTTGTGGTTATTTAAAGCCAAAACCTATTTCAGATTTGATTAGTTGATTTGCTTTTTTACAGCCTATCAACCTTTTGTGTTATTTAAAACCAGAAAATGTTTTTAGATTGTAAGAATGCATTTTGGAGATAATAATGATATACTGATACAAATCCTACTAATTAACCCATAGATGGGGTAGGAAGAGGTGGATTTACACATAAGTGAAATTAAGAAACCCAACTGGAATTGGAACTCTGGTTTCTGATTTCCAATTCTGAGCTGTTATCCATTGCACCACCAGCACATCCAAGCTTACAGTACCTGGTATTTCCAAATGATCACCCATCTAGGTACTGGCCAGGCTCGACATTGCTTAACTTCAGTGATTGTTTAGAACCAGTGTTTCAACGTGATATGGCTATAAGGGCCATATTTCTGACTGTAGGAGGTTGCTTAAAGTACCTGGTGTTCCCAAGTGCTTCCCCATCTAAGTACTGATTGGATTCAATACCACTTAATTTTAATGATTAAACAAGAACCGGTGTTTTCAGTGTGATTTGACCATTGGCCTAAACTAGTCTAGAAACCCTTTAGCAAAATAATTTTCATCCTTGTTGGATATTCTACACTTGTGGCCTTATGCCAGACTAAGATAAGCTTAGTAAGTAAGTATGACTCAATCCGAAATTCACAATAATTGTGACCATGTGCTAAACTAAGTGTTCATGCAGCGTTTGATCATCATGGAATGCTCTACTTCTGTGGCCTTGTACCATTCTTAGAAAATAGCTATAGTTTACACATAAGTGTTTGATTCAAGTAATAATGGCATATTTTCAGAAAAAAACACTTCTTTGTAGATTCTTTTATTACAAGGCAATATTCTGACCCTATGAAGAGGATAATAAGATTTCATCATTCTAAAAATAATCTTGTCATCAGTGATGATGGAAAAGAAGGATTTGTCATCATCCTAACCCTCATCATTATAAAAATGACCCCTCAACCACAAGAGACTCAGTACAATAGTGTAGACTAGGGTACCTGTAGCAGTAGCCACTAATAAGTAGCAGTACAGAAACATGTCTAGCCAGCGCTCCATGAAGATCAAAAACAGACGATTTCAAACACCATCCTCACAAACGAAATTCTTAGAACCAAACCAAGCACTGAATTTTAAATGAAAGAGACAATGAGAACATTTTGTACACACACCATACCAATATTCTGTAATTCACATCACAAAAAGAAAATACAAATTCTTATTTATGTCAACACATGTCTCAAGGTTTTATTGTTATCATTGTACGTTTTATGCATTTTAATTTCATCTCATTAATATCAACCCCATTACAGGAGCATATCCACATACAAGAGGATATCTGGCTCTTGAGTGTTCCTATTTTATAGCCAGCAGATGGGGCCTAAGTGGCATCCACTGTGACTGAAAGGGAACAGAAGAGTAAATGAGTGGTTGAGGGTCTTTGAGGTCAAGGGACAACATGACTGGACATAGAGAGTTTCTAGTTACTGATCTATATTAAGTCAAATTTGGGACTAAGTGAGTCATCTCTTGGTTAAGGACAAACTACCCATTCATTGCCAGCTATGTGTCGGGACATGCTGACGGGTTGAGAGTTGGTCGTGGGGAAGAGCTGAGCTTTTAGATTGATATGGCAGAAGCTGTCCCCAAGTGTCACCTACCTACCCATCCAGACTGAGCAAGTGAAACCCTGAATAAAATAGATTTTTTTTATTATTGGAAACAAGGCTTTGATTTCTAATTTATCACCTCAACATTTATTTTCATCTTGTTTCTTTGTCAGCATGCAGCAGAACTTTCTCAGCTTTTGGTGCACACTGACTTCAACAGGAACAGAGACACAATGTGGAGATGTCATTGGCCAGGCAGTGGAAAGATTGTTCACATTGAATGCTTAAAATATTCATTTGGTTTTATTAAAAAGGTAATATTTTCATTCTCTAGTTTCAATTGCCACCTATCTGGTAGTACTAGGGTTTCAGCAATGATAGATAAACATTTTGAAAAGTTATATGCTAAGGTAAACAGCTTACATCGACTAGGTAACTCCCTCTAGACACTTGCTGTAAATCCATCAGTTAACAAACAAGCTTAGTTCCGAGAGATTTCACTAGAATAGCAAATTCAATGCTCTAATGTGAGCAGCAAACATGGCCTGGCATAACACTAAAAAATTTTTTTTCTAATGCCATATCCCTTAATGACAGGAAATTATGGCTTTTCACGGATCTATTCCTTTATTTATAAATTACCATGGGTTTTTGTGAAAGATATTGAAAAGGTTTCCCAGTTGCATTGCCACAGTTTGAAATTTAGTATAGTCTCTCTTTTCAGGAAATAGGTGATCATGGCTCTCCACAGACTCCTTTTCTTTATTATTTAATAGCTATGACTTTGGTAAATCAGTGGAGTGGTTTACTGTTACATTTATCAGGGTTCTGAATTAAACTATGCCATATTGGGGAAGATAGTACTATGGTTTCACATTGTCTTCTTCATGTTTTCAAATTCAGAATAGTCTTTCTCTTTTCAGGATCTAAGCAATCATGGCTCTCCATGGATTCCTTTTCTTTGTTATCTGTGAATTGCCAGGTCTTCTTGGAATAGATAATGGAATGGTTTCCTGCTGCCTTTTACATGATTTGGAATTCAGAGTTGTCTTTTCCTCTTTGGTATAGATAATCATGACTCTCTACAGATGTCTTTTCTTTAATATCTTTGATTAGCTATGCCTTCTTGGGAAGGACGGTGGAGTGGTTTCCTGTTACTGAATTCAGAGTCGTCTTCACAAACTAGTTGCACCCGACAAAGAATGGAATCACCTGTACTGTTTATTATATCTTCTTTTCATTGATCTTTCAATGTAGATGCTGACAAATTTGCCGTCTTTTCATTTTGGAGGAAATTGCTTACTGTTCAGTCAAAATGAAACAAGAAACAAATTTTAAGCTCATTCATTTGCCGTTTAACCATAGGACTGCAATGGCGGAAATTTATGGCATTCACTGTTAAATCATAATTTTTTGGCAATGTTTAACCTTCGTGCCCACAAAAAAAAAAAAAAAAAAAAAAAAAATTGTCTATCAAAAGGACAGTTTTTTTGTTGACACTGCTATTCTCACTTCTGGAATTAGGGGGATTACGACTCTTAACAGATTCCTTCCCTTGGCAATGTTTATTTCAGTCAGTTAGTCAAGTGCCATGCATAATACACACATGGGAGATCATGTCTCTTTCACTGCAGTAGGTTGCCATTTATTTCTATGGTAGGCTGGTTGCCAACCAAGGCTGCATGATCCAGTTTGTCTTGCTATTTAACCCATAGCTGGGGGAGGAGAGATGGATTCATACCTTCCCAAGGGTATTTGTGCGTCAGTAAATTTAACGAATACAACTGGAATTTGAACCTGGTTCTCTGATTTCTCATCTGGAGCCAGTATTCTTTACACCATGTGCACAATTTATTTACAAGATTATAAAAATAATATGTGAACCACATATCAATGCAATATTTGTTATGATTTTATAAAGATTTATTATTGATCATTTTATAAAGAAATAAATTTGTAAAGAAATCTTTTCTTCAAAAATTTATGAAAACCTACAAAATTCTCAATAAATTATGTAATTTGGAATGGTTGGCAAAATATTTGCAAAATATGGGCAAATTGCCAATTGATTCAAAAATGGTGAATAATAAAGATTTCATTATAAATTATTTCACATTTTTATGATTTCGTAATTTTTTTATAAACTTATGGAAAAAAATTGTTTTCACATTTATTTCTTTATAAATTGCATTGTATTAGATGGTTCAAATTTTTAGAATGTTGTAAATATAAAATTATTCTTGTAAATAATCTAATAAATAGTGTTTAATATTTTTATAAATGCTAAAAGAACAAAGAAAATGTATAAATTAACTTTCATATATTAGGGTTTTACTAAAATTCTAATTATTGCATTTCAAAACAAACATTGCTGAGAGAGTGACAGTAGTATAAAATAATAGTGGTGTCAGGGGAAAAAACATCATTTTAACATACCCTTTTATTGTGGGCATGAAGGTTAAACATTGTCAATTTTTCCATAAAATTAACAAAGAATCTAACAAAAATACACCAAAACTTCCACAATTTAAAAAAGTTTCTCATATATCATTACTATTTAATAATGGTAAGATTTAATTTCAGTTAAACTTCTATTACAAAATACTTTTCAACAATAGTACAACCTTCTGTGTTTAAATGCATGGGGATTTTCTGGGAAGAAATAGATTATGGTACAATATTCTTCTATGTGAACTGACAAAAAAAATTGGAATCACCCTGAATATTTTTCAATTATCCAAACTAAACCCATTTTAATATTTCATTTCCAAAAAGCTTTTTGTGAATTTAGAAACCCAAACTCATTGATCAAAATTTCAAACACTGAAGCAAGTCTTGTGTTTGTCAAATGTTTAACTTGGTTGCACTTACAACCAAAAGCTACCTTTTTAGAAATACATCCACTTTAATTCGGCATCAGGAGTTAGTGAGAGAAAAATTCCAGGCCAGCAGGAATAGGATAAAAATTGAGGCATTTTTCCATGAAAAATAAACTGGACAAAACTTTGAAGATATTTGTTGATTTATAAATGTTAAATTTCTTTCAGAAAATAAAGATGAAAAGGTACTTGTTATGATCCAGAATGATCATGGTATTTCATCATTCTAAAAACAACCTTTCCACCAGTGATGAATGATGACAAGGATATTTCATCATCCTGGAGATAAACATAAAAATTTCATCATCTAAAACAACCTGGGCACCAGTGACAATATATGATGATCATAGTTCACCTTTCTAAAATCTGAAACTTCAACATTTAAAAACGACCTTTTACCACAAGACAGTATAGTAAGGGTCAGGTCAGTAGAGTAGCAGTAGTAAAAAGAACACAGATGTATATTCTTCATTCCATAAAAATCCACAGTTAACAGTCTCAAACGCTTCCCGTACCCAAATTCTCGGAACAAGCAAAAAAAACAAATAAGTACAAACTTTTAAAGAAATAAAAAGAGACAATAACACTGAAAACATTTTTAATACACACGATACCAGTATTATAATTAACTTCACAAAAAGAAAAATATACATTCTTGCAGCAGTGTGTAGAGGTCTAGTAGTGCTTTGATAATTGGTAAAATAAATGAAAAACAATTTCAACTCAGTAGTAGTTAGATAAAATTTTGCGTAAATATTTCTTGTCTCTTTGTTTTGCAAAATCTTTTCAGAAAATTTTGTGAAATATGGCAACAAAAAGAGAAACTATATTGTGCTCTCAAAAAAAAAAAAAAAAAAAAGCTGAAAGATTAAATTTTTAAGATATTTCATTTCAATTTTTAATTAGATTTAAGTTTTTGAAATTCTTGAATTTTTCACTCTGTCTCCTCTGACATTGTTGGTTATTAATAATTAACTAAAATCAGACTATAAATAATAAACAGTAAAACAGATTTGGATCTTGCATAGAATAGAATGTGCAGAAAATTAATGAACAAAAATCAAATATTTTCTATTATTCATACTTACATTAATGTATAAGTAAATAAATAAAGTTTGCTTATTTTAGTGGTGGATATTGCCTTAGGTCTTGTTTATTGTTTTCCTTTGTACGAGTACACCTGGCTTTGCAGGAAGTTAGAACAATGATTTAAAACAAGTCTCCATCTTTTTTGCATAAACTGGCCACTACATTATCATCCAAATTTACATAATGGTTACATAATATATGCATACTATCAAAAAAAAATTCTATGTTTTTATTTAATTATAAAGATTTGGCCGCTTATTGTTATGTTGTGGTACTGTCAATAAAATAAAGTTTATATTTTCACTGTAGAAAAACAAAACAAAAAAACAAGATATAGATGATAATAATAATAATAATAATAATATTTAGCTCAACTTTAATGAGATATTTGATGCTGTCTGTAGCTTACAATTTGGTTTAGAAGTTCGTAAATATAAATTTAATAAAAGAGATTCAATTGTACTAAAGGGACCGTTGGATTTTACTCGCCCATTTAGCTCGGTATTTGCCCAAAAGTTGGATAAAAATCGATTCTTGGTGTGAAAATGGTGTTTTTGTTCTGACAAAAAAATCCTATTTTCAACATATATAAAATTGAACGTTTATGCCAAATTTTTATCTGTCATCAAAAAGAAATTGGCGACATTTTGTTATTGTTAAATTTTCGACTATTATGTTTTAACCTGTTCATCTTTGCTATTAAATTCGTTAAATTCCGTTAAAACTTTTTTTGTGTGTGTAAAAAGAATGTTCAAAGTTTATTTTTTGTGTCAAAAAGTTTGTTTGGGGTATAGTAAAATTTTAAAACAATTATAAAATATTTTGGGTGCAAGAAAAAAACAAGGCAAAAAAGCAATGGCCGCCAGCGATTAATACATCGAATTAAAGTTAGATTCTCAACACTTTAAAAGTAAATTAGAATTTTATTCCAGGACAAGAAATACAATTAAAACCAACAATCAATTTTATTCAAAATTTGGACGAGTACCGAGCGAAATAGGCGAGAAAATCCGGCGGTCCCTATATAGTACAATACAATTGAAAGAAAGATCTACAAAAGAAAAAAAACAATTTAAAATTTTACATTACATTAATTTTAAATATGAAACAAAGATTAATAAATTTTTAAAAATTGCTAGCAATTGTTTTATTTTTTTTAAACAAGTTTTAAATTTCTTTAAAAGAGTTAACAAAAAGAAACGAAAAATACACTTACATTTTTATGTTGATGTCAAATTTCCTTTGGTTTTTCAGTTTTTAGTCTGAAAGAAGTTGACTCTACGAGAATGAAAATGTAACAGTAACTGTTTCAGTAATAACCAAGAATCTTTTTTTTCAAGTAGTCTTTGATTTTATGGCATTCTACCTCCGCGCTCACCCTTTATATCTTTTGAACTTTCTTTTCACTACCAGTTCGCAGACATGGAAAATCAAAATGAAGAACTAACGCCAAAGTCTTGGACTTCTGACATAAGTGTGAAAAAATTTTGGATTCAAGTGGGTACTCACAAAACACTATAAAATGAAGATTTGGATACTGCGTGTTGGTTCTTCCTTCACTTGTTCAATTCGGTTCAATTGTGATTGTGACTTTTGTTTTGTGTTCGACTGTCTACATATCATCCCGATTCTCTCGTTTTCGTAAGAAGAAACATTGGGCTCTCTCTCAGAATAAGGAATTTTAGTGAGCTGGGATATGTCCCAAAATAGTAGTATTGTGCTTGCCTCGTGTGATTTTATTGGTGTACTAATATTTTGTGGGGTAGACTAGTGTTCGTGTGGAATTTAAGTAATAATAGCACATAGGTAAAAAAAGGCACGTTAAAAATGACACGGGTAAAAATTGTACAAGTGGGGAAAATAGGAAAAAATGGCACAAAGCATTTCGTGGATGCAATAGCTGCATAATAATCAGAAGCGTGGTTTTGGTTTTTAGCTGGTACAGTATCAGTCATATCGAGACTGATGGTCATTTCATTGTACCTTTAATATATCTCCATCTGATAAATAGTTGACCTTGCAATCTTTTTTACATGTACCTTTGGAAGCAAATCTTCTCTTTTCCTTTATTACTTGCTATAACTTCCATGATGGGGTTGTGATAGAGCCACTGATGACAATTGAGCCAGGTGTCAACTGGCGTCTGATTAGAGAGTTCCTACTGGGTCGATATATTTTTCAGAATTTAATTTACTAAATAAATAAGGTGTAAATTTTATTTTTTTTCCTGTATGTTTTCGCTTTGTGCCATTTTTTTCCTATTTTCCCCACTTGTGCCATTTCTACCTGTGCCATTATTAGTGTGCACCGTTCGTGTGTGCATCTTCTATTCGATAAAAAGGAATCCCGCCTAAATTAGGAATAATGCTCCTGCAGGGTATTTCATTATTGCATTGAAGCAACACGTTTAATTTTTTTAAACGACTGAAATATTTTAAAAAGTGCATTTGAAAATCATAATGTTAGGCACGAGTAATAGCATCTCATACATTTATTATAAACTGAAGGCATTTTAAAAAGTTCAGAATTTTTCAAAACCATCGTTTTTTTTCAATGTGCAATAATGCACAATGAAACTGGACAGCAGCTGCAGGCGTACAAATATAAACAAAAATCACACACTATCGAATGAAGAATAAAAGTAATAACGTTTAAAATACGTTGAAAATTGGTAGAATGCAGTAGCGTTAATTTTACGCAGGGTTCAAGAATCAAAGCTGTCTTCTTAAGCGCATTATCCTAGAACTAAAATGTCGTACTTAGAGTAACAGTCAAAAATATGTGCTACACCCGGAATACCCGCTGTCTTTCATTCCATTTTCTGCTCGGCTGCGACAACGAGAATTAAAAATGTCCTCGAAGGAAGACAACAAGCAGCCGATTATTTTTTCTGGGCATTTCTTTTAAAAGACTTTCTAAGGAAAAGACTTAATTGTAACTTGTAATCAATCATAATGTTAACTTACATTTAATTGCTGTCAACAGTCAAACACTAATGGCTCCAATTTTAAGCTTGGCATTAATTTACTATTTCACCGATCTCATCCACCGACTGTTATTTTATGCTTTAGTAATCAACTTGCCAATGGCGGACTTGATCATGCACATTCGGTCAATAAGGGAGACAGGTGTAAAATTTACCTTAAGCTTTAAGGTCAATTTCGGCGGCTTTAAAAATGTTCAGAAATGAAACACAAGGACTTAACTTGTAGGTATTTAAATGTATTAGTACAAAAATAAATGTAAAACTCCAATAAGACGCGACTACCGATTTTTGGAAATGTATGTGGAAATAGAACGATAATGAACCATTTTGAAATTCAAACTCTCATGCCAATAGTTAAAAACACTGATAAATGTATCTGTCATGGTTCTTAAGCAAAAATAGTAGGATTTTTAGTGTCCCCAACATGTAAATCATATTTTGGGCTCATCTTTTTGTGGGTGACCATGCATTCTGCCTTCTTGTAGTTTATGCTTAGTCCCCTCTTCTCGTTCTCCTTCGCTACATTCTGTAAGAGGTTTTGTAGTTTCCTTTCTGTGTCTGCTATCAGCACAGTGTCATCTGCGTATCTTATGTTGTTAAGATTATGGCCACCAATGATGAATCCTGGTAGGCTTTCTATTTCTCTCAGAATTGCCTCGCTGTATAGGTTGAATAAGTCCGGTGAGAAGATACATCTTTGCCTTATGCCCCTTTCTGTTAATCTTTATGCAAACGGTTTGTTACCAATAGAGGTTTTTGATTATTCTAATGTAATTCATGAATATGTCAAGGTTGCTGAGCAGCTCCAACAGATTTTTGTGGCGTACTTGTCGAACGCCTTTGCAAAGTCTATAAAACACAAGTGCATGTTCTGCATTTGTATTGCTTTTTCTGCTAACATTCTGAGCATGAATATTATGTTCCTTGTTCCGGTGTCTTTAACGAACCCGCACTGTTCTTGTCCTATCTCGGATGATTAGTTTTGTTACGTGGCTCATTAGGCTAATTGTTCGGTGGACTTCACATTCGTTTGCTCCTGGTTTCTTGGGCAGTGCTATGAAAATAGATCTGCTTAGGTCTTCTGGTATATCATTGCTGTTGTAGATTTCATCTATTATTTCCGTAACCTTGTCTATGCCAAAATCATCTAAGGCTCTGTTACTATTCTATTTGGCCCTGCCGCCTTGTTTCTGTTCAATTTGACCAGTGCCGCTTCTACTTCGGTTTTTAGAATTTCAAGTCCGTCGGTAATTCTCTGTATTGCCTGTTGTACTCTTTCGTCGTGGAAGAGTTCTCCAATATATTCGTTCCAGCGCTGGATAATTATTTTCTTTTACTAATATGAGCGTTCCATCCTTGGATTTTATGCAGCCTGTTGACGAGCACGTCTCCTGTCCTGTTATTTTCCTTATTTGTTTATGTATATCTCCTTTGTGGTACTTTTTATTTCTGTATATTTTTTGCTTATCCACTCTTCTTTAGCCTGTCTGCATTTGGTTCTTATTTCATTGTGTAATTTTCTGTATTCCGTTTCGTATCTTGAATTTTCTATCTCCTTTGCATCATGTCGAAAATCTCATCAGTGATCCATTCGTTTTTTCTTCTTCGTCCATTCTCCTTTGGAATGATATCGTTTGCTGATGTCCCTAAAGGTTCTCTTAGCGTGTCCCATTTCGAGTTTCCATTTCCATTTTGTCCCTCACATCTGCTCTTCACACTGTCCATATATTTTTCCTTCAGGTTCGGGTCACTCAGGAGTTTGTTTTATTGCAATTAGGGTGCTGCGTTACGCTTCTTCAGTTTCCGAAGTTACAAACTTAGTTTACATATGCCAGGGTGATTGTCGCTTCTAAAGTCGGCATTTGGGTAGGTTTTGCAGTGAACCATTGCATTCCTGAATTTTTTGTTGATAGTTATGTCGTCAATTTGATTTTTAGTTTCTCCTCCTGCGCCTCTCCATGTCCATAATCATCTCGGAAGTGTCCATTTTGTTTCCATTATTCTTAAGTCTTCGTCATTGCTTACGCGCTACGTTCATGGTATTTGTTGAAAATCGTGATTGACACTAATTTTTATAAATAAATAAGAAAACTTCATTTTCCAGGACATGTAAAACTTCTATGTAAGTCTTAAATGTTGAAAAGAACTTATTCCAGAAAAGAAGTTCAAGCGAAAAAAAAATATGTATGTAAATAAAATTGAAACAAAAAAAATTGCAGTAGGATAATAAAAGGATCAATATATATATATATATATATATATATATATATATATATATATATATATTTGTGTATTTAGGCAGCAATCCTTCTTTCAAGCACATTTCATTAAAAACGACTGACAAGGTGCTTTTATTTAGTTTTTTATATAATTTCTCGTGCAATCTAATAAAGGTTTTCTTTTCAGAGGATAAATTATACAAAAATTGTCCGAATGTTCTTTTCCGAGCGCTTTCGGCTATACTTTTAGCCATTATCAAGGATTATATTTCAACTGTTAGAATTAGAAATAGTTTGTGTGTGTTTTATAAAGTGATTCATTTTTTTGTTTCAAAACACGGTCAAGATATTATGTCCATGTTCAAAGTTAATATTATTAAGGGTTGGTTTGTTTAATTTTATAAGTAAGGCTTCCATTATTTTTAGCCTTTTTTTGCAAGTGGATGATGCTATTATATTAGTGTTTTCGACAAGTATATTCCGAATAGTGTCCGGTAGGTCTCCATGAATATTTAAATGAGATCTAATTGAGCTATTGTCAGAAAGGTGTAGGGTTAATATATATGTATATATATAATCCAAATGAGAGAAAGAACACATGAAGAGAGCTCAATACAAAGTACAGCAAAATATTATGTTTATTATAAGAGATTATAATAAAAGCATTTTTAAATCGCTACAAAATGTTTTGATTATAATCTCTTATAATATATATATATATCTATATCTATATATATATATATATATATATATATATATATATGTTTGAACAATAAAAAATATTAAAAATTTAAAATCTTCAGACACACTGGGTTGTATATTAATATTTTTTCGTTTTTATTATTTCAGTTAGATTCCTCGACTAGTTTCGGCCAACATTGGCCATCATCAGGAGAAAAAACATTCTGCTTGTTAGTAGCAGTGAACTACAGAAATGAATGACTTGATGGAGAAAATGAACTTTATCTGTAGTTTACATATGTTTGTTTGTTTGTTTTTTTAAACATGAATTTTGGTCATACCTTGTGCTGGTTAAAGAGTCTCTTTTAAGTTGTTATTTCAGATCAGAGCTGGATGGATTCATGCTGCTCTGAATTCCCTTATTGACAGTTTTATTGGTCCCTGGAAATATATATATACGTATATAGATAGATAGATAGATATGGATATCGACACTGAGGTCAACAGCATGAGACGACAGTCTGTTTCATCATTGAACGCGAGCTTTAGGCAATCATACATTCTATCATAAACATGCACTATCTCTAATATTGAGCACTTTTACACATAATATAGCATACCTTAAAACTATATTGTTACCATATATATATATATATATATATATATATATATATATATATATATATATATATATATATAATTTATATAAGTAAGTAAACCTAAAGAGCCAGACTAACCTACATGGGTTCACCTACGCGGACCGTCAGGGCGGATCAGCCAGTCCACGCGAAAGTGAAACCTAGGTAGGTTAGTCTGGCTCTTTAGGTTTACTTACTTATTCTGCTCTACTTAGCGTATTGAGCATTTTGTTTAGTTATTGTACTTTACTCGTGTCGGAGGTGTTATTTTTTGGACTCTGAACTCAGATTCTAGACGATTATTTCGCCGGAAGTACATGTTCTTAGTTCTTTCTTTTTTTACCCTTTTTTTCCCCACTGGGTATTAGTTTGTTCATTCACAAGCTAAAACACGTAGGTTTTACCTGACGAGTATAGCTGCTTACATTTATAAGTTTATTAGTGTTATATTATATATATATATATATATATATATATATATATATATATATATATATATATAAAGATATATACATTATATATATATATATAAATAAAGATATATACATTATATATATATATATATAAATAAAGATATATATATATATAAAGATATATACATTATATATATATATAAAGATATATACATTATATATATATATATAAAGATATATACATTATATATATATATATATAAAGATATATACATTATTTATATATATATATATATATATAAAGATATATGCATTATATATATATATATATATATAAAGATATATGCATTATATATATATAAATAAAGATATATACATTATATATATATATATATATATATAAATAAAGATATATATATATATATAAAGATATATTACATTATATATATAAATATATAAAGATATATGCATTATATATAATATATACACATCTTATACACACACACACACACACACACACACACACATATATATATGTATATATATATATGTCATTCACAGACAGTACTGTTTCGCTGTATCACAGCTCCTCAGTGTGACTAGACTTCCGAATGCCTCAAGCCAGGATTGAAACACAACTAATTTGGTGTCAGTCAGTGCTATCTTCACTCGGTAGAGTTACACAACTAAATCTAGCGTATTGTTTTTACAAATGTAAACAAATGCCAATCAACCAAAGGGCTCCATTCATTTTACTGAAGAGCTTTGCATTAGTCCAGGTGGCTGTTGTTTATAGAATTAGCTTATCACTCAACAGTGCTCAATTGAAATGTATTTTCAAGAGCTAAAAATATATATATGTATATATAAATATATATATATATATATATGTATATATATGTATCTATATATATGTATATATATGTATATATATATATGTGTGTGTATATATATATATATATATATATATATATATATATATATATATATATATATATATATATTATAAATAACCAATCAAGTAATGAAGATAGTGTTGAACGTACATGGTTCCTGATCATTTCATACTAACGTGGACCATTACTAACTTCCAGATTATTTTCATACTAACATTTTCATACTATTCTTGGACAGACGTTGTTTCTGATCTTCATCAATAATCTCCCTGATGTCATCAGTTCGCAACTTGCTATTTATGCAGATGAGACTATCATTTACTCCTGTCTTAGTAGCAAATCCAATAGATTCGCAAAGTAAATCTAGCAACTACTCTTGAAAAGAACCTCCAATCAATGGCTAACTGGGGTAAGAATTAGCTTGTAAATTTCAACGCCTCCAAAACAAAACTGCTTACATTTAATCCCCATAGTGAAGCTTTTCTGTCTACCATCTTGATGACTGGTGCTAACTTCAAGAGAGCAACACTCCAAGAAGTGGAGGGACTATTGTTATTGAGTCAATTGCTACAATGTATGAATTTGTTATGTATATATATAGTTACATATATATATGTATACATATATATATATATATATATATATATATATATATATGTATACATATATATATGTAACTATATATATATATGTATACATATATATATATATATATATATATAGAGAGAGAGAGAGAGAGAGAGAGGGAGGGGGAAGTGAAAAAGGAAAAGGGAGAGAGAGAGAGGTGGGCTTGTTGTCTAATACCATCGATGGGGTTATGCACATCTCATTCAGTATAGCCTCAGTTCTAGGGGGGAAATCAGGTGTAGGTACCATGGATAGGTTATGTATTGAGTTTGATGAGAATTTCCAAGTAAAGCATTCAGTCGTATCAGCTGAGGATGTAAGGACTTTGTATTGATTGAAAAGACGAGGGATTGATATCCTCTTGAAAATTCCATACAGATTACCATATTGTATCATTACTATATATATATATATATATATATATATATATATGTAATTAAGTAATTCATCGAGTCTAGAAGAAACCTCAACAGAATGCAGAAAGCACTGGACAGCCGTTTCGTCCTATATTTGGGACTCATCAGCAGTGCGCATCCACCATTGAGAATTGAAACCCGGACAGTTACATTATCAGGCAAACGTCATACCAACTGTTCCAATGGGCCTCGGTGAGAACGAGGTAGCAAATCAGACTCGATATAGTGGCGCTCGATCACATATTCCGTGATTTCTATCAATTGTATATCCTTGTATATATATATATATATATATATATATATATATATATATATATATATATATATATATATATATATACAAGTTTCATTAAAAATGACAGACAAGGTACTGTGGTTAAGTTCTTTTATTTAATTTTTTATGTATTCTTATAATTTTTTTCTTTTCTGGACATAAATTATGTAGAAATTGTCTGAATGTTCTGTTTGTCTGAGTACTGAGGATTATTTTATTTTTCACTTTTAACTGAATGTATGAATTTGTTATGTATATATATAGTTATAGAAATGTGTATACATATATATATATAGAGAGAGAGAGGAGAGAAAGAGGGAGGGGGAAGTGAAAAAGGAAAAGGGAGGCAGACAGACAGAGAGAGAGAGAGAGAGGTGGGCTTGTTGATTGGATGTAAATGGACAATGAACAAAAAAAGGAAAATAAACATTGAGTAGGGATGAAAAGGCATAAAAATTGTGACGTATTAAAATTCTCTACGGAGAGACAAAGCAAAGGAAACATTTAAGATAAGGATACAGAAGAAAATGTTTGTGCATTTCTGTTTTGTATTTAAAATACATCCTTTTATTTATACAACTTGGATCAGTGGTTCTCAACTACAGTCCATATGGAACGTGGAGGGTCCATGTAACATTACTTGGGGTCCACACATAAAAATAACAAACTGTGAGTCCATGGTAATAATTTAGTAGTCCAGAGAGCAATTTCATTACAGGACAGTTGTTACAACTGAGAATTGGAATTTCTACAGTAATCTACACCATATTATAATACTAAAAATAAAAGTAAAAAAAAACAACAACTCTAAAATTAGCAGAAAATGAAATCAAGTGATGTAGCGTCCCTTTTACTCTATCAGATGTTTTGATTGAAAAAGTTGAAAAAAAACTGAGAAGAATATATAAAGGAAGGATTATATATACATAAAGGACAATTATATAAATATTATAATTTATTATATAAATTATTTTAATATATTAATTATAAATAATAATTTTAAATATTAATAAAATAAAATATTAATATGATAACATAAATTAATATAGTAATTGACTCGATATCGCAAAAAGGGGTGATCTTCGACTATCATTGCTATCAATGGAGTCGAATATAATAACTCACAGAGAGCATCAACCACAGGGATCTCATTGAATAAATCTGCATATTTTTAAATTTATTAGTTATTCACATATATTAAAATGGTTTATTATGAGATATCTTATGAGTGTACATAAATAGAAATTTAGGTGTTAAATACACGTTTATTTTCATAAAATTAGTTTCACTTCAAAATAAAGAATATACATTTACTATTTCTATAAAACAATTCCTAAACTTATATATTAGTAAAAAATAAAATAAGCTTTTTTTTTTCTTCGAATGGTTATAGGAGTCCACAATAAAATTAAGAGTAAAAGTGGTCCATGGGTAAAAAAAACCATTGACCTAGGGTATCAAATGGCACTCTGCTGGGTTTACTGATGAGAGTAGGTTTTTTGTTTTAATCGTTATCACCCCAAGCAAGGCAGTACAGCCACTAGTACACAAGGGATTACAGGGTGTGTCCGGATTAGGACCAGAAACATTAGTAATGAGGAGAAAGAGAAAAGAGCAATCAGAAGGGCAGTAGATAGCGATTGACATTAAGTTTAAATTTTTTCAGGGAGTTCTACGAGTGAGAAGTGTGATAGAGGAAACTGTTAGCATAGAAGTTATGGCTACATCTACCTAGGTCAACTGTAAATGGATGAGATCTTGCTGCCAGTCTTGTACTGCACTTATATTCATAAAGTCTAGGTACCATAGCGAAGAGTTCCTCTAAACAATTACTATGAAAGTATTTATGAAAAAAAGACACAGAGAGGTAACCTTATAGTGTTGGGCAAGTGACTGAAACCGAGCCACCAGAACAGGACCAATAATATTGCTGATTCTTCTTTGGATCTTATCAAGGAGCTCCAGGAAAATAACAGCTTGGATAAATGGTAAACTTATAGATACGCAAGATAGGTTCTGGAGAGAAAAATTGTCTCACCTGACACGGTGAACTGACTTTCTTACCAGCTGATTTAGCGATGGATTCAATGTAGTCATTTCCCCTCATGTCAGCTGAGAACGTTAGCCCGTGAAGGCGCAATGAGTCACTTTCTTGGAGGATAGCATCAGCCATGCTGATGGAAGGCAGAGAAGGGTCTCTCAGATGATTAATGGAGAGACGTTTAGTTCTGGAGGTGTTAAAATTGACAGGCCACCTTTTTTCCCAGTTAACAATGGTCTTGAGGTCGTTTTGTATATCAGCTGTCATTTTGCTTTTATCTGACTGATCAATCTTACTATTGATTCAAGAGTAAATGGTCGTGTCATCAGATACCAAGAGCTGATGTCATTTGTGACAGTTATTTGATTTTTTTCAAAAATTTTCAAATCTTGTTTGTTTGTCACCAAAAGAAGATGCTAAAATTTCCTCTACTAATTTATGGCCACCTGCTGATGCAGGGAAAACAAGTTCTAAAAAGGATTAAAAATATTATTTAATAATAAAACATCTTTTTGTCTTTCCTCTTAATAATGACATAAAGGTTTTGACAATAAAACTTTGTTTCTATTAAGTTTGGAACATTTTCATGATCTATTTGGTGATAGTTGGTGAATTTGGTGACAATCATTTTGTGTTCAATCCCTAGGCTGGGCAGTGTGTATTTGGACTCAGTGGAAATGGGATGGGCAATAGCTGAGCAATACTAAAAATAAGAATTAGATGAGATATCCCTAGACATGAGCAGTGGAACAAAAACAATCTACCCTGTAGACCGAGTAAAGTGTTCAGTTCACAATCCCTAGTAATTTACTTGAACCGGCATACACCTGATGAAGGCTAGAGGGCATAACAGATGAAACATTGTGATAACAACAACAAAGATGGGGACAATAGTTTGCATGTAAATAATATAAATCTTCTATGACAGCGATTAAATAAGATTGGAAAAAAATTTTGATGCCCTAACACAAAAAAGAGTTTAAATTTGTTCATATATGTTCTTTTTGAAAAGACAATATGGCCTAAAGAGAAAGAAACCTAAAATAAAAGAGCTTACAGCAATTTTTGTCTGCTCAGCATTCATACACTACTGCTGTCTTTGCAGGGGTGCAGAAAAGTGGAGACAAGTGTCAGTCGACCATGAAGGCAAGTGTGAAGAGGTGCAAAATTTCTTCCAACCATTTTTTTTAAAATACTTGTCAATATTTTGAACCACAGCTCTCCACATCTACTTGTACAACACAACTCCATAACTAGAGCAAGAAATGGCTTGTAAATTTATAATGCCTCTAAAATGAAACTGCTCTCATCATAGCGAACCTTTTTTGCCGTTCATCAGTATGGATGATGCTAACCCCCCAGAAAGAAACATTGTGCCTGTTACAATTTTTGTGTACTGCTGTGTACTAGTGAGCAAACCAAAATGAGCTGACTCATTTTATAGTCCACCAATAGAAGATAACCAATCAGAAGACTTGGAATATTCAATCCGACGTGTATAAAGGTGGCCATTTTGTTTTCTCTCCGAATATCCACTGCCAACCTCTGATATGGAAGACCTTAAGAATTACTGAACAGCTGCTACTGGATATTGGTGTTGTTTCATTGAACAAATTACTTATGTTGGATTTCTACATTCAGACTACGGTGAACATGTATAACAGTGCCTTCTTAGTCTCCCATTTTATACTGGCATGAAATGGAGTGATTATATTGAATCAGTTGTTAAGTCTGCTGCTAGGATAATTGATTCATTGTATTATACCAGAATTTTTCTCATCAGAAACCATCTTGCAGGTTTGTAAATTTACCATTCTTCCATGCATTGAATATTGCTGCCATATCTGGTCTGGTACTCCTACAATATATATGTTGAGATTCTCGACAAATCCAAAGAATGGTCTGCAATGTTATCAGTCCTAACTTGGCATCTTGACTGCAGTCATTTTACCATCACTCTGATATGGATTCCCTCTGTCATTTTGTTTTACAAATATTTTCATGATAGTTGTTCTAATTAGATCTCCACGTTGGGTCTTTGACGACATGAATTGGCTATTAGATTCCATCATCTTAATGTTGAAATAGCTATATGTATTCCACAAGTTCCATTCTAATAGGTTATTTTATCGTATGTCTTGCGTGTGGAACTCTCTTCCAGTTTCTTGCTTCTCTGCCACAGTCTTGAAAATAATCATTTTCTGTCTTCCAGAGACCCGTTCTTTCATTGTGCTTTCTTCTCATTGTCTTCCACTCCCAGTAACATTTTGCCTCTTAGTGGCATTATAGTTGTTTTTTTTTACTTTTATTTTTAGTATTATAATATGGTGTAGATTACTGTAGAAATTCCAATTCTCAGTTGTAACAACTGTCCTGTAATGAAATTGCTCTCTGGACTACTAAATTATTACCATGGACTCACAGTTTGTTATTTTTATGTGTGGACCCCAAGTAATGTTACATGGACCCTCCACGTTCCATATGGACTGTAGTTGAGAACCACTGATCCAAGTTGTATACATAAAAGGATGTATTTTAAATACAAAACAGAAATGCACAAACATTTTCTTCTGTATCCTTATCTTAAATGTTTCCTTTGCTTTGTCTCTCCGTAGAGAATTTTAAACGTCTCAATTTTTATGCCTTTTCATCCCTACTCAATGTTTATTTTCCTTTTTTTGTTCATTGTCCATTTACATCCAATCAACAGCCCACCTCTCTCTCTCTCTGTCTCTGTCTGCCTCCCTTTTCCTTTTTCACTTCCCCTCCCTCTTTCTCTCCTCTCTCTCTCTCTCTCTCTCTCTCTCTATATATATATATATATATATATGTATACACATTTCTATAACTATATATATACATAACAAATTCATACATTCAGTTAAAAGTGAAAAATAAAATAATCCTCAGTACTCAGACAAACAGAACATTCAGACAATTTCTACATAATTTATGTCCAGAAAAGAAAAAAATTATAAGAATACATAAAAAATTAAATAAAAGAACTTAACCACAATACCTTGTCTGTCATTTTTAATGAAACTTGTATATATATATATATATATATATATATATATATATATATATATATATATATATATATATATACAAGGATATACAATTGATAGAAATCACGGAATATGTGATCGAGCGCCACTATATCGAGTCTGATTTGCTACCTCGTTATCACCGAGGCCCATTGGAACAGTTGGTATGATGTTTGCCTGATAATGTAACTGTCCGGGTTTCAATTCTCAATGGTGGATGCGCACTGCTGATGAGTCCCAAATATAGGACGAAACGGCTGTCCAGTGCTTTCTGCATTCTGTTGAGGTTTCTTCTAGACTCGATGAATTACTTAATTACATATATATATATATATATATATATATATATATATATATATATATATATATATATATATATAGTAATGATACAATATGGTAATCTGTATGGAATTTTCAAGAGGATATCAATCCCTCGTCTTTTCAATCAATACAAAGTCCTTATATCCTCAGCTGATACGACTGAATGCTTTACTTGGAAATTCTCATCAAACTCAATACACAACCTATCCATGGTACCTACACCTGATTTCCCCCCTAGAACTGAGGCTATACTGAATGAGATGTGCATAACCCCATCGATGGTATTAGACATCATCTCTAATTTAGACTCTCATAAAGTAAGTAGTGGTGACAGGTTACCAGTCATAGTCTTTA
The DNA here is from genome assembly GCA_964036315.1 of Acanthosepion esculentum. Lineage (NCBI taxonomy): Eukaryota > Metazoa > Mollusca > Cephalopoda > Sepiida > Sepiidae > Acanthosepion > Acanthosepion esculentum. Next base: position 28,785,567 of record OZ038489.1, read on the forward strand.
AGAAATGTGCCCTGAGCTAGCTACAGTTCTCTTTAAACTATACAACTATTGCCTTGCCGATTCTGGCTTTCCAGTATGTTCGAAGTCCTCCTCTGTCGCCCCGATCTTTAAGAACTCTGGAGACCCTTCTGACCCATCTAACTACCATCCCATCAATCTTCTACAACTCTTTGGCAAAGTCTTCAAGGTTTTAATCAATGCTGAAGTAGTTAAGCATCTCACCTCCTATGATCAGCTCTCTGACAAACCATATGGTTTCCTCTTTGCCCGATCTACTGCTGATGTGCTTACAGTCATAACTGAATATATATACCAAGCTCTTTAACAACAAAGCTCAAGCTGTTGCTCTAGATATATCAAAGGTGTTTGGCAGGGTTTGGCATGCTGGCCTTTTATGTAAGCTTCAGGTGACGGTATTACTTACATTTATTTGATTTAATCCAATCATTCTTGTCTAAACATGAAATGAAGGTTGTCGTGAACAGGTTCTCTTGCAGTTCCTTCCATACAAATGCTGGTGTTCCTCAAGGCTCTATCCTTGGTCCTACACTGTTTTGATCTTCATCAATGATCTTCTTGATATCATCAGTTCTCAAGTAAGCATCCACATAGACAATACCATTTTCTCCAGTCTCAGAAGTAAATCTGGCATTGCTGACAAAGTTAACCTGGCCATTGGTTTCGAAAATGACCTCTAATCTGTGGTTGATTGGGGCAGAAAATGGCTTGTGAATTTTAATGCATCCAAAATGCAACTGCTGTCATTTACTCACCATACAGAAACATCCCTGACTTCTATCAGAGTAGCTGATGCCTAACTCCACCAGAGCGCCTCACTACGCCTTCTTGATTCTACATTGAATCAATAGCTGCATCTACTGCAAGGATAGTTGGTTCTCTGTGTCAGGCCAGAAAGTTTTTCCCGTCTGAGTCCATTCTTCACATCTACAAATCTACCATTCATTCATGCATGGAATACTGTTGTCATATATGGTCTGGTGTCCCCGCTGTTCATTTTGAGGTTCTTGACAAAATCCAAAGACAGATATGCAATGTGATTGGTTCTGACTTGATGTCTCAACTTCAGTCACTTTCTCACCGATGTAATGTAGCTTCCCTCTGTCTTTTCTACAAATATTTTTATTGCATCTGCTGTGATGAATTATTTACCCTGGTGCCTTGACTGCATGAATTTAAGCATGTTACTAGGGTGACATCTTGGTCCTACCCTTTTAGTGTTGAAACAGTTAAATGCAACTGAGGCAGTTGCATTTAACTGTTTCAACACTAAAAGGGTAGGACCAAGATGTCACCCTAGTAACATGCTGTTACTCAAACAGATTCTTTTCTCACACTTCCTGACAGTGGAACTCCCTTCCTCTTACTTGATTCCCTGATAACTATAATCTTCAAAACTTTAAATGTAATGTCAATCGACATCTTGTGTTTCCTTGATTCCTGTTCTTTTTATCCTACTCTGGTCTTCTTTTTATCCTTTCCTCATCCCCCCCCCCCGATACCCAATCTTTTCCTTTACTTACACTCTCTGTAGCCCCTTGCATACTAGTGGCACTACCACCTTGCTTGGGGTAAAATGATTAAAATATATATATATATATATATATATATAGCTGGGGTGAATATATACATATATATATATATATATATATATATATATATATATATATATAGCTGGGGTGAATAAATGGATACCTAGATTTCCCAGGGGTATTAGCACATAAATGAATGTAATGAACTGGAATTCAAAATCGGCTCCCCAAGTCCTCAATCTGAACTGCTAATCATTACTCTACTGTACCTCCAATGCGATGTATCCACCTAAAAATATATAAATATGATAGGCATGGTGTTAGCAAACTAGTCTAGTTGATCATAAAATGTACTGCTAGCCATTTTACTATAATTATGTATTTTTATCCTTTCATAATGTTTTGTTTGGGGGTTCACTATTTGCCCATAGCTCAGATCCTAACATGTTCTACCACACTGGGTCAGAGTGGACTTGGGAACAACAGCAATTAAGAGGGGGTTCTATGCTCTTCAAAAGTTCCAATCTCTTGATCAGAGGCCTTGCTGTATTCAAGCCTCTCGGGGTGCTTCATACCTGTGCCAAAATTAAGTAAAGTAACAAATCAAGCTAAATAAAAACAAATAAATACAATATTTTCCAACATGTGGTACTCAATCAAGTAAAAAATGCCAGCTTGTCGACACAAAGTTTCCCTGGGTGACCCCTTAAATGATGTGGATAGAGAACAAAAGCCTCACTGACAAATTAAATTACATTCTAGCTTCTCAAAATCAAGATGCTCCGACTTCCTTTTTTCTCGTAACCTGTGAGTAACAACATTTACTAAAATGTATGAGCTTTGTCTATATCAGATAAAGGTCTGTTTTTACAAACATTTCAAATGATAAGATTTGTTTTGTTTTGTTTAATGGCATATCAATTACTTATGGGTCATTTAATGCCAAAATTTAATTTCCTTGGAAGTTTTGAAGTAATAAAATTATGACGTTATTCTGCTTTCACAACGGAATATGTAGCAGATTTTGTGCATATACATGTTTGTGTGGACATAATTACTAGAGGCGGTTACATGTGTGTTTTATGTTGTAGTTTTGTTGGAGCTATATTTTATAATACAGTTTGATTTCTTTCAGAAATTTTAAGATATTATATGGGTTAATGTCATGAACAAATTCTTTCATGTTGGTTGGGTGATTTTGTTTCGCAACATATTAACCTCTATGAGTTATTTAATGCTGAAATCTAAATATTTTGAACACGATTTTATGGCTTTAACTAAATATATTTTGAATGCAATTGCATGCCTTCAACTACAGAGATGTAGTGTTGATCATTTTAATATAAAATGTATTGTTGGTCATTGTACTATAACAATATATTTTTATACTTTCATAGTATTTTATTTGGGGGTTTACTATTTGCCCATAGCTGGGACCCTAAGAGTTGCTATAACCCTGGGTCAGAGTAGACCTGGAAACAATGGCTCCACTATGTTAAAACCTCCAATCTCCTTATCAGAGGCCTTGCTATCAGATGTAGTTTATTGTCATACCCAGGACTATCAAATGATAAGACAGCTTATGGAAGTTAAAAGGTTGCCTGTTGGGTGTATATTTTATGTGGTAGCATGTTCACATGTAAATAATTATGGAAGAAGTATGCAAAATATTGGGTTTCTACCATGGACTGTTTATTCTCTTTTTTTTTTTTTATATAAACTGTAGTGAAACAAGTTTCTCAATGTCTCTTGGGCATGTCTATTTTCTTTTGAATCCAGAAGTTAGGGTAAGTATAAGCATCAGCCTTGCAC